>OY723385.1:6844664-7171350 GCA_963210295.1 Ophion ellenae | reverse complement strand
GTTACCCCTTAATTCTCTAACGGACTACACGCACGAGGGCACAGGGAAATTGTGGAAAACCTGTACCCATGCAGGCGGCTATATTTTCTACAATTTGTGCAATTTATTGAACGAAAAAAGACGTTTCACCTACCGGGTACGAAGCAGGCGACATCGATACGATATTTTTTAAGCTCGACCCTGAGGGCAATAGCCCACGCGTTCAGAGCTGCCTTAGTAGCTCCGTAAGTAGCAACCCCGGGCAAAGGTTCAACAGCGCAGTGACTTGTCACGACGATCAATCGCGTCAAATGTTTCCTCATCGTTGGCATAAATTCACGGGTTATCCGCATCGTCCCGACGAGATTCACTTCGATCTGATACTTCATTTGTTCTTCCGTTTGCCACTCGAATTCGCCGAATATCATTGCTCCGGCGTTGTTAACGAAGCCACGCAAGACTATTTGTAATTAGAAGAAGAAAAAAGGAGAGAGATTATTAAAGCCGGCTATACATTTACAACGATCGAAAAATCGATTAGTCTTTTTTCTTTAAGGGGTAACACCAATATAGCTTTTTCAAAAAATTGGCTTAAGAGATGCTTTGAACCATCTAGATTGAAGGGAAAAAAGTTAAGCACCTGTAAAAAAGGCCCTTATAGGTCTGCGGTGACAGTGGCTGGCCCGTGGGCAACACGTCGAACAATTAATGCAATATAAAAAAAATTGATTTTTTGAGTCATCTAAACTGGTTTCCCCCCTTAATGTGAATTTTTAAATAATTTTTTGAGGCTGTTCCCTCAAATATTCAGGTCATGGAAATATGCATTATATTTTTTCTCATATTGTATATAATTTTTCAAGTTTTAATATAGTGCGTGTGTGTTTACTATAATTATAAAGTTCCGTATCGTAATTTTACAGCTATGACCATTTTGACGATTGTTTTATTCTCCAGAAAATTATCTTTTCCTCTATCAATGTGACTATTAAATAAAAGATAATCAAATTATATTTATCGTGATATATAAGGTTATATTCATATTGTGTTTACGAATATACGTTTATACGTTTATAGAATCTGGTTTGCCCCCTTAATATGATTTTTTAAATAATTTTTTGAGACTTTGTTCCCTCAAATATTCAAATGTTGGAAATATGCCTCTTATTTTTTCTCATATTGTATATCATTTTCAAGTTTTAATATCGTGTGTGTGTTTACTATAATTATAAAGTTTAGTAACATCATTTTATAGCTATGACCATTTTGACGATTGTTTTATTCTCCGGAAAATTATATTTTCCTCTATCAATTTGACTATTAAATAAAAGATGAACAAATTAGATTTATTGTGATATATAACTTTATATTCATATTGGGTTTACGAATATACGTTTATACATTTATAGAAACTGGTTTCCCCCCTTAACATGTATTTTTAAATAATTTTTTGGGACTTTGTTCTCGCAATTGTGCATAATATTTTTCTCATATTGTATGTAATTCTTCAAGTTTCAATATCGTGCGTGTGTGTTTATTATAATTATAAAGTTTAGTATCGTAATTTTATAGCTATGACCATTTTAACAATTGTTTTATTCTCCAGAAAATTATATTTTCCTCTATCAATTTGACTATTAAAAAAAGGTAAATGAATTAGATTTGATCGTGATATATAATTTTATATTCATATTGTGTTTACGAATATACGTTTATACGTTTTCGTGCATACATGTAATTCCCTTCTATTTGCAGAATCCAGTGCTCTCACCGTATTGATTTTCATCGAGGTATTCGCGTACAGCTTTGCCAAAGGTCTTCACGCTCTCGTTTATCGTTATGTCTAATTGATGGACGAAAAATTCTGGAAACTTCGATAACGCAATAGCGCCGGGGCTATCGGACTTGTGAACCGAGGCAATAACGCGGAATCCAATGGATCGCAAATGGATTGCGAGGCTGTAGCCGAGACCGGTATCACATCCGGTCAGCAGGACAACTTCCTTCTCCGTTGGTACATCTCGTTGCGTCTTGTTGTACCAGCGTGAAATACCGCGGGCTCCTGAAATCAAAATTACGAGGTCTAAAAAAACGAGCGTATATTTGAAATGTATTTTAAAAAATTTCAACGTGAAACAATAAAAGACTGCAGATTTATCAGCCTATTCCATATGCGTCTTGCCACTGCAGTCTCCAATCGGCGGAAAAGATGCAGCTCGTAATTCTTGACTGAACCAAATAAACCAATAAAATGTTCAATTGTCATATATTTTTCTTGTGGGTGAATTAAGAAAAAGCTGAAAAAGTCGTGAAATTATAACTTTTATCAGGTTTGAAAAAAAAGACTTTTTCAACGACCTTGTGGATTCACTTAGAAAAGATTGTCATACTGAAGAAAATAAACTTTGGGTTGATTCAATAGGTCGTTTAGTTTTTATGCCATCATGCCCGCCAATTTGGACAAATCGTGAAAATGAAAATTGGAGGAAACGCGCTTCAATGTTTTTAATAGGAGGAAATATCAATATCAAGTCTCAATCGCTTCTCTGCTTTCAGCCTTGTATTTTCGAAAATATTTATAATTGGCCTCTGTAAATTTGTAAATATATTCTTGGATAGTTTATCTATCAATTTAAGCAATTAAAAAAATGATTTTTTAGACCTTCTAATTCAGGCTCCCGCCTTAAAGACACCACTGTGGCAGGTCCAAAAAGTCGATTTTTTTGCATTTTCTCAAGTTATACATGTACAAAAATCGGTAAAAAAATGTCAAGGTAATTATTTGAAAATTGATCAAGTTACAGAAATTTAGTGAGAGCAGGTAGCGCAACCATTTACGTACTCAAACTTTCAATGGAATTTTTTTCGACGACTTTTCTCTACCTGGCCGGATAACGCTAGCTATAATTGTCCACTTATCAATTTGTAAAAACTGATATTCCCGTAATTAGGTAGCTATGTACGTAGTTGTTTTTTTTTTATTCGGTACTTGTTAAGCCCCCGAATACAAGTAAAAATATCGCCGAAATTACACTTATTTTCACCCGCCATTTTGTGAAGTTGTTTTTTTTTTTTTAAACAGCTACGCACAACGAGAACTAGATTTATATACCCAGATAGATACATGCAGCTCATATTGGCATCATATGTAGATCTTCTATGAGGCATAGAAAATCACACAGCTATGTGTCCCTTATGAGTGCGCCCCTTCAAGTCATATTTGCGTCACATGATGATTCACAATAACAAATCTAAATGAAGCAAAGTTGTCCTCACGCGAGTATACATGCAGTGAATTCATCAGCACTAGTAAAATCGGCTCACCAATCTCCAACAATAAGTAAGTGCATATACAGCTCTTATAGGTGTGACGGCGTGAAAATTTTAAAAAATCCAAAACTTTTGAACAAAAAAATCTGGTAGTACTTTGCGTTTCCATATGCTTTATTTGTGTTCCTGCCTATATGATAATATATGATAATATAGGCAGGAACAGATGATGAAGGCGATATGTATATTTCTGTGATACATCCCATGAGCGCAATATGACGGCGATATGCGTATTATTCAGTGATACAAACTATAACGGCGATATACATGTTTCTCAGTGATACGTTCGATGAGCGCAAGATGACGGCGATATGCATATTGGTGTTTACCTACCCTCGGGATTTGAACCTACGTCTTCTAATTCTAGAGCTGAGCGGGCTACCCACTTAGCCATTCTAACACTTGTGTAAACTTTCTTCGTTTCTTTGTCTATTTTTATCATTCTTGATTTTCATCAATATGCATATCGCCGTCATATTGCGCTCATCGAACGTATCACTGAAAAACATTTGTATCGCCGTTATAGGATGTATAGCTGAAAAATACGCATATCTCCCTCATATTGCGCTCATCGAATGTATCATTGAGAACAGCATATCGCCGTCATGGGATGTATCACTGAGAAACATGCATATCGTCATCATATTGCGCTCGTGGGATGTATCACTGACAAATATACATATCGCCGTCATATTCCGCTCATCGAATGTATCACTCAGAAACATGCATATCGCCGTCATAGGATGTATCACTGAGAAATATGCATATCGTCGTCATATTGCGGTCGTCGAATGTATCACTGAGAACATGCATATCGCCGTCATGAATGTTTCACTGACAAATATACATATCGCCGTCATATTCCGCTCGTGGGATGTATCACCGACAAATATACACATCGCCGTCATATTCCGCTCATCGAATGTATCACTTAGAAACATGCATATCGCCGTCATAGGATGTATCACTACGAAACATGTATATCGCCGTTATAGGATGTATCACTGAAAAACACGCATATTGCGCTCGTGGGGTGTATCACTGAAAAATATGCAAATCGCTGTCATATTGCGCTCATCAAATGTATCGCTGAGAACATGCATATCGCCGTCACAAATGTATTACTGAGAAACATGCATTTCGCCGTCATATTGCGCTTGTGGGATCTATTACTGACAAATATACATATCGCCCCCATATTTCGCTCATCGAATGTATCACTTAGAAACATGCATATCGCCGTCATAGGGTGTATCACTGAGAAACATGTATATCGCCGTTATAGGATGAATCACTGTAAAACACGTATATCGCCTTCATATTGCGGTCATGGGATGTATCACTGAATATGCATATCGCCGTCATATTGCACTCATCGAATGTATCACTCATAATATGCATATCGCCGTCATAAAATGTATCACTGAGAAACATGCATATCGCCGTCATAGGATGTATCACTGAGGAACGTGTATATCGCCATTTTACGATGTATCACCGAAAAACACGCATATCGCCGTCATATCGCGCTCATGGGATGTATCACTGATAAATATACATATCGCCGTCATATTCCGCTCATCGAATGTATCACTTAGAAACATGCATATCGCCGTCATAGGATGTATCACTGAGAAATATGCATATCGCCGTCAGATTGCGCTCATCGAATGTTTCACTGAGAACATGCATATCGCCGTCACGGAATGTATCACGGATAAACATGCATATCGCCGTCATATTCCGCTCGTGGGATGTATCACTGACAAATATACACATAGCCGCCATATTCCGCTCATCGAATGTATCACTTAGAAACATGCATATCGCCGTCATAGGTTGTATCACTACGAAACATGTATATCGCCGTTATAGGATGTATCACTGAAAAACACGCATATTGCGCTCATGGGGTGTATCACTGAGAAATATGCATATCGCCGTCATATTGCGCTCATCAAATGTATGGCTGAGAACATGCATATCGCCGTCACAAATGTATCACTGAGAAACATGCATTTCGCCGTCATATTGCGCTTGTGGGATGGATCACTCACAAATATACATATCGCCCCCATATTCCGCTCATCGAATGTATCACTGAGAAACATGTATATCGCCGTTATAGGATGAATCACTGAAAAACACGCATATCGCCGTCATATTGCACTCATCGAATGTATCACTCATAACATGCATATCGCCGTCATATTGCGCTCGTGGGATGTATTACTGATAAATATACATATCGCCGTCATATTCCGCTCATCGAATGTATCACTTAGAAACATGCATATCACCGTCATAGGATGTATCACTGAGAAATATGCATATCGCCGTCAGATTGCGCTCATCGAATGTTTCACTGAGAACATGCATATCGCCGTCACGGAATGTATCACGGATAAACATGCATATCGCCGTCATATTCCGCTCGTGGGATGTATCACTGACAAATATACACATAGCCGTCATATTCCGCTCATCGAATGTATCACTTAGAAACATGCATATCGCCGTCATAGGTTGTATCACTACGAAACATGTATATCGCCGTTATAGGATGTATCACTGAAAAACACGCATATTGCGCTCATGGGGTGTATCACTGAGAAATATGCATATCGCCGTCATATTGCGCTCATCAAATGTATGGCTGAGAACATGCATATCGCCGTCACAAATGTATGACTGAGAAACATGCATTTCGCCGTCATATTGCGCTTGTGGGATGGATCACTCACAAATATACATATCGCCCCCATATTCCGCTCATCGAATGTATCACTTAGAAACATGCATATCGCCGACCTAGGATGTATCACTGAGAAACATGTATATCGCCGTTATAGGATGAATCACTGAAAAACACGCATATCGCCTTCATATTGCGCTCATGGGATGTATCACTGAATATGCATATCGCCGTCATATTGCACTCATCGAATGTATCACTCATAACATGCATATCGCCGTCATATTGCGCTCGTGGGATGTATCACTGACAAATATACATATCGCCGTCATATTCCGCTCATCGAATATATCACTGACAAACATGCATATCGCCGTCATATTGCTTGCATTGCATGTCTACGACCAGTGCTAACCCAGTGAATTCACCAAAAAAAGTCATTGAATGACTTCCATATGACGTCAATCTGCAAATATTCATTGTAAAATTCAAATTCGCCATCTTATGAGTTCATCTTGTGGTCAACGGACGATGCATTTTGAAACGACAAATTCAAGTCACGATGTATCTCAAATTCATGATACTGAATGAGCTCATGAAATGTCTTCATCAATGTAAACGAAATTACGTTCATGTTAGGAACAATTCATGAGAACAATCAATGCTACCTGATTGAATACACGCCAAAATGTCTGCACATGACTTCAATATGACGTAAAATTTGCGGATATTAATTGCGGACACTTAAGCACAGCGATATGAGTTCGACGTGCTCTAAACGTACGATGCATTTGTAAACGACATATTGTGATCACATTTTGTACATTCATGATACCAAATGAATTCACGCCTATGCATCACGACATGTAGTCAATATGCTGTAAATTTTGCTTCATCAATTGTATGCACGGCGTGATAATCACGACTTTCTATCCGGGTAGATTATAATACGTTTTTACTTTTATTTGTCAGACCAACCATGGTCAAGTTATCGATCCGGCTGTTTGACTACATTTATTATACAGAGGCCCTATCATACCTGAATAACGTTGCTAATTTTTTATTTTTGAATTGAAAACTCACGTGAAACAAATTTAATGTACGCTTAATAACATACCTTTTTTCCAAATCCCAAATAAATAATCTAATAGACAAAAAAATCGGAAAAAACTACCTCTTTTGGCCCATTACCGTGGTATCCTCCCTTAAGGGGGAAAATCCGTTTAGCCGCCCGAAAAATACCTTATAACGCCGCCATTTTGTTTAGTTTAAAAAAGAAGAAAAAAAAGTTAACACTTGAAAGTTGTAATAATATAATGTAAAAAAAATTAATTATGCGATTATTTTATCACCTTTAAAAAAATGCATGAAAAATGACTCATTTTCGGTCGTCTAAGGGATTACCCCCCTTAATGGAGCTGAAAAAAGTCAGTGAAAATTCTTATTCCTATGAATTAATAATTTCTCGGGCTTTTTGGTTCCTCCAACCCGTGAAGCTATCATCATGCAGACCACGGGAACGTGTTTTGTCGACCGAGGTCTGAACAATGGATGTGGACAATTTATTCGTAAATAGAAAATTTAACAAAAATCACACAGTCAAAATATTCACAAATTATATCTAATAAATATATTTCCGGTTTTTTTTGCGATTTAATATTTTAAAAAATTACACAAAAATGCCGATTTTCTTCCAGCTATGGTATGCAACCCACCAAAATTATCCCTTCATTTTTAATATTTACACCTTTTGTTCATAGTTGAAGATTTTCGTAATATTCCATCATACTCGTCATTAATATTTTGCTACAATAAGTTGGCACTGGTGACGTCACACAATGTATTAGCATAGGAGCTTCGTTTCTCCCCACACCCGTCAAAAATGATTTAGCAACAACCTTAATCTAGCTAATTCTTTCTACGCACATTGCGGTCGGAGGAGCAAAGAAAAATCGTAAAATGTCTACTTATCTGTTGATTTATCTCCCCAATAAAAATTGTAAGCACTATATGTTATTCCAAAAAACAGTCCTATCCTTATCATTTTCGCATCTCACTAATCTGATGAATACGTATGTATTCTATCTGTGGGAAAAATGATTCGATCGAATCTACCTTTAAACGGCTATATTTACACAGCTATTTTTACAAGCGTTTTTGCTGACGCAAGGTGTTGGATGGCGATGATACCTGCAACGATCACGATACCCATGGTGCGAGGTGTCACGATCGCGTGCGAATTGAATTTAAAAAAAACCTCGGGAACGCCTCTAAGACCGAAAAAAATTGTCCGAAAAAAATACACTCTATTTCAATCAATAAAGTTACATTAATTAGTTTAATAATTACAACTGATTCCATTGATCCCGATAATAATGCTTATTAATTCCAATCACTGCAATTGTGACTGCAATTATTTATTGCTGTAGTTATACTTTCAATCGCGATGAAAATTATCGAAACTATTCGCTCGTCACGGTCGGGTGTTGCGAATAAAAAATTCAGACGAAAAAAGGACTACATAAAAATATACACTGCCGGCCAAAAGTTTTCGGACTCTTTAGATAATTGAGAAACTTTCGATCACTGGACAATTGCCTAATAATGTTAGAATAATATAATTCATTTCATTTATTATTTTACGAACATAGTATACAGCTGTACATAATTAATTATATTATTGTAATATAATTTTTCCATTATCGAAAGTGATCAAAAGTTTTGCAATTATCTGAAGTGTCCGGAAACTTTTGACCGGCAGTGTACCTCAACATAAATAATAAAAAAATTCAATTAGGCCACAGTAACGGGTATAAAATCATGGGTGAATTTAACCATTTTTTTCGTATGAAAAAGTGATTTACTCATAAAATTAATTACACATCTATTTAGTATGAATACCAAGCTGTTAAAAATATGAATTTTTTTTTCGATGTACAAAATAGCCGACTACTCGAAACTTCTCGAAACAGCTTTTTTTCAGTTGGCGTGACAAATAACTTCGACAATTTTCACTCGATTTACTTCAAATTTAAAAGTTATGTTCCTAATTGCATTTCGCAGAAAAGTACGTACGGAATTTCTGATTAATCGAAAACTTTTTATTTCATGAGCAGTTTATGAGCAGTTATAACGAAATTTTTCACTGAAAATTCATTTCTCAAGTTCAAATACCTACAACTTTTGAATAAAACAATATTTTTTAAATTCCTTACGTACTTCTCTAGGTATTCTAATGTAGATTGACGAGAATTTTTTTTTTGTTCTAGGTAAAAATTGTGGATGCTAATTGTCACGCTACGAAGCGCCTAAAAAAAGATAACAAAAGAAAATATTAGTAGACGGCCATTTGTACCTCGGAAAAAAATATATATATTTTTTTTCTAACAGCTTGATATTCCTACCAAATAGATGTGTAATTAATTTTATAAATGAATCACTTTTTCATACGAAAAAAATGGTTAAATTCGCACATGATTTTATACCCGCTACTGTAGCCTAAGGCCTTAAATGACTACTCTTATGCAGTAATAATCTTTGTAGAAATAATTCCAAACACTTTTGCGGTGCTCGGGCTCGGAAGAATCGTTGTCGTTTTGAGACTCGAAGTCCCAGGGCCTTTCGCCCTTTGTGGGAGGAAGACCGCTCGTCGGAAGGGCCCTTGCTGAACTCAGCTCGCATTTACCTTTCTACATATAATACCTGTCTATACCTATATACATTGTGCGTTTGAATGTGTGTACCTGTATATTTATACAGGGTGTCCTGTAATTGATGAATAATCCTGCAACTGTTGATAGTTCAGATCGTCTCCTACTATATGCTGGAATTTCAGTTTAGTAAAAGTCCCACTGTTTTTGAGATAAAAATCATCTGCATTTTGTTTTTCACATGCCATTTCTACAAATGATATGTTTTTTTACCTGAGTAAAAAAAATTCTCTTGGTTATTTGTTTCATCTAGAAAAATCTTCTTTTTAACATTCAATGTTGAGGAAACTTTACGAAAAAAAAAGATCTTGTGCAGAATTTTCATACAAACCAACTCGAACATCTGACTTTGATAGCCTGCGGTGTAAAAAAAATGTACTACGCATATCGTGCCAATTATCTTAAAAAGTCCCTTAGTCATCGTCGATTCATATCATTTGTAGAAATGGCATGCAAAAATACAAAGACAGATGATTTAAAAAAAATAACATAAGGCCCAAAATTTCGAAAACCGTGGGACTTTTACTAAACTAAAATTCCAGTATTTAGTAGCCGTGATCTGACATATCGACAGTTGCAGGATTATTCATTAACTACAGGGCACCCTGTATATCCCCTTAAGGTCGGAGCCTGAATTAGAAAGTCCGAAAAATCGTTTTTTTATTGCTTAAATCGATAGATAAACTATCCAAGAATATATTTACAAAGTTACAGAGGCCAATTGTAAATATTTTCGAAGATACAAGGCCAAAAGCAGAGAAGCGTTCAATATTTGATATTTCCTTCTATTGAAAACTTTGAAGCGCGTTTTCTCGTTTTCATTTTCACGATTTTTCCAAATTGGCGGGCGTGACAGCAAAAAAGTAACGACCCATTGAATCAAACCAATGTTTATTTTCTTCAGTATGAAAATCTTTTCTAAGTGAATAAAAAAGGCGTTGAAAAATTGTTTTTAAATCATTTTTATAGCAGGTTAAAGTGTTTTTTTAACACATTTTTTTTCAAACGTCAGAAAAGTTATAATTTCATGATTTTTTTAGCTTTTTCTTAATTCACCCAGAATAAAAATATATGACAATTAAATTTTTCTTTTGGTTTTTTTGGTCCAGTTAAGAATTACGAGCAGTGGCAAGACGCACGTGGAATAGGCTAATAAATCTGCAGTCATTTATTGCTTCATGTTAAATTTTTTTTTATACATTTCAAATATACATGAAAGATACCTCGATGTTTAAGGGCTCCCTTCTGTAAAAATTCTCGAAAAAAACCCTTTTTTGGACCGTCTAATTCAGGCTCCCGCCTTAAAGGGGAAGCCCTTTAGACTCCCGAAAATGAGTCATTTTTCATGAATTTTTTAAAGGTGATAGTATAATCGCATCATTTAAACAATTTTACATTTTCTTATTACAGCTTTCAAGTGTTAAAAAAATGTTTATTTTTAAAACAATACAAAATAGCGGCTTTATAAAGTACTCCTTTAGGCGTCTTTTGAAAAACTGCTCATGTTATAGCTCCAAAAGTCATAGATTGATCTGGCTGAAATTTTGGGAGGTTTCTCGCTACAATATTATTGGAAGGATATGCCTATGAAAATATAAAAAAGTATAAAATTAAAAAATAAGTAGGCTTTGTAATCAATTTTTTTTTACCATCTTCTTGACAATTTTTACTCCAAAAAAGTAACTTATTTACGCGATCACCTTGAAACTTTTGGTATATCCTTCCTAATGTAAAAAATAAATAATGTTATAGTGAGAAACCTCCCAAAATTTCAGCCAGGTCGATCAATAACTTTTTGAGCTATAACATGAGCTTATAACGCCACCATTTCGTTTTTTTTAAGAATTTTTTCACTACTTGAAAGTTGTAATAAGATAATGTCAAAATATAAAAATGATGCGATTATTCTATCACCTTTAAAATAATTCATGAAAGATGACTCATTTTCTGGCGTCTAAAAGGATTTACCCCCTTAATTTTTATTAATCAATTTCAGATCAATGTTTACACGGATCGCGATGTGAAAAAAAAAATTCCTCGAAATTAAAAACAATGGCACGTGAGTACATTGAAATATAAGCGTAATTTTGACTTACCAAGAACGAATATGAAACATTTCGAAGCGAGTGACCAACTGCAGCCGAAAATCCACAGGTAAATAAGAGCATAGGCACAGAAAAGAGCCCAACACGTAAATTCCACATTCCATTTGGTTCTCAACCGATGACAAAGTCTCCTCTCGGAGAGAGTCATACTTTAGTTTCGCTTTTTTTTTTTATTTAAGAAAGATCTATTTAGTTCAATTAACAATGGGCGATAACTAGTTTATATATTTTTTAAAAGCGTTTTTACGAGCGCGATTTTTATTTTCAGGGAGGAGAGGAGAAGCTCGATACATCGGCGACTCGCTTCCTCTGCCTCGACTGTCTCACCATCAAATGCTTCACGAGGTTTAAGGCCCCATCGAACTTGCTTGGAATGCCTGGTTACGTTCGCATCGGAAATTCTCGGCCCCAAACTACCCTCTCGGGTTCCCTTCATTATCATATTACGCCGAGCTATACTATACTGTACGGCCCGTGACCATATAACAGTTCCCACTTTTTTTTCTTTTCTTATCTTTCTCTTCTCCCTGCTTCTTCTCCCGCGTCCTTTTGTTGTGTGTCCAAACGATAAGAACCGGATTATCCCACGCAATTTACTTGCCAACATCGATCGACCAGAGCCTCGACGGAATTTTTATAACTTTCCAAAGAATTTTTTGCACTTATCCTTATAGTTTGTCATTCGGTCATTTAAATAAAAAAAAATACGCGAGATTATCGTGACTTTTTCATTTTATTTTTTTACGCTTTGCTTCACATTTACTGAACTGGTGTTTGGGTTTTTTTGTTCATTGCAGAGGATAAATACTTGTTGGCTATATGCATTGGCGAAGCCAGGAGGAGCAGGGGTGCCCCCCGAAAATAAAATCGATTCAACATCATTAAGTTCAAATAATAGATTAATTTTCTTTTTTTCACCCGACCAAGCATAAAAAAATTATTTAATGAAACTTGAACTATTTTCTACGTCGTAATTTCGTAACTTGTATAAAACGGAGCTATTTCATCACATAAATTGGGACCGGAGCCTGACTTAAAAGGTTAAAAAAATCGTTTTTTCGGGAATTTTTTAGAAGGGAAAAAAACAAGTGAGCACAGTAAATATTGAGGTATCTTTTCAATTATATTTGAAAAGTATTTTAAAAAATGTTTAACGTGCAGCAATAAATGACTGCAGATTTATCAGCCTATTATATTTGCGTCTTGCCACTGCATTGGCGGGCGTGATAGCAAAAAAACTAAACGACCTATTCAATCAAACCAAAGTTTATTTTTTTCAGTATGAAAATCTCTTTTAAGCGAACTAAAAGAGTCGCTGAAAAAGTATTTTTGAATAATTTTTATAGCACGTTAAAGTGTTTTTTTCAAATCTGAGAAAAGTTTTTTTTTCAAGATTTTAAAAACTTTTTCTTAGTTCACCCAGGAAAAAATATATGACAATTGAAAATTTATTAGTTTTTTTTCTGTCAAGGATTACGAGCTGCATATTTCCGGCCGATTGGGGACTGCAGTGGCAAGACGCACATGGAATAGGCTGATAAGTCTACAGTCATTTATTGTTTCATGTGAATTTTTTTTATACATTTCAAATATACATGAAAAGATACCTTAATGTTTACCGGGCCGCTTAATTTTTATCGCTCACAAAAAAATTCCCGAAAAAACGCTTTTTTGGACCTTCCAATTCGGGCTCCGGCCTTAAATAGACATTCAAATTTAAGAATTGAGTTATCTATAGGCAGGAGCAACGTATTAGTTTTGCCAGCCGATACACAGCCGAAAGAATACCGTCAGACCATCATCTACCTGAAGCTGAAGCGATGGTCTAGAAAAACAGACTTTCATTTAGTAATTATGAAATAAGTGCTGAAAATTTAAGAAAGCACATTAAAAAGGAATACCACCCTAAATTATAAAGGATACCTTAAAATGACCTGACATTTTGATTTATTAATAAAACGTATTATTTATTTGAAAAGTACGAATATTTTTATTTTAATATACGGAGTGACTCCCCGTCCGGTTATCAGACGAATGAGCGTATTTTATTTGTCCGGATAGCGGCTCAGTTCACGCCGTATTTCCAATAGGCGTATGTACATATTATTGTGAGTCGTGTCAGCTAGTATGAATACTATGGAATGTGTTGAATTGTTAAAGGCCACAGTAGAATTTTCAAAAAATCGATTTTTTCTCTCGCTAAAACGGTGCTTGATCATCATAAGAATAAGTTACATCTCGATTTATAGCAAGACATTTTTTTCACCGACTTTGAGCGTATAACGTAAGTCCACCTCTGGCACGGCCATAGAGTACCTAAAACTTTAAACGCGTTTTTCTCGAAACAGCTTTTTTCTAATTGGCGTGACAAATAACTTTAACATTTTTCACTCGATTTACTTCAAATTTAAAAGTTATGTTCCTAATTGCATTTCGCAGAAAAGTCCGTACGGAATTTCTGATTAATCGAAAACTTTTTATTTTATGAGCAGTTTTATACGAAATTTTTCACTAAAAATTCATTCAAATACCTACAACTCACTCCAAATAGCTACAACTTTTGAATAAAACAATATTTGTTTAATTCCGTACGTACTTCTCTAGGTATTTTAATGTAGATTGACGAGAATTTTCGTTTTTTGTTCTAGGGAAAAAATTGTGGATGCTAATTGTCACGCCGCGGAGCGCCTAAAAAAAAGATAACAAAAGAAAATATTAGCAGTCGGCCATTTTGTACATCGAAAAAAAATATATATATTTTCTTACAGCTTGATGTTCATACTAAATAGATGTGTGATTAATTTTATGAGTGAATCACTTTCTCATACGAAAAAAAAATGGTTAAATTCGCCCATGATTTTATACCCATTACTGTGGCCTAACCCCTTAAACAAACTATTCGGACGAATCATTTACACGTATTCGTTCGGATAAAATCTTTATAAGTTTGTTTGGTTCGGTTCGTTGGGTTTGTTTGTTTGGGGCGTTGTACGGCATGAACTGCGTGAACTGAGCCGCTATCCGGACGAATAACATACGCTTATTCATCCGATAACCGGACGACTAGCCACAGCGTTTAATATAAGGTTCAAACATGAAGGTTATGTGTGGACCACAATATCCGATAGATTGCATAAACAGCATGGACTTGGAAGACATAATTCTTCAACAAGATGGCGCAACCTGCCACATTGCGGGCGAAACAATGCAGTTATTGCAGACGAAGTTTCATGGTCGCGTTATCGCGCCCATTTCGGCCTCCAAGATCGTGCGATTTGGCGCCATTGGACTTCTTTCTTTGGGATTTTCTGAAAAAAAAAGTATATGCCAATGATCCACAGACCATTCCGGAGCTCAAAGTTGCAATTGGACTTAGTGAACATGGGTGGGGATCGGAAATACGAACAATCGATATTCAGAAGAACCGAAATTCCGAATTCAGCCATGACGAACGTTCTAATACAAATAGATCAATCTTATGATAGTCTGTAAAATAGTTAATGAAAATTGTGAATACAAAAATCTCGAAGTTGATTTATAGCGAAAACAAATATCAGATTTAACAAAATAATGAGAGATATAATATCGATTCGCCTGTATATATAGACCAAACAATTCAAGACGTCAAATCGTCGAATTGTAAATACTACAACAGTTTACAATTTGGAATTCATGAAAGCGAAGGACCAAAAAGTCGTTCACTTAAAATAGTGATGGGCCAAAATGGCGAACGGTCCAGATACCGAAAACTTGGGATCGAGTAATACTACTTGCGCTTCAGAATCAAGATGACAGATGGCGTTAGTGGTCAGTCGGATCAGGCAGCCATGTCATGTTTGCCATTTAGGTATTCGCCATTTCGGACCATCGATCATTTGCGTTTCTAAGAACTACACATTCGAAGTTTGTAGTCTCGATATATGGCTTTTTGCTATAGACGGTATTACGAATATTAGATACTCACTTTTTTTCTATTTCGGAGATATGAATGTTGCAGGTTGTTCGATCCTGCATTTGTATGACTCAAACTGCAGACTATCAGAATATATGTTCTCGAATAAATGAGGTTTCGAATAAATAATTCTTTGGTGTAATAGATATTCGATTTCGTCATCGGTCAAAGGATAACATTTCGTATAATGTAACCTTCGTTATTTTGAGAGTTCATAACTCCGTCGATTCGAAATCTTTGTCGTTCTATATTCGGTCATTCAACATTTTGAGCGTTTGCAAACAGGGACGAGGCGGCCATTTATCGGATATTGTGTTCCACACATAACCTCCATGTTTGTACCTTATCATCACATACATAAAAATGAATGTTTGTGTGTTGGTCTTCTACGAGTTCGCGCATCGTTCATCTGATTGAGTTGAAACTTTGTACAGTTGCTGTTGGCACTTGCGTGAAAGTTTTCGACATAGAATCATCAACGTACAATAGGTGGCGCGCGGGTCGCATCGGATAACTGTTCGTCTTTGATAATTGAAAGAGGCATTGCAATGCATGCCGGACATTAGCTAGTATTAGAATAAAAAATATTCGTACATTACAAACAACTAATAAGTTTTATCAATAAATAAAAATGTCAGGTCATTTTGAGACACCTTATAGAACACACAGTCAGGACCCTCGTGTATTTTTATAACTTTCTTGGATTCTTCACATCGAACAATTTTACGATGCCAAGAGAAATAGATACGATATATTTTTTATTATGATTCTCCTTAGTTAAAATATACGAGAATCGAGACCAAAATGTTTCTTTCCAATGTACAGCATATATTCCGAGAACAAAAAATCCGTAAACACAAACACTTTTTGATCGTTCTGATGGGAGGGTGCCCTCGAGAAAACAATTGTAAATTCGTGTTCAATCGACGATTTGGAATATATAGATATTATTTTTAATATCGCAGAACATTTTCTTGATCATCAAATGGCGATGTGAAATAATCCACAAATCACTAAATGCTGAGGGTGCGATTTTGTCAATTGGTCTTTCAGCCCTAAAATCGTCGGAGGAACAATTCGACGAATCATTCGACAAACAGATCCTGACTGATTTTACACTGTACCATTGTATTCCGTGTTCAACAAATAATTATTCATTATTCGCTCGAATCGAGCTGAATTCCTTATTCAATTTTTTTCCGAGTCTCGGGAGAAAAAAGAAGCGAAACGTATCGTGTCTGGACGCGATACTGCGAGGCACGTAGTGTGAATAAATTTCAATAAATCACCAATTTCAGCGAGATATCAGGAGGTACTCTCGGAGAACTGCCATTAGAATTTTAGAATGTGTCCCCGCGGGAACACGAGTCGAATATATTATTGCAGACCAATGGCTCGCGTCGGATTCGTCATAAATCGATCGATTGGAGTACACGAGAGATTCGGAACACGGTGAATTTGAAGTACCCTTCTTTCCGATCGGCAAGGATCTCGATACCGACGACCAAATATTTCTCTCCACCTTAAGGCCTTAGGCCACTCTAGAGGCCGAAAAATAGGCTTTTGGGGATTTTTTTCAGAAAAACTACAAAATAAATCGAGATTACATAAAAGGGTGTGTATCATACATATCAGTGACTGTATACAATAATTGTTTTGAAGCGATTAATTTCAAATGGCGGCTGTGCACCGTTGATCTCAAAACTGCATTTTTTAAGTTGGCCGGAAACATAACTGAGACAACTTCCAACCAATTCACTTGAAATGTTGAATATATCTTGAAAAATACATTGTCTATGGAAGTACGTACGATTTTTTTTTTTTTTTTGATATTGCATAGTTCATTTGTTATTATTCTGACGATTTTTTAGGCAAATTTTTTACTTTACAGAAATTTGCCTAATAAATCGTTATGAGTTATGTTTCCGGCCAACTTAAAAAATGCAGTTTTGAGATAAACGCTGCACAGCCGCCGTTTTGAAACTAATCGCTTCAAAAAAAATATTGTATACAGTCACTGATATGTATGATAAACACCCTCTTTTGTAATCTCGATTTATTTTGTAGTTTTTCTGAAAAAAAAAGATCCTCAAAATACCTATTTTTTCGGCCTCTAGAATGGCCTAACCCCTTAAGGGATCATCAACAGTGTCAAATTTTCGAAAAAATAGATTTTTTTGCATTATCCGATAGTATAGATGGTTATAAACATGCTGTTCAAGTTTTAGGGCGAAATTCGAATTATTCCAGTTGCAGCCTTAAGGGGTGACAGCCTTTCTCGGAAAAAGGGATTCGACTAGCTGCGTGAGACCTGGCGCGAACAGACGCGTTTTTCTCGAAATGTCGTTTTTCAAAAGGGTGTACACTCTTAAAGGAACAATTTTTCAAGCTATCCGTCTCAAATTTTGACACAACATTCTTCACGCCATTCTTTATCTTGCCATGGAAGCTTTTTTAAAATCTTCATATTTTTTTTAACGAAAAACTGTCGACAAAATAGGCTAAATTCGATACTACGTATCAAACCGCCACCATTTGGTAAATTTTCATTTTAAAAAACCTTCATGGTAAGGTAGCGGCTTCCAAACTGATCTTTTTACAAATTTTGGGGGCCGGATGAAAGTTCTGAACGTTGAATGATCAGAACGCTCAAAACTCCGAAAATATACTACCCCGAAAGATCAAAACTCCGTAAATCTGAACACCGTTAAAATAACTCGGCTATGGAAGTTTTAAAAGTTTCAAAATTTTCAATAAATCGACACATTATTTCAAAAATTATTTTTTATTAAGAAGTTATTTTACGTCAATTTTGAAATACGTCTAGACAATGTTATACGTTCTACATCATTTACAGTCAACTGTGTAGACTTTCGCTGGCATAATCTTGTAATCGAAATTACATGGCATAAACGAACCATGTAATTTCGGAACATTAAAATTAGGAATTTCAAACCGTCGGCGCATTCAGAGTTCGGAATTTCAACCCGGCCCTCATGTCAAGATCATGCCAGCGAAAGTCTACACAGTTGACTGTAAATGATGTAGAACGTGTAACATTGTCTAGACAAATTTTAAAATTAAAGCAAAATCACTACTTGATAAAAAAAAAATCTTTAAATAATTCGTCGATTTATGGAAAATTTTGAAACTTCTAAAACTTCCATAGCCGAATTATTTTGACGGAGTTAAAGGGCTGGTCCAATATGAAAATTCAAAAAAATTGGAAGCAAGGAAGTCTTGAAGAAATTGACGATGATGAGCAATCAGAAGGGATTTTGTACGGTGCAGGAATTGCCGATTGAGTTGAGGTAAAAGTTTTTCATAGTATAAACTTCAAACGCGTCTTTCTCGAAACAACGTTTTCAAAATCTAGCTCCATCGTATCTCTAAAACTAATAAACCGATTATCTTGAAACTTGAACCACATATTGTAAACATAATTCGCAACAATATGACCCTCGATGGTTTTAAAATTTTGATGTTTACTCTTTTTTTTGCGAAAAACTGCGAAAACACGCGTTTTTTTTACTTTTTTTGTTCTTCATCTGCCATTTTTTAATTTTTTTATAAAACTTTATATCCGGGGATCATTTTGTAGCTGGTGTCACACAAAATCTAATGGACTTTAATTTTTTGTTTCAGACACGCCGTTGCCGAGTTGTGATCGAGCTACCTAGCCCACCTATTTTTGAGGCGTTACGTTAAACTATAATTTTTGTACTTAAAAATGAATGAAAATGAATTTAATTTTTTTTTCAATGTATTTTAAGACTTTATTTATCAAGCCCAACAACTTATATATTCATATCTTTCCTAAAATCTTCAAAAAAAATCGTGAAAATAGCCTTTTTCCAAAGTGGACTGGCCCCTTAAGATTTTCGGAGTTTTGGTCTTTTGTGTAAAATTCTTTCGGAGTTTTGATCTTTCGAGGTACTATTCTTTCGGAGCTTTGAGCGTTCTGACCATTCAAAGTTCGGAATTTCAACTGGGCCCCATCTTGAATTTCGGAACATTAAAATTCGGAATTTCAAACCGTCGGAGCATTCAAAGTTCGGAATTTCAACTGGGCCCCATCTTGAATTTCGGAACATTAAAATTCGGAATTTCAAACCGTCGGAGCATTCAAAGTTCGGAATTTCAACTGGGCCCCATCTTGAATTTCGGAACATTAAAATTCGGAATTTCAAACCGTCGGACCATTCAAAGTTCGGAATTTCAACTGGGCCCCATCTTGAATTTCGGAACATTCCGGAATTTCAAACCGTCGGAGCATTCAAAGTTCGGAATTTCAACTGGGCCCCATCTTGAATTTCGGAACATTAAAATTCGGAATTTCAAACCGTCGGACCATTCAAAGTTCGGAATTTCAACTGGGCCCCATCTTGAATTTCGGAACATTAAAATTCGGAATTTCAAACCGGCGGAACATTCAAAGTTCGGAATTTCAACCCAGCCCCAAATTTCGTTTCAGATAATATTTACGGCCACAACCGTGTACACCGTGAAGACTCCTTTTTTCGAAGACATTTTCAACCGTTAAAGAAAATGTAAAGAAAAATAAAAATAAACGTTTAAAAATTTATTTTCTATTCTTCATGAGTGCTTTGATTTGGCATTAAAAAATCAGACTGATTAGCGTACTTTAACCATCGGAAAAAATCGCGAAAATCAGCTATTTTTCGACCCGTTACACTGTGATGATCCCTTAAGCGTCGTCGAGAGATAGGTCAATTTTCGTTTAAAACGATCAAAGCCGCGGAAACGTTAATCTAAACGTAATGATAAACTAATTATCTCAACCGAATGCGATTTTGTAACGAAAAGAGAGCACCACTTTTTCCACGTCGAAAAAAATATATCACTCGGCCACAGCAACCGTTTTCTAAATTCAAACGAAAACTAGTTTAAGGCGAGACACCACCCTAATGGGCAAAAAAAATCGATTTTTTTGCACTTTCTCAAAGTATGCATATTCGAGAATATGTGCAAAAAATTAACGTATACTAAAACTGTCAATCGCGTTTTTCTCGAAATGACTTTTCTCGCCCTGGCCCGAATCATAACTCTAGCTATAATTGTCCGATTTTCAATGTTTAAAAAAAATCAAAATTTCCGCAATTGCAGGAGCTATCCTTGTACGTAACCTTTTTTTGTTGGAAATTTAGTATTTTTTAAACCTCCGATTGTAGGTGAAAATTTTCCCAAAATCACACTTTTTTCAACACCCGCTATTTTGTTTTTTTTTTTCTTCGAAAAAACGGCTACGTACAACGAGAACTACACTCAATTTGGTTTATACAGAGACTCCATTATACCTTAATAACGTTGTTATTTTCTTATTTTTCGAACAAAAATATACACGATATAAGTTGAATGTTTGAACATATCTTTTTTTCAAATCCCAAATAAATTATCTAGTAGACAAAAAAGTTCGGAAAAAATGACCTTTTTGGACCCGTTACAGTGGTGTCCTCCCTCAACTTTCGGAGGAAAAAATGTAGAAGGTTTACCGTGTCAAATATCAGTATCTTATGCAACGATAGAAATATATATGTGCATGTATATATATATATATATATATATATATATATATATATATATATATATATATATATATATATATATATATATATATATATATACACACACACATATACACAGGGTGTTAGGAAGGTTGATAGGTCAGCTCGTTAGGAACATATCTAACCTAGGTTACCTTAGTCTAAAGTCTAAGGATTTCGAGCTATCATGATAAATATGTTTGGAAAATTTCCCAAAATTAGCTAACTCGTTCATAATGTTCAAACAGACAACAATTCGTAACTAAAAACTTATTTGCGTCTTAGCTTGATGTGTATTCATTCGACAAACACCAATACAATCATCTGTATCCACACAACCAACTAAATGGGCCGTGATGAATAATTAAAAACTTGTCAAAAAAAAATACCTCTTATGTTAATGCTATTTTAAAAAAATAGCATTAACATAAGAGGTAAACGAGTTAGTACCTAATGTTGGGAAATTTTCCAAAAATCATACTTACTATGATAACTCGAAATCCTTAGATTTTGGACTAAGGTAACCTAGGTTAGTTATGTTCCTAGCGAGTTGACCTATCACCCCCTTAATGCTTTGCATCGACCTTCCTAACACTCGATATATATACAGGGTGTCCCTCTCATCTCTGCCACCCGAAATAACTTGGTCATTATCGACGATACAAAAATATGTTCCAGACAAAAGTGGTACGGCGTGAAGGGGGCCATCAAATGCGACCTTTTTTTTTATTTCGGTGGAGGCGCTGACGCACAGTGAAGGTCACCTCTACTTTTTTAAATGGAATGGTACATTTTTTTTCCAATCATCTTGTGGAGCACCTCAAGCTGCATAAAAAACATTAGGGGGTCAAAGTCGTTCAAGGTTATTCAAGGTCACCTAATAAAATTAAATACAAATCCAAATATCTCGAATCACTACCAAATATTTGGTAGTGATTCGAGATATTTAGATTTGTATCATCGATACTGACCTTGAATGACCTTGAACGACTTTGACCCCCTGTTTTTTTATGCGGCTTGAGATGCTCCACAAGATGGATGAAAAAAAATATACCATTCCATTTTAAAAAGTGGAGGTGACCTTCACTGTGCGTCAGCGGCTCCAGCGAAATAAAAAAAAATTGGTCGCATTTGATGGCCCCGTTCACACTGGACAAATTTTGCCTGGAACATTTTTTTGTGACGTCGATAATTACCGAGTTATTTCGGTTGGCAGAAATGAGAGGGACACCCTGTATATATATATATATCTATATATATATATATATATATATGCCCTGTATGTATACAGTCCGTACAAAAAAAGTACGCACCGTTCAAAATTCAATATTGATGCTATTATACTTACGAAAATAGTTAATGGAGTACTTCCACAGCTGTTTCAACGATACTTTATAAGTTCACGGTTACATTTTCACTGAAACATCATAAAAAATAATCGAAAGCTGAACTAAAACAATTTCAACGCGTAGGATGTCAATTTTAGCTGAACAAACGGGTACGCACCCAAAGAAAAAAAGAAAATATGTCATCACATCGCGCATCTAATATTTTGTTTCGATAACAGCCTGTAAACGCCGAGGCAAACTTTCTACAAGATTGTAAATTGGCTGTTCGTTGATATTGTCCCAGGTTTCCCGCAAAGCATCAAAAAGCTTTTCTTTGTTTGTTACGTCGCCCTTATTAACATTTTGGTCCAAAATAGACCACAGATGTTCTATAGGATTAAAATCTGGCGATTGTGCTGGCCAATCCAAATGATTGATCTGCGAAGAACGGAAAAAGGTCGATGATTTTCGAGCCGTATGTTTAGGATCGTTGTCTTGTTGAAGGATGAATTCATCCTGCAGACCGATTTTTAGCAGTGATTCCTCCAGATTTTCGTTTATGATATCAATGTAAACATCGGCGGTCATAATACCGTTGATTGGAATGAAATTTCCCACTCCTGACCACGCAAAACAGACCGACACTAAAACACTTCCCCCTCCGTATTTGACAGTCTTTTGAATATTGTTTTCAAGAAGCTGTTCTCCCGGCTCAATCCAAACGCGTGTTCGTCGGTTACGCCCAAATAAGTCAAACTTGCTCTCGTCACTCCAAACAACTTTTTTCCAAAACGAAATCGACTTATCCACGTATTTTTTTGCAAACTCGAGGCGCTTGATTTTATTTGCTTTGCGAATCAGAGGGCGACGTTGTGCAAAACTATTTTTTAAGCCTGCTCCTCGAAGTCTCCTACGGACTGTTCGGCCGGAAATGTTCAGGTCTGTATTTTCGAGAATTACATGGCTAGTAATCGTCGGATTTTTCTTTACCTCCCTGATAATTTTGCGATCATCCAATGCAGTTGTTTTTCTTTTTCTATCTTGTCCATTTTTATCACCGACTATACATAATTCCTTGAACTTCTCGCATATTTTTCTCACTGCACCTTCACTTATGTCATATTTTCGACCAATTTCTCTTTTAGAAATACCTTTTTTTTCCTTTAATTACCAGTTCTCGCACTTGAATTGCAATTTTCGACGTCGCGGATTTGTTGCTACCGTACTCGAACACAGAAAATCGATAACTGGCCGAAAAATCATCAAATATATGTTTACATTCCGTTTGTCTTCCTAAGCTTCGTTGGGAGATTTGTTGTCACTGATGAGAATATATAAACCTTGGGTGCGTACTTTTTTTTTTGTCCAGCATATAATAAGCACTCTTCGCGCTGAAATCGTTCTCTTTCTGGTTTCGAATATTTGTAACATTGTTTCAACGGCGGCGCAAAGGTAAAACAATTAACTTTCGTCATGACTGCTCAAGGTCTGGTTTATTGATGATATTTGGAATGAGAATAGCACATAAATGGAAATTGAACGGTGCGTACTTTTTTGTCCAGTACTGTATATATATATACAGTACCGGATATATATATATATATATATATATATATATATATATATATATATATATATATATATGCATGTATGTATGTATATATATTTTACAAATTCATAAGTTTTTACAACGAAATAATGTACAGCTTAAGTGTCTACTCGCACTAAAATAGCGGAAAAAAAATTAACGCATGTTTCTCGCGAGACTTAAAGGATTATTCTTATTCGACTTATTCTTATTCGACTAATCAAATGATGGTATAGATATTGGAAATTCTCATATTTTCGTAACAAATTTTTTCGAACGAATTGAAAACACGATATGCCCTTCATCGCGATTTTACCCCAGTAAAGGCTTCGCGAATGTAACAAGTGACGAGTCCAGTTCCAGTGACCAATTTCTTTTTTGCTTTCACTTCAATTATCTATGGCAAAAACTCGAATTTCATCATTTTCAAGATCTCGAACTTTCGGTGAAATCGGTGAAATTGTTATTGTCGGTTTAGCGGCGTCATCGTTAAAAAGTGCAACACTTTTTGTCACTTAAGTCAACTTCGAGGACAACATATCCCGTAGGAACGACACTTGCGATCAACACTTCACGAGAGTTATTGATTTTCGAACGGTCGTCATTTTGAATCACTCCTTATTAAGAATATGACTTGGAGCAGTCTTTTTGCTGATGCGAAAACTTGTGTTCCATGCAAGTTGGTGAAAAAAAGTGTCTGATTGTAACGAGGCTTGTTACGATTTGAACAAAATAAATTCGCAGCTGGAACAGATTAGAAAAGTAGTCTGACGTCATTGAGGAGGGTGGAACGTTTCACTGATGAATGTGAAAGTAAACGGATTTTTTTTAGACACGGATATGCCCAATAACTATTTTACTTCGATGTTTCCATGAGTTCGTAGATGTTTTTTTTTGTAGGAAACTGTCCTAAATTGCTTAGATTGTAACTTTTTCTCGATAACGATCCAGCGAAGCTCCTTAATACTTCGAAGTTGAACATTTATTGGACTTGTAAGGTCTAAAAAAAATTAGTATCGTTTGAGATACACCTTGCACGGGGAGGCGGAATTTATGAGCGCCCTAGCGGAACTTTAAACAAACTTTCAAGATACAGTACTGAACCTGGATAAAGCAATGCTGAATCGTATTATTTACATAAATATTAATGAGAATCTAAATGTTTCCGGTGCACCGCGGCCCTTTGAAATTCCAACACTCTAAACCTCCAGGCGCCATGAAGAATTTGGGGTTAGGCCCAACCCTAGCAGATTAGGTGCCTATCAATTTACTATAAGAATGCCCAAGGCACTTTGGTAGGCATATTAGTCCAAAAAGTGCCGGTAAATGCCGATGAATGACGAACGTTAAATTTTATGAGCGCACAGAGAATGCCTTTCGAGTGCCTGTTAAAATGTCTATGGAAATACTGATGCGAATGCCGGTAAGAATGTCTATGGAAATACTGGTGCGAGTGGCTGTTGAGTCTCGGCAAGAATGTTTTGCACTTACATTCCTAACCAAAATACATTTCGGTAAGATTTTCAAGTACTTCGTGTGGCGAAGTACTTGAGTATACAAGTCTGGAAAAAATCAATCATATTCAAAATTATCATGATATCAATTTGTTTGATTTTTTTCAAACAATTTTATTTCGTGACGAAGGCCTTTAGTTGTAACTGGAACTCAATTTTGGTTGGGATGGAATGAGCATACATCTTGGATACTACAACCAGTATATTATCATATGAAGTGCTCCTTCTTAGTTGGCTGGTTATTCATTCGTACGTTCGGCTTTGGGTATACCGCAGCTGTCAGAAGAAATTGTAATGCCGGTGAATATCGAAAAATGCCGGTGAATGCCTAAAAAAATGTAATGCCAGTGAGTGCCTAACAAAGCCGGTGAATGACCAAAAAAATGCCGGTACTTCGGATACAAAATTCTGGTTTGGTCACTCTTCAGCACTTACCGTCACTATTTGAACCAGAATGCCTGCCAAAGTAATTATAAATGCCTACAATAGGCACGGCATTCAGCCAGTCACTTCAATAGGCATATCAAACGACTTTCATTGGCATTTATCACGGCACCCAATCTGCTAGGGAATACTGTGAACATTTTAAAAAATCGTTCGTCGCTTGAGGCAACTTAAATTAAAGAAGAAGGTCCAACATGTCGTGCAGGAATCGCAGATTAAAGTTATTAAGCTTATTATTACAACGATAGAACTGCTAGTAAAACGTCAGACGCGTTTTTTTTTTCGAAACTATGATTTTCAAAACGGTGTACACCATTCCTCGACATCTAATGAACTGAATTGACTTGAAATTCAGTACACTTATCGAGTGTAGTAGGAGTTTTGTCTTGACCGACGTTTTTCTTAAGGCGGGATATACATTTACAACGACAAAAAAATCGATCTCTTTTTTTATTTAAGGGGCTATACCATTGTGACACTTCCAAAAAATCGATTTTTTTTGCCTTTTTCGACAGTTTATACTTTTAAGAATATCATTATCATTTATATCATTTTATCTTGCAAAAATCGATAGTTAAATCTTTAAACGCGTTTTTCTCGAAATGTGATTTTTCAAATTTGCTGACATTGTAACTCAAAGAGCAATTATCCGATTGACTTGAAATTTGAACGGAGTACTCTTGAATATATTTACTCTACAATGACGAAGGATGTTTTTGATTGGATGAAAATTGACGATTTGGCATTGAAAAAAACGACCATTTTATAGGCAAGAAAACAGACTTTTTTCATAACTACGCCATTTTGTTAGATTTTTCGAAAATCCTACGTCATTGTCCAGAAAATACCTTCCAGTTTAACGACATTTTTTCGGTTTCGGCTACTCAATCGACCGGAATCGTGTCAGCAGTGGAGAAACTTTTTTTTTGGCGCCTCCGAAGGCAGCACATAAGTCGCTTGGATTTCAATATTTTTCTATGAAAAAATTATGTAATATAGTTCAAATATAGCCAAATATATTCTTAATTTTCCGAAACATTTAATTGAGTACTTTTCTTCCAAAAAATTTCCGAAAATCACGCAAATTTTCAGCGTTTACACTGGTATAGCCCCTTAATATGTGTTAAATAAATCCTCTCAAAAGAAATCCTATTCCTTTTTTCATACTCCCAAAATAAATCGTCAAAGTTGGGCCTTATTTTTTGGCCTTTTGGTGGTGTTATTTCTTAATCGAATAATTACATAGAACTCAACAAAGCTGCGATTGGGACCGTAATTTGTACTTTTCAAAGGAGCCTGATTCTTCGAACCATCCAGTTTTTGAAGGACGCCTGGAAATTACGATTTTTGCCCATTTTTCGTTCAAGAAAGACCTCAATATTCATCGGCAAAGCGCTCGACTCTCGTTGACAAAAGCGACGCGAGACTTATTATCACAATTATTCCCACATTCCCCATCTTAGCAATAAAAACTTTCGAGGATATGTACTAACAAGGGGGCATTCCCTACTCCCCATCACCGATTTCGCTCAAATGTATAGGACATGCAGGGCTTGGCTAGAAATGAACGTACCCAAAGTGGGAACTCCAGATGGCAAAGCGTTTAGAAAATAAAAATGTTGACGCGGCTCTCGCACCGTATAAGGCATTAACGTTAGTATGTTTGCCGAGCAGCGGTTGGCGTAGCGGTGAGAGCTCGGACTAGTAATTCGATGGTCGTGGGTTCGACACCCCGTGTTGAGACTTTTTTTTTCTTTTTCTCAATTTTTATATCATTCATTTTTCAATTAAGCAAAGAGGTGAATAATTTATTTTATTTATTTATTCATACGCAAAAGGCATATAAGACGTTATTTTTTAATGAGCGCATAATCGTAGAAAATTTGGAGTTGCTGATTGACTCGTGGGGAGGACAAACAAATCGGCAATTATACGACGAACTTTTCCAAGATGAAGAAGGATTGCCAACGTGTAGCATCAAAGTAATTCCCCCTAAATGTACTCCACTGGTGCAATCCTGCGATGTATATTTTTATCGTCAGGTTAAAAACTTTATTTAAAAAATACAAAATCGCTCTTATCTCATCGAGCAAGAAAAAGCAATAACTTCCCGAGAAGACTGCATAAAAATACATTCGATTGTTCATAATCAATTATCCGCGCCAGTATTTGGTAACATGTTACGTTACGCGTGGTACGCTTCTAAACATTGCGATGAGAGAGAATGCTTTATGAATGTCAATCAAGTATGTTTTTCTATGGAGACGTTGAAACAACGATGTGGTTGTAAAAATGCGGCGTTTATAACGTGTGCTAGATGCAGAAATAATTATTGTTTCGCCTGTTTCTACGATAAATATTATCCCGACACATGTAAATCATCGAATGTCAACGAATAAAGTTTTGAATTTTCATGTACAGTCTTTTCGTATGCGCTTTAATTACAATCTCTTATTGAAAAGTCCGAAATCCCAATTTTTTACCTTTTCTATGCCTTTTGCGTATGAATAAATCAATTATTCACCTCTTTGCTTAATTGGAAAATGAATAATATAAAAATTGAGAAAAAGATAGAAAAAGAAGAAAAAAAAAGTCTCCACCCGGGGTGTCGAACCCACAACCATCGAATTACTAGTCCGAGCTCTTACCGCTACGCCAACCGCTGCTTGGCAAACATGCTAACGTAAATGGCTTATACGGTGCGAAAGCCGCGTCAACATTTTTATTTTCCAAACGCTTGGCCATCTGGAGTTCCCACTTCGGGTACTATCATTTCTAGCCAAGCCCTGCATGTCCTATAAATTTGAGCGAAATCGGTGATGGAGAGTAGGAAATGCCCCCTTGTAAGTGACATTTCGTGTTAATCACCGACCGGAATTGCAAGCAAGAAAAATTAGCCTCCGCAAAGTGATTGGTCTGTGGTTAGAAAAAAGGAATATCGCTCAAAAAAATATCCATTGGCACTGGAGTTTCGTGAAAGCAATGGATATCCACAAATGTTCATTCGAAAGTGGCCGCTCGTACGTAAATCAATCGCCCGTGTTTTCCCGTTCGATTTCCCAAAAAAATCGCCAAAACAAGACACCCAATACTCCGCGCCTACAAAAACGAACAAGTCTCATAACGCTTCGTAAAAAAGAAAAAGATTCTACTTGTGAATCTACACTTTGAACGTTTGATTTATTTGAAAAAAAAATTGTACATCAACAATGAGATTAAAATCTGGATATTCGTCATTAAGATCGTCGCGACATTTTCAACACTCGCTCACGATTTACGATAAGTGTCTCGCTTTCATCGGAGAGTTGGGCGGAGCTGTGAGATTTCCATTGCCCCGAGACCACGTTCAATGGAGATTTTTCGCTTTGCCGTAATGTATGGAGGATTCAAACGGCTGCCTCTTGTTCAACGTTTACGTTAGGATTCGACAGTACGTTGAACGAAGGATCGCCGTCCGTCGCGATTTTGCCGAGCCACGAGAACAAAATGATCGTCAGTATGAAAATAAGTAGACCGGTAACGCCCAAAATTGCGTAACGTTTGTACAACGAGCCCGTATTATTTCGACGACGCGGCGGTGGTCTCGTTATGAGTTTCCACCATCTCGTGAACATTTCCAGCGCCGATTTTCTCTGGTACTTGTTCTCGTCGTGATCGAACGAGATGTCCTTTGGATCGTCGTAAGCCTCGAAGACTTTTCTCACTGTCGGATTACTCGTCGTCATACTCGACTCCATGTTGACGACGGAATAGGGAGGGCCGATCTTCTGATTTGTGAGGCCTGAACTACCGGAGCCCGAGGCTTGGGAATTGATGTTGCTACCGGTGCGCGAGGTTGCCACAGATGGCGTTGACGTCGAGCCCACGTGATTCTGATAAGACGAGACGCTCGCACTCGACGTAGATTTTGACTCTTGAACCGGCTTCTGTTCTCTCTCGTCGCTCAGCTGATTATTGAAAAGTGAAATTGCGAATTATCTGTCGACTCAATCGATTGAATGACCAATTTAGATGCCACTTTTCTATCCACTATAAGTAGAACGTATTACACCCTTTGGAGCCGTACGCAAATTACGTAACGCAATTGGGGGGGGGGGGGCAAGGTTTGCGTTACGTCACGATTTTAAAACTGCCAGAAATAGCAAAATTTCTGCATGTTCAAGTTTTTAATTTAAACCTCGCGTGCAATTTTACCGTGGACAGCTCACAGCTTTCTATACGCAATGTCAGTTAAGGGAGAAAGTCACTGTGCAAAAACTTGCACAGTAGCTTTCTCACATCCCCGAAGCAAAATTTGAAAGACAATTTTTTAATAATTCTTGAAGGTACATGTATTGAAAAATATGTTGGCAACATTTTTATTCACAAGTCCGAAAATTGACGGAGTTATAGTCACTTTAGTGGGTAGCGCGACCGGTTAGTGCCCTCAGTCCCTACAGGTGTGGCATCATTTACAATAGATAAAGTACAGGCTCTTATTATTTTGTGAACTATCATGAAGATGAAGAACCGTCATATCGCCCGCGACTTGATACTTCATTGTAAGTATCAATATTCTAGAAAAAATTGTAACTTTATATGAAGAAACACGGAACGAAAACTTTGAACGCGTTTTTCTCGAAACTAGTTTTTTCGACCTTGTCCGAGCGAATACTTAAAAACTTATCAACCGATTTTCAATTTAAAAAAAAAACATTTTCGTAATCGCAGTGACTAAGGTTGTACGTATCCGCGTTTTTAACATTTGATAATTACTATTTTTAAAGACTGCTTGAATACAGAAAAAGGGCCTTGAAAATAGAAAAAAATGTCCAAACTATCGGTATTTTGTAAAAAAAAACCAAAATAAAAAAACGGCTACGCATAACGATTGCCACATTTGTATAGATATCGATAAATTATTGACTTCTAATTTACAGATAACCTTTCATAAAGATATCGATGGGACAATGAAGAGACATTTTTTTTCGTCGTCAAATCAAGGCATATATCTCGGTTAATTTCCAAGATTTTGTCATAAAAATTGGTATAGAACTGAATATATACATAAAATGAGTATAAACCCGATCCTTTCATAATTAGTTATGTCTATGAAAAAAATCGCAATTATTGATGACAAAGCACCCGTTACGTAACGGAATGGGGGGAGTTCTGGCTGGGGGGAGGGGGAGGTAAAAATAGGAAAATTTTGCGCTACGTAATTTGTGTACGCCCCCTTTTTTAATTGGTATCTCAATTTGATCCTTTGGTGGTAATAAACTACTAGAATTTTTATTTCTATTTTATGAAATCGATAAGTGCCATAAAAATGCATTTCAATTTTACATTTCAAATTTCCGCGCGAAAACGCTAGCCGCCATGCTGCTTCGGTTCGTGACGTCACTTGCATAGTAAACATCGACGCTGCGCCAATTGTGAATACGTAAATTTTTTAGGTTAAAAGTGAGTTACAATCCCTATCATTGGTGTGTAAGAATACTAGTGTTAAAACACCGGGAAAGTTGTGGATTAAAATGCCAATTGATATAAATATGAGGAAGACTTAACCCTTAATTGTCACACTGGATCCACGGGACCCCGGCCCTTTTTTGACCTGGAATACTGCTCACTAAAATCGATAAATTAGGTTTTGTGGCGCCATCTAACGATAGTTTGGATCTTTAACTTCAGTACCGAGACGGAAGATTTTGAATATGCGTAAGAAATCGCACCTGCGTTGGATAAAATAAATATACTTTTTGAAAAGTCCATTAATATCAAAGTACATTGTTTCCAGATTATAAAACCATTCTTTTGTCAATAATTACAGGAGTTACAGCAATTTTTATTAAAAAAGTCATTTTTCACGAGTTTCTTTTTGCATATTTTTTTTTGCATATTAAAAATTCAATTTTTGTTTTCTAACCAATTTCCTTGTATTAAACAAGGTTCAAATTATACCTCACTATTTTTTTTCATATCGCTCAATGCATTATTTCATTATTTATAACAATTTAAAAAGGCCTGGGTCCCATGGACCCAGTAAGACTATAACGTGATTCTAGCTAAGTGTGACTACTAAGGGTTAAATTCTAAAAGTAGTGTGTAAATGGCATTATTTTTAAATGAAAAACGAATTCCGTGTGCACACGCACGATGATGCCCACAATAGTCACCAAAACTGAGTGATACGTGAGCGAAATGTGCAAGTCTTTACTCAAAGGTTGAGAATATACAGGGTGTCCTGTTATGAATGAATAATTGTGCAACTGTCGACAGGTCAGATCATATCCTACTATAGCTGGAATTTCAGTTTAGTAAAAGTCCCACGGTTTTCGCGATTTTGGGCGTCATGTTATTTTTTTTTTAAATCATCAGCTTTTGGTTTTTCGGATGCTATTTCCACAAATGATATCAATCGACAATAACTAAGCAACTTTCAAAAGTAATTGCACGATATGAGGAGTACATTTTTTTTACACCGCAGCTATCAAAGTCAGATGTTCGAAATGGTTTGTATGAAAATTCCGCATAAGATCTTTTTTCATAAAGTTTCCTTAACATTTAAGGTTAGAAAGAAGAATTTTCTAGATAAAACAAATAACCGAGGGTATTTTTTTTTAAATGGGTCAAAAAAAGTTTTCATTTGTAGAAATGGCATGCGAAAAACCAAAAGCGGATGTTTTTTATCTCGAAAACCGTGGGACTTTTACTAAACTGAAATTCCAGCATATAGCACATGATCTGAGCTATCGACTGTTACAGGATTATCCAGTCACAACAGGCCACCTGGTAAAATCCCAGATTATTCATACTCCACTGAAAGTTCCGCTATCAAAATATCCTCAACTGAGGTAAGTAAGTTGTCAACCCCAGTAACAAATATAGCCTCTGTTATCAGAGTACAAAATTTTCTCATCCCACTGAACGGTCCAGTAAAATAGTGTATGAAATTGGTGGTATTTGTTAAAATGCAAAAGAACCCAAATAAACTCAATAAATTCATGCCCCAACCATGGCAACTAGCTATTGCCAGTTGTTTGTTAGGCATATGAATTAGGGAGATCGTATTTTCGAGTGAGACTATTTTTTAGTCGCGATCCATTTGGATGGAGATCGTTTATCCCGAGATATCTTGGCAAAGTACTTTATCAATGACGTTGAAGTTTGCACCATTGGAATGCGAAGATATCTGTCTTCATTTTCTATCTCTTCATTTTTATCATTATCCACAGCCTTCTTTTGGAAATAGAGGCTATTAATTTCTAATAAGAATACGTACAAACGTTTTAGATAGACAGCGCGCGCTGTCTATCTATCTATAGATTTTGTTAAAATTTTAACCAGACATGCTTCATATCATTATGCATGTTTGAGTGAAATTTCAGACCGGTCGACCATTTAGATTGGGAGATAATGGGTTTTAAAATTGTAACTTTTAAGACTGCAGGGTCTGCATTGAAAATAAGACAGAATAATTTTCCGTAAAAAATATTTGTCCCCTATAATAAGAAGACATGGCAACACCGCATTGTTCCACGTATCCAATGACGCAAGTTTGCGCGGCATATTTAAAATAATACTGCAACACAAATTTTTATTTGGACGCAATTTTTAATCGAACAAAGTTTTTAATTAGTTATGAATTAACCAACACTTTTATTTGTTAATGAAGATACCATAAGCGATATAAAATATTAATAAAAGTTTTTAACTTTAGGAACACGATAATAATTATTTTTTCCTCGAAATATTGAACAATACTGTTTTGCGGTGTTGCCATATGTCTTCTTATTATAGGGGACAAATATTTTTACGGAGAATTATTGTCTTTACTGAACGTTTTCAGCAAAACTGAATAGTAAAGGCGATCCAAACTTTTTTCACTCTTTCCCTAACTAGTTTCCTATCTAAACATAATTTTTTTTTTAATTTATCAACACAATAGGATGGTGCGACGAATTATGCGACTGGACTTTCGGTCAATGCAGACCCTGCAGTGTTAAAAGTTGAAATTGCAAAACCCATTATCTCCCAATCTAAATAGTCGACTGTTCTGAAATTTCACTCAAACATGTATAATGATATGAAAAATGTCTGGTTAAAATTTGAACAAAATCTATAGAAATCAAGTCCGCGCGCTCGTTCTACCTTAAGGCAATAGTCTGATCTAGAAATTTGACAAAATCGATTTTTTTTCTTCATTTTATTATTCTCTAGACCTCTCTTAATACGCTCGTGAAAATCGTTTATTGATATTTCAGAAATTAGCAGAGTAATAGAAATTATAAGCAAGCCGCGCGCAAACCTCATCTAACGGTATCAAAACTTTGAACGCGTTTATCTCAGAACTATGTTTTTCAAATCGGCGCCCACGATATCTCGATAACTATTGACCGATCGAGCTCAAATTTTGCACGTACTTTCAGTAGCCTCTTTCTGAGGACTGGTAGCAGAATTGAGTCGAACAATCATTTTGCCCACATTTTATAACTCGTCGAATACCCGAAAATGTATGAAATATCGTTAATCAAAGTTTAACAGGCCGCCATTTTTTAACAAAATTGTTTTAAGTACTAATTCTGCTACCAGTGTTCAGAATACTCATGCAGATTGAGAATATATATATATTTTTTTTCAGATGCATACATCACCCAGAGTGGGCGCCGATTGAGGCGGTTTTCGGTGGACCATGTCGTAAAAAAATAAAAAACTACATGAAAATATGTAAAATGATTTTTTTTTATGTAGATACATTCTCAAAGGAACAATAAATACGTAAAATTTTATCAAGACAACTTCAACGGTTTAAAAGTTATTCCAACCCGAGAATGACGTAAAAAATCTCGCTCTAGACCAGACTACTGCCTTAAGCGATTTTCACAGCCTAAATTGGTCAAAAGAACTGAGTACATAAAAAAAATTAATTCCCACTGCATTCCAACTATAAAAACTCAGGGTTGTTACGCATTATTGACTCAGAAATTCTCTGACTTTTCCAGATTTTCCATACAGGTTTTGCAAATGACCCATAGTAGGGTCAAATAAAGAACACTTTGTTTTCATCAAATATATATTTTTTTAAGGTAAAGACCACAAGTCAAGTCGCGTTTCAACCATACTAGTATTTGTAAACGTTACAAACCATAGGGGAAAAATTATATACGTAGAAATAGCAATTAATCACTTTTTTGAAAAAAAAAACAACATTTTTAACAGACTTGAAAAAAAACAAAGGAAATTCTCGATTCGATCCTTCTATTGAAAAATTATGTTGAACTGGATAACATAATTTTTTTTAAGATAAAAAATATGGAAATATTCAAAATTGAAATAAAATTTTGTTAAACTGAAATTCGAAAAATAATTTAAACATTGCAAAGTAAAAAAAATACATTAAAAGCAAATACAGAACCTGTTTTTTATAATAAACAGAAATTTTTATGCCGGTGAAAATAAATAAAAAATAAATATAAACACTTATCTATAATAATAATGATGTGGTTGTGTATCGACAGGTCGAATCCAAATGTATAGAGCTTTACAGTAAATTAGTTTTCAGATTTTTTCATTTTCAATGTTTGGCACTGACATAACTTTTTTTGTATATAATGATGAATAATATTAATATAAAAATATACAGAAATATTTATTTTTATACTGTTCAGTTTTGTTGTCAAGTCGCTTTCATTTTTCGTAAGTCTTGCAAAAAGTAAATTCTGAGAAAATTCCAGATAATTTCCAAAATTCCCTGACTTTTCCCTGATTATTGCCGGAGGAAAGGAATTCCCTGAGTTACCCAGGTTTTCCTTGTTTTCCATATGCGTAAAAATCCTGAACCTTCAAAGTAATCTTCATCGTAGGATCAAGTGTCCCTCACTGGACCACTCAACATAAACGGTATTCATAAGAATGGCTTTTCACTATCAAAATACGCAAGTACCAATACTCCGCTCTAGATAATCGAGCGAGAAATTAAAAAATCAAAACTGGAAAACTAAATTTCCAGGGACGAAGTTTCGTGTTTCAAATCGCAAATAAACAAAAAAATCTTCACTTCCACAAACGATACGGAGAAAATATCTTACCAGAGGTAAACCTAAACCCGCTCTTGCCCAATTGACGCCCACCAATTTTTCTTTCAAAACGTCCGCCACCGGCGACACCAGCTTGGTGTCTGGAAAAATGCCGGTCTGGCAAGTGGGACAGGTATAGCCGGCCGGCGCTGTAGTCGCCGGCAAGTTTCTGGCGTACGCGTCTACGCAGGACCAGTGAAAGACGTGGTAACAAGTGAGCCTGACGCAGTCTGTATTCTTCAGAGGATCCGAACACAGAACGCATATGGGATTGCAGTCGCTGTCCCTCAGCCATTGTAGGTACGATTGGACCACGCACTACGAGATAAACGGCCATGAATCAGTCTACTATGGACAGGCATTGGATACACATGCTCCGAATCACGGAACCGTCGTAACAATTCTGATAACGAACGTAAAAATACAAAGTATACTTATAGGGTGCAAAAAAATATGGCGTCTTTATCTAACGAATGCACAGATATTCATGAAATGCAGGATAAGTTTTAAAAATTTCAATCGAGTAGAAAAAAGGGATAAGGTCCGAAAAACCCCTTTGATTGAGCTGCAGTTTTGCACAAACCTTCCTTTTAATATTTTAAGACGCCTTAAGGGATTTTTGGCGACTCGCAATTGTTTTTGAGGTATAGAATTTTTAAGTTTTTTTTTAACACGCTTTTCCTATATCTATATCTGCTACGTCACAAACCCAAACCAACCCAAACCAAAACAAAACCAATCCAACCCAAACCTAAACAAAACGAATCCAAGACAAACCTAAACAAAACGAATCCAAGCCAAACCTAAACAAAACCAATCCAACGCAAACAAAACCAATCCAACCAAAAACCCAAAAAAACCCAAAAACTATTGCGTGTCGCCTAAAATGCCTTTAGGGGTTGTCCCCAGAGGAAGAAATTATTGAACGATGTAAATTCCGATCAAAGTGAATTTTAATCGTTTTTTTAAACACAATTTCCAGTAGAATTATCGACCGAAAACTACTTGTTTTATTCGTTGGATCATTGGCTGAACGTATTGCCGATACCGGGACCGATATTGCGAGTTGAAAAAAAAAATGTAACGCTTCGGTTAAATACGAAGCGGAATTTTCGTAAAGATAGCGAATTACACAAATAACTGCACCTTTGGATGATTCGTGACCATGCAATGTTCGCAAACATTGACTCGATGCTCGAAACAAAATTGATTGGTAACCTTTCTTTTGGGACACTTGCACAAACCCATTTTTTTAAACTTCGATCTCGATCCCGAGACTCACGCCTTTAAGGGTGCGATGATTTTCCTCTTTTTTTCGTTTCGTCTTCTCGAATATTTCAGAATATATTATAACGAGGAATCGGGTTGAAACAATGACAGATCGGAGACGTAAAGTGTCGGAGAAACTGACGTTCTTTCGTCGCGATACTATCGCGAGTCCACCATGTTTCACCGGCCACGTCGTCTGTCTTCCTCTTCTTCTTATTATTCTAACGACGCTATCGACGGTGCGGCAATAATAATCGGTTCAGACGTCGATTCTGAGATGGCAGCAGGCGTGACATTCTCGATTGTTTTTATAACTCGTTTGTTTTGCATTTTTGTGCGCTTGCTATAGTTTCGCTTGGCTAAAAACTGGTGCGCATTTTCTTGGTAGCCGGAATTATTTGATTTTCAGCTGAAATTACTCGATAGGACAGTTCGACTGTCGGTGTGTTCCATTGTCGTACTCCGGCGGTTTTTAGCGACGTAATGACGCTGCCCACTGCAAGATGTCAGCACTGCGCCCATTGACGTAGCCAGAAGGGGATAGGAGTGCTCACAGCCCGAAAAAATCAACGCAAAATGATTAAATTTCAATAATCGATTTATTTTATTCGTTTCATCCAAGCAAGTATAAAGAAATAAATTAATAAAACTGTAACTGTTTTCGGATGAACTTCCGAAAAGCTGTTACACCCGATTTGGCTGCTATTTTGCACAGATGTTCCATTTAATATATAAAGCCCAAAGGGATTTTTGGCGCATTCCAATAGTTCACGAGAAATCGAATTTTAAAGTTTATGTTTTAGCCCGCATGAGTATATCTATATCGCTCGCCACGGCAGATCGATATCCCCACTCCTCCGACTTCACTGGTGGCCAGCCCCCTGACACTGGTAGTTAAATGCTGTTCGCAAAATGTCCTGGCCGCACTGTGGCGCTAGTAGTCGTGTGACAGGCATGCATATACACTAGGCAAAAGAATTAAAGGATATTGAAAAAGTCCGCCAATTTTAGGGTCATTTTCAAATAGCTGTAACTCCTCGAAAAATGGTCGTACAGCAAAATAAAAAGAAGCAAATTGAAGGTGTGAATCTCTAGTTTTGAGATCCTGAGCTCAAACATTTTTCGCATCAGCCAATTTTTAGTAGCCATCAAAAAACCAAAGTAAAAAAAAATTTCAAAATGTTCGCTCATCTTTCACAGTCTACACGGACTTAAATACATTTTTTTGAATGATTGGATTGAAAGGATCGTATAGCTGGATTCTTCCCCTTTAATTTGAGCGGTGGGAGAGCTCTGTACGATTTTTTCTCGCTGAGTTATCGATGTTCAAAGCAAAAATGACACTTTTGACTTTGATGACTGATTACTCGGAGACTAATGATCGCACAGAAAAAAAACCAGAGGGTTTTGGAAACTTTGAAGTATTCTCTATAAGATGCTTTTATCATTTTTTTATCAAGATTTTGTTTTTATGCGGGAAAATGGATTTTAAAAAACGTGAAAAACGGCATATTTACGAATATTCTTTTAACTAAGGATTATTTTGCCAATATCAAATAGATAAAAAAAAATCGGTTTTTGTATGACCTCAAAGTATCCTAAAAAAGCCCTCAAAAGTTTAAACCCCTGCGATTTTTTTTTCATTGTGTTCCGAATGATCGAAATTGTGGTTTTTGCCAAAAATCGATTAAAGGCTAAATCTACTACCTTTTATTCGTCGTTTGAGAATCACAATTTTTTTTGGCACTGATCCGAATTTCCGGTGCTAAAAAATGTTCATTGTTGAACAACGGGAACAAATTTTTGTTTAATGAAAAAAAAAATAATAAAACAAAATTTGGCAAAAAAAAATTCATTCACACCTTCAATTTGCTTTTTTTAATTTTGCTGTACGACCATTTTTCGAGGAGTTACAGCTATTTAAAAATGACCCTAAAATTGGCGGACTTTTTCAATATCCATTAATTCTTTTGCCTAGTGTATATGTATTTTGCGCCGGTGTTTCGAATGTCTTACACGAATGAAAGTCTATTGATATATTTGGAATGATTTTCCGTTCTAATGATTTTCCGTTTGAACACAATAAATAATGTCGCCATAACAATAACAGGCGAAAGCCACGAAAGTATCGAATCGTTCAGCTCATCAGAGTATTTAGAGCCGAAGGCTGTCACACAACAGCCATCGCTAGGTAGTGGCGATTACAAGAACTAAAATGACGGGACAAAGCGCGTTTTCGTTTATCGTATAGGAATAGTAGGCCAGTGCCAGGGGGCTGCTGGTGGCCCCCTGCAAGTATATCTATACTGCAGGGGTAACCCGAACAAACAAACCCAAACAAACCCAAACACACAAACGCAAACAAACAAAAAAACCCAAAAAAATTCGATATCTCGTAAACTATTGGAATGCGCCAAAAATCCCTTTGGGGGATGACTTCATATATTAAATGGAACATCTGTGCAAAATTTCAGCCACTTTGGGTGTAACAGCTTTTCGCAGGTTCACCCCTGTTTTCTTCGTCGTAATTTCATAACTTGTATAAAGAGTAGCTATTTTATTACCTAAATAAAGTAAATATTCAAATTTCACAATTAAGGGGTTACATGGCTTTCGAAGCCAAAAAAACATATTTGCTCTATTCTGAATGAATATAATATATGAATTATTTTATTCAAAAGGTTGAGCACATAAAAGAGCAACATTTCAACAATATTTTTTTAAAAATCATCCTAAAATTTGGAAAATTCAGCCGGTGGAACCTGGTTTTCGGAGACCCCTAAAAAAGTCTCCTCGTGGTGGTCAGGATAACTCATGATAGCTTTATCTGAAATTTAAAAAAAATATATATTAGTAGATAAGTGTAGCTCGTGATTGAACGAAGGATTTAAAAAAAAATTGAAATTTAAATCATTGGTAGAGTTGTATGCAAAATAGTTCAATTTTTGTCACAATTTACACTACGTATAGCCTTGTAAAATTAGTTGTAATCGAAAAAAAAAACCTTCGTTCCATTTTAAAAAATCCATTTAAAAAAATTTTAATGGATTTTAAAAAATTTTCAAACCCACGTCACCCCTTAAGTTAACTGTGAGGGAAATAAATACATTAGACCTGCCGGCCGATACATAAAGAAGAATACCGGATGATCAACATTTACTACAAAGTAAAAGATAATATCATTGTGAATCTGGTGCCAATGTGAGTATCTACCGTTAGTGAATGCAGTTAACGGATTTTTTCAATTGAATATGAATAATGGAGAGGATTTTATCAATAATCATAGAAAATTTTAATAGTTGATATGCCAGCCTAGAAGCTGGAGCGATGTTTAGGAAAAACATACTTTCATTTAAAAATGATAAAATAAATGCTGGGTATTCAAGAAATCATATTAAAAAAGAGTAGTGCCCTAATTTATATAAACCTTCCCAAGCAGCAATAGGGTATTTGACTTCTGTACGGAAATCATTCTAAATGATTATTTATTTTATATTATGCTCACGATATTCGTTTGTTTTCGTGAATACCAGTATTTACGATATAAATAGGCAATAAAATTTAAACATTCAACCCAGATTTGCAAAATTTGTAATGAAAAAGTCATGCATTATTCATTACTTTTTTAGTGGGTAATGAAGGAAAATATTTCATTTTCCAATACATTACATTCAGCAATGTAAAAAAAATGCATTACTCATTACATTGGATTTTGTAATGTAGATAATGCATATTACTCATTACAGTATATTTTGTATTGTAAAAAAATGCCATTACACATTACGTTGGAATTTGTAATGTAATAAATTTCCATTACTCATTACATTATATTTTGTAATGTGAAACATTCTCATTACAAAATGCAATGTAATATGTAATGCCGAAAAGTTTTATTACACATTACATTGTAATGGGCGAAGGAATTTTTTTCCATTACAAAGTATAATATAATGAGTAATGGAAATTGTTTGCATTACAAAATGTAATGTAATGAGTAAAGGAAATTGGTTACATTACTGAATGTAATGTAATGGGTAATTAAATTTTTCTTCATTACAAAATGCAAAGTAATGAGTAATGAAAACGCTAATGCATTACAAAAAGTAATGCATTATTTGCAACCCTGATTCAACCAGACCGCCAAAACGCTCTCCCCTTGTCAGGTATGTAGTCACGTGACGCCTGTGACGTCACATGCCAGTAAACAAGGTAAAGGATCTATATCACCGCTGAGTTGTTGCACAGCAAACTTTTCTCTCCGTTCTTATGTAAAAGTTGATAATATGGCAACTATTACTACAAATAACTATAAATCAACGGAAAAAGAACGGAAATACACTGAAATATTAGTCATTGTAGGACTCGTAATGACAATCTGTTTACTGGCATGTGACGTCACTAGAGATCCAACCAATCCCGGAGCGTTTTCGCCCACGTGACCAAACGATCAAATTTATCCAATTTGAAAATGGAAATAAACCATAATAATGTATATTTTCTCGATGAAATGACAGAAAATACTTTTTAAAGACTATATTCTTTTAGGATGACAAAAGAAGGAACCACAATCTCAATATAGTGAAATACCCTATAATACTTCAGGAACGTCACTGCTGTACATAGAGAATTACATTGTTAAGGCCTTAGGCCGCAGTAACGGGTATAAAATCATGTGCGAATTTAACAATTTTTTTTTTCGTATGACAAACTGATTCACTCGTAAAATTATTTACACGTCTATTTAGTATGAATATCAAGCTATTAGAAAAAAAATATTTTTTTTTTCGATGTACAAAATGGCCGACTACTAATATTTTCTTTTGTTATCTTTTTTTAGGCGCTCCGCGGCGTGACATTTAGCATCCACGATTTTTAACCTACAACAAAAGACAAAAATTCTCGTCAATCTACATTAGAATACCTAGAGAAATACGTATGGAATTTAAGAAATATTGTTTTATTCAAATGTTGTAGGTATTTGAACATGAGAAATGAATTTTCAGGAAAAAAATTCGTTATAACTGCTCATAAACTGCTCATAAAAAGAAAAATTTCGATTAATCAGAAATTCCGTACGTACTTCTCCGCGAAATGCAATTAGGAACACAACTTTCAAATTTGAAGTAAATCGAGTGAAAATTGCTGAAGTTATTTGTCACGCCAATTCGAAAAAAGCTGTTTCGAGAAATTTCTAGTAGTCGGGCATTTTGTACATCGAAAAAAAAAAAAATTTTACCAGAAAATATTTTCATACTAAATAGATACTATAGATGTATAGATGAATAATATAGTTCATACTAAATAGATGTGTAATTAATTTTATGAGTGAATCACTTTTTCATACGAAACAAAAATTGTTAAATTCGTATATGATTTTATAGCCGTTACTGTCGCCTTAAGAAAAACAATCCAACTTAAAAAGTGTTGGGCCGATTTGCAGAAAAAAATAGAAAACTAAGACATATTTAAGGGGCCAGTCCACTTTGAAAACTTAAAAAAATCGAAAGCAAGCAAGACTTGAAGAAATCGACGATGATGAGCAATCAGAAGGGATTTCGTACGGTGCAGAAATTGCCGATTGAGTTTAGGTAAGAGTTTTTCATAGTATAAACTTCAAACGTGTTTTTCTCGAAACAACGTTTTCAAAATCTAGCTCCATCGTATCTCTAAAACTAATAGACCGACTCTCTTGAAATTCGAACCACATATTGTAAACACAATTCGCAACAAGATGTCCCTCGATGGTTTTGAAATTTTGATTTTTTCTTTTTTTTTGCGAAAACCTGCGAAAAAACGCGTTTTTTTTACTTTTTTCGTTTTTCATCTGCCATTTTTTTGATAAAACTTTATATCCGAGGGTCATTTTGTAGCTGGTGTCATACTGAATCTAATAGACTTTGGGGCCGTCCATAAATAACGTCATTTTAAAATAGGGCGGGGGGGGTCTGGTCGTTGGATGACGGTGACGATAATTGGATTATGACGATAGGAAGGATAGGATGATTTCGGGGGGGGGGGGGGGGGGGGTGTAAAAATCAGCCAAAATCGATGACGTAATATATGGACGGCCCCTTTGATTTTTTTGTTTCAGACAAGCCGTTGCCGAGTTGTGATGGGGCTACCTAGCCCACCTATTTTTTAGGCGTTACGTTAAACTATAGTTTTTATACTTAAAAATGAATAAAAATGAATTAAACAATTTTTGTAATGTATTTCAAGACTTTATTTATCAAGCCCAACAACTTTTATATTCATATCTTTTATAAAATCCTCAAAAAAATCGCCTACTGAAAGGTTAAAGACTGATAACTGCACTGAATAATAATGAAAGATTAGTTGATTATTTTTTAAAGTAATACAAAAGTTTGATTTTCTTGTGTACATGAACGTGTCATTAAAACTTCATATTCTGTGTGTTACGGAATTATCGATTATTATGTAAATTTGGTTAAAAAAAATAATAATTATTGTGAACGAAACGACTTTTTTGTCAGCCCTCCCCTCTCCGCCGATAAAAACGCTGGCTACGCCCAGCTTGCGTCGCAGAGCGCACAATACGAATTTTATTCACGTCTGGTAAGCAACACGCATTTTATCCTAATTATCATTAATTACGTAACGATGTCATTGCTACCGAATTTCTGGGCTGTGTTTGTTTGCTCTGTTACTTATTTATTTATTTTACAGGGTGTCCAATAGGAAGTTGCTGAAACTAATCGACTGTCATTTTAAAACACGTGCACAGAATCAGAAAAGCCAAATTGCTTTAAATAGAGGAAACTCTGCAGATTTAAACGCACATAAATAAAACCCAGTCAAATATTTTTTATGTCAATTTATTACATCTTATAAAAATAACGAAAAAGTACAGTGATTAATGATAGATATTTTCGAAGTGCGAACCGTTAGATTGTGCACAAAAATCGATTCTCTTTTGAAAACTGTGAAAAACTGTGTCCAACATATCGTTCGTAATGCCGCGAACCACTTCCTGGATGGCCGCGATCAGTTCTTCTACTGTGCTGGGGTTTTTAGCGTAACAATGATCTTTAATGTAACCCCACAAGAAAAAATCACAAGGTTTCAGGTCCGGTGAGTACGGAGGCCATTCTAGTCCGCCTTGAGCAAATTTAGGGTACCCCAGACCGATTACTCGAGTCCCATATACGCGATGAATAGCTTCAAACACCTCATGAGTCCGGTGCGGCGTCGCTCCATCTTGCGTGAAGTAAAATTTTTTAACCAGTCCCCTCTTTTTTGCATAAGGGAAGAATTTCGTTTCCAAAAGCTGTTTGTAACTCTCTCCTGTTACCGTAGTTTCCAAGAATTGCAAATAAATTCCTTTTACTGAAATCGCTGCCCATGCCGTTACTTTCTGTGGATGAAGAGAGTTCGCAAGCGATATGTTGGAATTTTCCGTTCCCCAAAACCGGTAATTTTGCTTGTTTACGTACCCATTCATCCAAAAATGTGCTTCATCGGAATAAATAATCTATTTCTCATTAAGTTCGTCGGCTTCAAACATTCCCGTAATAGTGTTACAAATTCGATGCGTTTCGTCATGGCATGTTCAGTTAACAATTGATGAGCGCTTATTTTATACGGATGAAACTTTGAAAAATATTTCAAAATGTTGTGTAATGATGATTTGGTTATTTTTAATGCTTGAGCAGCTTTCCGAATCGAATCATTTGGATTTTGTTTGAAATAATTCTCAACTTCGTTGATCTTCTCTGGTGTGGTCACCGCAACAGATGGACCTGGCAACTCGTGTCTACGGTCCTGGAGTGTACCATACTTCACGAAGTTATCGATTATCCTACAAAAATTAACGTAAAATTACTTCAATGCAGTTTAATTGAATTGAAACACAAGTTGTGTGATATATGAATATGAATAAATATTCAATTCTTACCTTTTCAGAGTGTTTTCGCTGGCAACTCTATGAGTTCCAAACTTAGTACGAAACCCTCTATACGCATTACTATACATTTTTTCCCTCGAGAAAAAGCACTCAATAAGATATACTTTTTCTTCCGTGGTGAGCTCACTCATTGTGACGCGCTCGTACGTGCTTCAACTACGGCTGGAATAAAACTGCGGAACCTCAGGTATGCGCCTTAGAAAAAGGGACCTCTATTGAATTCATGGAGGGAAGAGACACTTATTTAGTTTTAGCAACTTCCTATTGGACACCCTGTATATCGTACGCTGGAACAAATATTCGCACATAACGAATCGTGCGATATGGCCATGAGTTTTCTTTATTCCAGAAAATCGACGATAATACAGTTGGGTTCACTCGCCCATACACATAATCGTACAGTCTCCGCTATAAAATATAGACGTCAGCCCTCATGAAAATATAATACACGTTTAGTCCTGCTATATTCCTTTGTTCTCGAAGTAGACATTTGATTCACGCTCGTCACATCCAAAGTGCACACGTAAACGTCATAGTAAAATAAATAGTTGTGATCCTCTGACATTGATGAAACATTTCTCGGCTGTTATGTGCGTATTTCGTGGCCTCGTAGCTCGCCGAACCAGTCTCCGAAAGATAATTCGAAAAGGATCTCATTCCGTCCGAGAACCGAGTCCAGTCACAATGTGCGTGTGTGCGTATATGGCAGCGCAGATTTTTTTTATCTTCGTATCTTGTATATTCTGTACAGATGAGGTACGTGAGAAGTTTCGGATGCTTCAAACTTGCGGCGGTTCGCTGGCGCGACTAATCGAGTCCTTTAGAAGATTTTCGCAAACGTCCAATACCTTGGATTTCTTCAAATGCTCTATCAGAATTTCTGCGAACAAAGTAACGTGCTTTGTGAAGTTTCATGGGTGACGCGATATTTCCCTTCAGACTAGACGTAAAGTCCCCATACTTTACTTCCCCTGGGAACATTCCTAATTTCGTTAATTTGAAACTCAAAAGTCATCCGAAGCACGTGACGAACTCCAAATCGAGGCTAGTGGTAAATTATGGTGGTAAATTATGGAGTGAGATGCAGTCAGAATTGTCAAAAAATCGATTTTTTTAAAACTTTTTCTTGAAGTATGTTTCGAAAATTTTCCCTGAAAATTTCAAGTCAATCCGATGAATAGTTTCCGGGATACCCCACAATTAGTGAAGGGGCGTCGGGTCCCCATGGCAGGTAGCAGCTGACAAACGCATAAACGATAATAGCCGGGAAGGCAGAATGCTTCGGAGACAACAACAAATTGATATTTTGGAAGCTTCCGCATCGGCAGAAGCCCTATTGTATGGGCCACGAATTGATGATTCGATGTAAGTAATTTTTTAATTAGTATTTCTATACATAAATCAAGTGTAAAATTGGAAAACTCTTTCAGACATTTAAAAAAATTTATTACTCAAAAACTATGAACTTTAGCAAAATTTTATAAAGAATAAATCGTTTTAAAATGGCCCAAAATGTTAAAAAATTAATAATTCATCCCGAAAAACTTTAATTTTTTGGAAAAGTTTTTTAACAATTGGCTATAAACAATTGCTCGACCTTTCGGCAAAAAATTGTGATATTCGGATTCAGCGGATCAAAATACATAAAAGAAGTTTAGCTTCATCCATCGAGCTCAAAATTTTACGAACATATAATACCGTATCCACATCGAAAAACTTCAAACGCGTTTTTCTCGACACTATGTTTTTCAAGTCGGTGACCACTGTAATTAAAAAATCACTCAATGGATTTTGATGAAATTTGGTGTGCTTATTGATAGCATTAAAAACTAGTCCTTAATCGAAGGATTTTCATGTTTGTTGAAAATTTATATATTTTTTTTAACAATAAACAAGTGATTTTCTGGTCGAAAATCGAAAGTTATCCGGCGGAAGACGCCATTTTGTTAATTTTTGAAAAAAAAACTTCGATTAAGGACTAGATTTATTATTAGAGTAGTGATTTTTTTTTTGGTTTTTTGATTTCAGATGATTCAGTAAAATTTTATGATGGTCACCGCAAAGCACTACATGCCGAAGGGGGTCCGACAAAGATGGCGATATTTTTATAAATAATCAATATTTTTCTTTGAAAATTTGTACAAGTTAAAATATAACATAAAAAGTCTGTGTAACCACTTTTGTAAAACAAACGTAATTACTATAGAATTTTTTTTATTAAAAATGCTCATTTTTTCGCGCCTCTGACTGCATCTCACCCCTTAAGGTAGTCCTATCGCTTCACACTAGTCATACCATTGATCATACTTGAGACTTGTACAATTTATATTTTTAATATATGTAAGAAAAAAAATGTAATAACTAAATTTTCCATGTGTAAACTGTTTCATGAATGTTCAGATTTAATTAGAAAAATGAAAAAATAGTTATTCCAACGCGCAGTATTTCTAGGTTTGATATTTGGCAATATTGGTTCTATCTCCGTCTCTTTTTACTCAAACAGGCGAGTTTAACCTCCGTGCTTTTCAACGTCGATCTGTCAAAACAATGTCACGTGCGGGAAATATAAAGCATTGTATTCGGCCCACGACTGGTAAAAAGCGTGTCGGCGAAATATGTCGGTTAAAAATGAAATATGTGTGGAAATTCGAATGAGTGGGATGAGGTTAGGACTACAGTCAGCTGTTGCCTTGCTGTCACGTCTCTTTATCGTAGCAAGTGGTAATAAATCCAACACCGGAAGTTCAAATTAAACTTGATATTACATAAAAATTCGGTCAATAAGCGTAATTTTTTCTGAGAGCACTGGATTACTACAAGTGTTAAGTATGTAAATCTGATTACTTTTAAGAATCTGACGGATTCCCACTATTATATACACTTTTGTAGCGACCGGAAATTGGGTTTTTGTATGTCGTCTCGGAATTCCTTCACAAAAATTAGCAATTTTAATATTGCTTTTATCTGTAATTTGGTCGATGAATGGCCCTGAAATTTTACAGCGTCGATTATTAATATATTTAGTGATACTGGCCATAGGACTACCTTGAAAGCAAATACAGAACGTGTTTTTTTAAATTATAAACAGTAATTTTTATGTCGGTGCCAATAAATAAAAGAGATAAATGTAGAGTTTTAAAGTACATTGACTTTCAGTTTTTTTAATTTTCAATGTTTGGCACTGACATAACTTTTTTTGTATTAAATTTTTGTAATGAAGAATAATATGTATATTGAAACTATACAAAAATATTTATTTTTATAGTTTGCACTTATTTTTTTTTCAAGTCGGTTTCATTTTTCGTAATTCTTGCAACAAGTAAATTCTAGAAAACTCCCTGATTATTCCAGGAGGAGAGAAATTGCATGAGTGTTTTCTGTTTTCCATACGCGAAACAGCCATGAGACAATCCGATGTACCCATTTGGATCGGCAACTTTCTCGTTCAATTATTTATCCACAACGAATTATACGCCACGGACGAATAATTGCTCGTCCTTATCGCCACTAATCATAATTACCTGATTTCGATTTTAGCAAATTGGAAGTCAGTGTGAGCGCGTTGCTCGTCAAAGCCGGATCAGGTTGCGGATCTCTTTGCTCGAAAAACTTCAAGAGTGCTCGGCCAACTTGGGCCCGGATAAGCGACTCTTCCGATTCTACGAGGGAGATGGCCGACAGAATCGACAGACTCAACAAGGCCTCGTTCTGCATGAGAGCGTGCTGCGCGGTTATCATTTTGACGAGATGTTCGACACCTCCGTATTTAATTATCATCGAGACGACTCGCTTGTCCCTGAAAAATGATTTATTCATGTGATAATCATACTCGCGTTGTGCCTGAAGGTTTTTTTCTTGTAAGATTAAGGGGTTAGGCCACTGTCAAAATTTCAAGAAATCATTCGTCGCTTGCAGCAACTCACTTTGAAGAGGAAGTGCCACCCCTACATTAGGGTGGCACAATTTTGAGCTCTATTTTTTCCCTTTTTCTCACCATCCAATTATCTTCTTCAACGGGTTATACGCAGTTAGAAATTTCAAAAAATCGATTTTTTTTAATTGCATTTTCGGAATGTACAAAGACAATATTTTTCAATAAAGTAACTCGATTTTTCAAAATTATTTGTGGAATTTTTTTTTACTGTCCGAAGTGACGTGGAATGCCTCATATGTTGTAAATGCCATCCTAAAGAATATTTCAAGGACGCCAGTTATTATAGAACAACCTTACTGGCAGGTACGACAGATAATTTCAATGTTGATCTTCAATTCACGTCAAAAATGAGTTTTGCGATACGTGGTACTATTGTTTTCGTATTCAGCACACCAACAAAGGTAAGTACGCCATCTTTTAGGCCAAAAAAATGACCTTGAAATAGCAATTTTCAAGGTCGAAAAAACATCCAGACATTTTCACAATATTTTGGCCATATTCAATATATGAAATTTTCCGTGAAAAACATGAAATATTATGTGCCGCCTGACAAAAATGTTCACCGACGAATTCGCTTTACCTGCTGTGAATGACGAGCCAGGCAATCAACCGATTGGCTTCCCCCTGAACACCCGCGTGATCCTCCGTATCGCACCACTCTACAGCCTTCTTGACTAGATCGTCTCTCACCCCTAACGATATCGCCGCGTCTCCTGAAAGTTGCAAAAAATTGTTCACACGTACTCAGCGTTGGGAAAAAAAAGTTCCAGCATCGATTTTTCTTGTCTCGAAAACGTACTTTGGCCTTGAATTACTATCCTGAGAGTTCCCAGTAGCTTGAACACGACGGGAAACGTCGGTATATCTAACATTGGATAAATGACATCGACGAGGCCGTCCGCGAGTACGATCGGTTTGTTGCTCGCCGGAATAACGAGATTTCGCAGGGCACTGAGCAAGGCATGCTGAAATCTTATTCCACCGCTCTTGGTCACATCGTCCCGGAGCAATTGTAACAGTTTTCGATGTATCCCTTGTTCGACCATCAACTGACAGTGAGCATCGGTGCTGGCGAAATTTCCCATTGCCAATATCGCGGTCACTTGCAATTCCTCGTCCGCACTGTCGAGCCATTCGACGAGTTTCTTGTAAACCGTACCGTTGCTTCCGTCATACAGCAAATTCATACTTTCATCTGTTCCACATGGAAAAACGAAGAAAACGCGTCAACACCGGGAAACAATTTGCTCGAGCAAGGGAATCGTCGATGTTCCTTAATCTTACCTCCCGTTAGAATATGTACTATAAAATTGCAGGTGACTTTGAGAATTGATCTCGTTTCCTCGTCCGTACATCGTGGTCCGTACGTTTCAATCAGTTGCAACAATAACTCGCAAAATCCAGTTTTTGCGAATAAAAGTTTGGCGGTCTCTGGAAAATTGACACATTGCTTGAACATCGCAGATATTTATATCACAGGGACGTTGAATAAGTTCTCGCTGTTTTTTCGTGAATATTGATGATTCGCTTTTAAAAATCGTTCCTAATGCTTTCAAACGTTTCGAAACTGTTGTGTGATGAACTCCTGATGATTCTGTAAACTCCGCTTAGGCCACAGTAACGGGTATGAAATCATGTGCAAATTTAACCATTTTTTTCGTATGAAAAAGTGATTCACTCGTAAAATTAATTACACACCTATTTGGTATGAATATCAAGCTGTTAGAAAATATATTTTTTGTTTTTGATGTACAAAATGGCCGACTACTAATATTTTCTTTTGTTATCTTTTTTTAGGCGCTCCGCGGCGTGACATTTAGCATCCACAATTTTTCACCTAGAACAAAAAACAAAAATTCTCGTCAATCTACAATTGAATATCTAGAGCAGTACGTACGGAATTCAAAAAATATTGTTTTATTCAAAAGTTGTAGGTATTTGAACTTAAGAAATGAATTTTCAGTGAAAAATTTCGTTATAACTGCTCATAAACTGCTCATAAAATGAAAAGTTTTCGATTAATCAGAAATTCCGTACGTACTTCTCTGCGAAATGCAATTAGGAACACAACTTTCAAATTTGAAGTAAATCGAGTGAAAATTGTTGAAGCTATTCGTCACGCCAATTGGAAACAAGCTGTTTCGAGAAGTTTCGAGTAGTCGGCCATTTTGTACATCGAAAAAAAATATGTATATTTTTTAACAGCCCGATATTCATACTAAATAGATGTGTAATTAATTTTATGAGTGAATCACTTTGACCTACGCACATTGAATTCGCACATGATTTTATACCCGTTACTGTGGCCTAAGGCCTTAAACGTTTTTGCCCACAAATTATTGTGAATAGCTGTTAATTCTAATAAATAGGCCAGGCAGCTAAATTTTCATAATTGACGAAGTTGAAAAACCGCGGGAAAATCGCCTCACATAACAGCAACGTTCCATTTGAAATAAACGGCGGTTGAGTAATAATTCGGTGACGGATGAGCATTAGGGTGGTCCTTAATGGGGGTGTTGACGAATGTCGAAGAGTGCGCCCCCCAGATAGGTTCGAAATAAATCAATGAAAATGTGTGCGAAACCCCAGCGCTGTAGTCCAATGAGAAGACGTGCCTGTGAGCTCGTTTTGTTTCTCATTTGAATAACATGGGATTTTCAGACTAATTCGGGCATTATTTTTTGCAAGTGCTCCTAAGAATTGAAGAAAAAAAATTGTTCATATAAATCTATTCTTAATTGGTATTTCTACGTGCAAATTTTTTTACAAGGCGTTATCACAACCCCCCCACTCCTCCCTCATATTATACACGACGGCAAATTGATCAACTTGACTACCTGTTTTTAGCCGCTTGGTGCTTTGCAGTATTTCACTCATTAAAAGGCAGCCTTATTTGCGTCACAAGTTTGTAAAAATAATAATTGTGCGTGTAGGAAAAAAAATATTTAATCAATTAGCGTATTTCGAAACACATCTATTACACTTTATACTTTTTTAAAAATAATAATTAAAATTAAAATCATCACCGTCGGTTTTTTTGGATCGGAAAAGCTCTTCAATATTCCGAGACTACCTGAAGTAAACTACCGAGACTACCTGAATACGACAATATTCTTACACGGAACGAAGATCAGAAGCAGTATATTCTTCAGGTAGTCTAGGAATATCGTAGAAGCTTTCCAGATAAAAAAAACAGACGGTGATGAAAACATTTTAATTTTAATTATTATTTTAAAAAAAGTCTAAAGTGTAATAGATGTGTTTTGAAATACGCTAATTGAAATAAATATTTTTTCCGAAGGCAATAAATATTTTTTCCGAAGATCAAAGCCTTCGCTACGCCACTGGACGTCTTCATGAAGTAATGCCTCCGATTCAACACGTAAAAATCATTATTTTTTGCGCGCCTTAAGGCGGGATATACGTTTACAACGATCAAAAAAATCGCGTTCTTTGTTTTCTTTAAACGATAGAACTATATATGTAGAATATTTTCCTAAAGTTTCAAAGCGATATTCGAAAAACTTCAAACGTTACAGCCCGTCAACGCTGTGCCTCACCGCTCGGATTCGGAGCGGGCGTGAACTTCAAACGCGTTTTTTCTCAAAACTGCATTATCGAAATTGGCGTGCAGGATTACAGGATTAAACAGTAGGTGATTTTACTTCAACTGTGAAGAGGTTAAGTAAAAAATTCAGGGAGACTGGATCAATTAGTGATCTTATACGCTCTGGCCGTCCGTCAACAAGTCGTTCGACACAAAACATCGAAGCAGTTCGTGAGAGTGTTGCTGAGAGTCCAGGAACACCAATTCGGCACCGCGGTCAACAATTGGACATTTCGCGAAACTCTCTACAGCGTGTTCTCGGGAAAGATTTGCATCTTCATGCAAATCATGTATAATTTATGAATCAATAAAAAGAATTACAATTTTAAATTAAAAACCTGTGTTTTCTATCAAAATTACTTCTCGCGTGAATTTTGGGACACCCATTAGTGCTTCTTTACATCTACAGGCACGCACTTCTGGTAACGCCATCTGTTGGAAAACAGCGAGAACTTATCCAACCAATATCTTGGCAGCACGCGGGTTGGGATCATCGCTTCGTAAATGAAGCAACGTGAGACACAATTACACACCATTCTCGGCCTGGCCGTGCACGAGTTCCAGACACATTTCCGAGAGCTCGGAAGACACGGGTTTCGCCAATATATTAACAAGTATTTTGCACAATCTCTCATCGAAAAACTGCGTTCCGGTGTCGTTGAATAGGCCCAGTGTCAGGAGAGCGTGCATCGCTGCTTTGCCATCGTCGTTGGTACCGTCCAGCTCTAGAACGCTGCAGATTATCGGTATTACATTTTCCTCTAGCGCCTGAAATATTTCAATTTACAATTTAACGCTGTTGCTTATAAATATTAGGCTAAGTAGATATTAACGAAAATTTTACTAATCGTTGTGGTATATTTTCTGAATATACTGGCAAAAGGAGAACGGAGGTTTCCGCACTCGTTTATTAAATATTGAATTTTTAAGTTTACATCAATCTCTACTTGATCGCATTGGTTGTACGGGGCAACGTCGTTGCCATTTCAGTTTCTCGCGTACACCTTCCGCATTTATGAAGAAAGTAACCCAAAAAACGAATATTGTGTGCGAAAAAAAACGAAGATGTGTAAATAATAATTACGATAATCAATATATTGCTACAATAAGTTGGCACTGGTGACGTCACACAATGTATTAGCATAGGAGCTTCGTTTCTCCCCCCACCCTTCAAAAATTATTTACCAAGAACCTTAAGGAGGTACGGTGATGACCATGCTAGTAAACTTAGTCTATTTCACGCCGCAATATCGCCACGTTTTAGATATATGAATATGGCCTTTTTTCCGAGAAATATTTTTTAAGTATTGAATTTCGAGTTTGCTATTATTTTTATAATATGGAAACGACCTTAATAATCTACTACTCGACTTCAGTAGAACGCCATATCGTTGACGTTTAGCATCGTCGCATTTTCGGTGGCTGTCGTCGGTTCCACGCGCCCGGCTTATTATTTTTTGTAGCCGGTTAACATGGAGAATGAAAATACTGTGGAAGTTTATCAAAAGAGTAACGGGATTGTACCTGAAGTCCAGTTTAGAGACAAATGTAGATTCTGACGGACAAGAATTAGAAAATGAAAAGATAATATTGCGATTGCAAATAAAAAAACGTCGCGTTGAAGTTAACCTCAATGTCCAATGTCCAATATGTCCAAAGTCAAAACATATTGCATCGATTGTTATGTTATTTTTCCCTTTCCCAATTTTCACAATATTTGCAGGTATAAAAAGAAACGTTTATTCTATATGACGGTTCTCCCATGCTGAATTTATATATAGATGCGTTGTGTAGGTACATGTCGCCAGAAAAATTGATGTCTTTGCTGTACTCAAAAGAACTTCAAGTAAATATCGACGAAAGGCCCGTTATAACCCATTAAAAAATGTACGGCTTCGCACAATCATATTTTTAATTCGCGTTGAAAATATCCGATAGACGAATCAAATTTGCGCGGGTATCCGGCGTTGCCACACGTCGAGCAAGATGGCTGCTGTTACGTCACGAGAAGTCTCGTTCTCCGAAAACTTCGGTTTTTGCGACTTTATTTCCAAATTTATTGCTTATTTCTGCGGTGAGCTTTCCAATTCGAGGTGCCTTATCGATCACAAAGATTCAACGAACGCGACCATCAGTTTTTTTTACGTGTTTCTTGGCTCCAAGTAGCACAAAAAATCGATATATGAGAGTACAGCCACATTTTGTCGTCTACGTGTGACTGATTCACCAACTTTAACAATTAATAACTCGGAAAGTATAAATCTCGTGGAAACTCCGCATACGCATGGACGAAGGTCTCGACAATGCCATAAAAAAATCGGGCGTTTATCTTGAACTCGCTCCAATCACCGTACCTCCTTAAATGCTCCCAATATTCAAGGTTTTTTTTAAATAAAAATATTCCGTTAACGGAGTTGGGTCTGTTTTTCAACTGAAACACAAAAAACCCAGACAATTCGTCTTATATTATTGTCACTCACGTTCATTAAAGTAAATTTCATATATTTATCGATGATTTTCTTTTTTCTACCTGTAAGGTAACGCATCAATGAACAAAACGAAAACGTTTACCTTCTGTTGCAATGCACTCTGGTCAACTAGAAAATTGAAGAGGAACCCAGCAGCCGCAGTCCTCAATAACGATGCACCGTTGGCGCCGTTTATATTCACGCCCTTCTTCAGAATCGCCAATATGTGCGACAGGCCATTGTTTTCCTGCACCATTTTGTTACCCTTCTCTGAAAATATTTTCGATTTAATCAAACGTCACTTTTCGTTTCATAGCCTTTCTTTGTTTCTTCGATGTAGATAGTTTTGCAAAAAACTAATTACATTTTTCGTAGTAAATGTAAAAATTGGAATGAGGTGGGAATGCAAAATGGGGGAAGGATTCCGTACTATGGAATCTGAAAATAGAAAAATAAAGATTTTCAATACTAAAAAAATGCGTTATTGGCTTTAACGCATTCGTTAAATATGTCAGTGGTTAGGTTATTGATCTGGTAGCCAATGAAATCGAATCAACCAAGTATTTTGTGCGGATTAAGGCCTTATATAGTACAGTCGTGCTGTATATTGGAATCGGAAAAAATTAGAAGGGTAGTTTCTTGACAAGTGATTTTGTAGGTACCGCGGGTGCTAAATCCAAGTTTGCCTAAAAATCGGGGTGAAGGGTTTTTTTAGGGGATGAAAGGGGATGGGGGTGGATTAATGCCAAATTACAACCCCCACGAGATCGGCGCCAGGAGACAAAATGTTCAGAAAAATCCGGTTTTTGTTTTATCCACAGCGCTGAAGTCGTGAAAGTTGATTTTGGGGGTAAAAAAGTGGGGTGAAATTTTGAAAAATCAGTTTTCATTCGATTACTCTTTAGGAAAAATTCAGACAATTTTTGTTCAAATGGGAACGTTGTGGACCTTGAAAAGACGCGTCGATCGAGTATTTGATCAACCTTCTCCAATAATATCTTCACCGACAAAATAATTGTTGAAGTATAACCAAAAAAATTGTTTATTCAATAACTCAAAAACAATCGACTTTTCGGGGATGGTTTAAATGTATGAAATGTAGAGAATAATTTTCTCTATATTTTCGTTCCTATGGACCACCCTTGAATTTTGCTTTTTCGAACCCCTCTCAGGGATTTAAAATTCAAAATGAAATTCTGGGGAAAACATTGACCGAAAGTAAAGAGATACGAGTTTGGCGCTGTGGACAAAAGTGTAGCTGAGGGTTCAAGCTACAAATTCTTCCACGGCGGCGAATTCGCGCGGTCAATAGTTTTCCCAGAATTTCATTTTGAATTTTCAACTCCCGAGAGGGGTTGGAAAATCGAAATTCAAGGGTGGTCCAAAGAAACGAAAATATAGAGAAAATTATTCTCTACATTTCGTACATTTGAAACATACCCGAAAAATCGATTGTTTTGGAGTTATTCAATGAACCATTTTTTTTTTTGTATTTTAACCATGTTTTTGGGGGTGAACATATTATCGGAGACTGATGATCAAATACTCGATCGATGCGTCTTTTCAAGGGCTACAACTTTCCCATTTTAACAAAAAGTGTACGATTTTTTTCTAAAGAGTTATTGAATTAAAACTAATTCTTCAACATTTCACCCCACTTTTTCACCCCCAAAATGAACTTCCACGACTTCGGCGCTATGGACAAAACTAAAGCCCGGATTTTTCTGCACATTTGTCTCACGGCGCCGACCTCGCAGGGGTTGTAGTTTGGCATTAATTCACCCCCATCTCCTTTCATCCCCTAAAAAAACCCTACACTCCGATTTTTAGGCCAACTTGGATTTACCACCCGCGGCACCTACAAAATCACCTGTCAAAGAACTAGCTTTCTTCTGATTTTCTCCGATTCCGGGGTTTTTCAGCGATCACTAAAAAACTTAATTAATCCGATCCATACCAAATTTATACCACTTATTTATTATGATAACAGCTAGGGCCTGGACGAAGGATTTTAAATTTTGTTGGAAAAATAAGTTTTGTAACAAAAAAAACCGACAATTTAGCACTTCAAAAAATGATTTTTTTTGTTAAAAATATCGTCATTTTTTTTTAATAAACATTTTTACAAATCCTTCGTCCAGGCCCAAGCCAATGCAATATACTAATGAAATCTTTTTCAAATTCTGATTTCAGATGAACCGTTCTCGAGTTATCATGTCCACCGCAACTGATGCTCGAAAGAAGGCGCTCCTGGAAGACAGCTGGAGTTCCGGCATTTTGGAATATTTTTGAATAAAAAAAATCATACAAGTACATGAAAATATGTACTAATCGATCTTGTTCACAGTCTTTCAATGAACATTTAGTGTCCCGTCGAAAAGAAAACAAGAACATCACGTCCCTTCGCCCACTACAAGTGTATATGAGGCCTTAAAACGGTTTTCGAGCAGACATTCTTTCAATGTTCCTTGTTTGTGGTTAGCCCCCTAAGATAATAATGTAATTATACAGCAAAAAAAACAGACTTAAGGGGTAAAGCCACAGTAGAATTTTCAAAAAATCGATTTTTCGTTAAAACGGTGCTTTATCATCATAAAAATAAGTTACTATTCGATTTATAGCAAGAACATTTTTTTTCACCGACTTTGAGCGTATAACGTAAGCCGACCTCAGGCACGGCCATTGAGTACCTAAAACTTTGAACGCGTTTTTCTCGAAACAGCTTTTTTTCCAATTGGCGTGACAAATAACTTCAACAATTTTCACTCGATTTACTTCAAATTTTAAAGTTATGTTCCCAATTCCATTTCGCCGAGAAGTACGTACGGAATTTCTGATTAATCGAAAACTTTTCATTTTATGAGCAGTTTTATACGAAATTTTTCACTGAAAATTCATTCAAATACCTACAACTCAATTCAAATACCTACAACTTTCGAATAAAACAATATTTTTTAATTCCGTACGTACTTCTCTAGGTATTCTAATGTAGATTGACGAGAATTTTTGTTTTTTGTTCTCGGTAAAGAATTGTGGATGCTAAATGTCACGCCGCGAAGCGCCTAAAAAAAGATAACAAAAGAAAATATCAGTAGTCGGCCATTTTGTGCATCGAAAAAAATATATATTTTTTCTAACAGCTTGATATTCATACTCAATAGATGTGTAATTAATTTTATGAGTTGATCACTTTTTCATACGAAAAAAAAATTGTTAAATTCACAAATGATTTTATCCCCGTTACTGTGGCCGAACCCCTTAAGCAGGAGATTGGGCAGTCTTTTCTTCCTAATGCCCAATCGTAGGACTCGAGTATCAATCAGCCGTGCCCAAATGTTTGCCACTCCAAAAAATCCCCTGCTTCCGTGAGAAAGGCCTCTTACGACCAATTTTTATTTGTCGGAATCATCGAACCATCTCCAAATCGGTGAACGACAATTACCATTATCGTAGCATATATTGCCGAGTGCCCTCGTGGCCTGAGTGAGAACTTCAACGTCGTCTTCCTTCAACAACTCCATCAGAGTTTTCGTGAGCTTGGGATCTGTACATTTTTCCCTCCCTCTGTCCGTCTTCGCTATCTCCGCTATTGCTTTGGCAGTTTTTCCAACGACTGTCTTTGATTTGTCATTCAGTAGTTTTACAAAAATATCGTCTATCGTGAAGGCCGAATTATCTGTGAATACCAGAAATGGAAGGTCCAATGATAATTGGAGAAATTGCGCTAAAATGAAGAGTCGAAGTTGAACAACTGAAAGTTTACCTTCAATGGAGATATTACTGATATCGCCGAACGTATCCAGTATCTCGATGATGCCATTGTCGCTATCACCGTTCCTGTCATCTTTGACCTTGACTTGGCGGAGCTGTTCGACAAGACCGTCGATTTTTTGTCTCGTTTCACCTTCAATTCGCATTGGGCCAACAGATATAAAATACTATTTATCGAGTGGTCGGCTTTGAGCTTCGAAACATAGTTTCTCTGTCAGCTTGGAAATAAAAATCAAGTCTCAAACATCGTTCGCTTCGGAGGAGACTAAGTAATGAACCACATTGATTTTATGTTAACAAATGATACTGAGGTTGTCGTATAAATAGTTTTAACGATTTTATTTTTGAGATCCATCTTTGAGATAAATAAATAAAATAGATCAATAAAATTTATCTTTGAGATTTTCATTTGTTTTTTAAACTGCTTTTTTGGAATCGTTTTAATTGGAAAATTGGTCACTACCGTTCGTAGCGCAATCAGGTTTACATATTCACATTTTTACTGGGAAGGGTAACAAGCAAGACAGCCTCCTAAGGGAAAGCGTAGAAATTTTGAATAATTGTTCGTCCCTTGAGTGGATTGAAATTGGAGAGGGAGATCCACATGTGGTGCACGAATCGCACATGGAAGGTCAACTTATTATTACAACAGACCTGCTAGTTTGCAGAATGCGTTTTTCTCGATACTATGTTTTCCAAAATGGTGTATACCATTTCTGGACATTTTATGCATGGATTGACTTAACATTTTACAAACTTATTTAGTGTAATATCAGTTTGGTCGTGATTTTTTCGACTCAATTTTTTAAAATTAGTTTAAAAATAAATAAAAATATATAAAAATTTCATCATTAACAATAATGTAATTTTTTCTCACAAGATTAAAAAAAATGCATACATTTTCTTTTTGATGATTGAAACACGATAACGAAAAAAAGCTTGGTCAAGTCTTAGCCAATATTATCCAATTTAAGAAGGAAATCTCGTTATTTTTTTCAGATCATTCGAGTGGTCAAAATAAAGTATACTGTTAAGCCCCTTACTTTCAAAGGACCTTCACGAGATTGTTTATAACTTTGAAAATTATTAATATTTTTAACTTAAATTTGGTACACAACTTTGTTAATGCACATACAAATAAAAGTTCAAACGATTTTTCAATCATCTTATTTATTCCTGCAGAATTAATGATGTCAAATAATCCTGATTTTCGGGTCGTCACAGTAGCGTAACGCCTTAAGGGCTTGTTATAGTTTATTGAAATTCGTTGGGAACAAGAACTAAAATATTCGTGATATTTCAGAGAACTTTACTGCTTTTTTAATCAAGATGATTGATGTCAAGGCTCGAAACTGTTATACAATTAGAACAAATTCTTTCAATGACACAAGACATTGCTATATTTCTTTATTTTTGTCACGGAACATTTTTTTCGCACGTTTTGGCTGCAAATTCCGAATAAGAATCCTTAAAAATGTTTCCCTCATTTTAGTAGCCTAAATGTAGCGAAAAAAAGTTAGGTGATACGAAAAAAAACTTGATTTCTGTTGCTTTCCAAAATGCAAAGTTCAATACCATGTAAAGTCATACAATAATTCCTCAGGAGAGTACTTCATAGTTTACAAGTATATCCGCATGGAAAATGTACAGAATCAATCAATTTTAATGTTCAACTGTCCCTATATTTGACCATGTATTATAAGAAAGACTTTTTCCCAGTATTAGCGCACAACTATGTTAAACTTGAAATAGGTCTACAGCGATAAAGAAAAATTGAGTTACGTCGCCAGACTTTTACTTTAAGGCCGAAGACCGAATTGGAAGGTCCGAAACAACGTTTTTTTTTTATTGCTTCAATCGATAGCTAAACCATCCAAGGATATATTTAAAAAGTTACAGAGGTCAATTGTAAATATTTTCGACCATACAAGGCCAAAAGCAGAAAAGCTGATGAACACTTTAAAGCGCGTTTTCGTCAGTTTTCATTTTCACGATTTTTCCAAATTGGCGGGCGTGATAGAAAAAAAAAATGAACGACCTATTGAATCAAACCAAAGTTTATTTCCTCCAGTATGAAAATCTCTTATAATTGAATGATAATGTTGTTGAAAAAGTCTTTCTAAATAATTTTGATAGCACGTTGAAGTCTTTTTTTTAACATTTTTTTTTTTCAAACCCGAGAAACGTTATAATTTTACGATTTTTTTCAGCTTTTTCTTAATTTCCCCAGAACAAAAATGTATGGAAATTGAATTTTTTTTGTTTTAGTCGAGAATTACGAGCTGCATCTTTCATCATTAATTGTTTCATCACAGTCATTTATTGTTTCATGTTGTATTTTTTTTTACATGTTTCAAATATACATGTAAAGATACCTCAATGTTTACTGGGCGCACTTGTTGTTTTCCCTTCTCAAAAAATTCCCGAAAAAAAAATTCTTTTCGGACCTTCTAATTCAGGCTCCGGTCTTAAGGGGGGGGGGCTACCTTTAGGCAAGGAAATTTTTTGCTGTTCCACGTTTTCCACTGTGACAATCTTTTAGACGTAGGGTATGTTTTATTACTACTTTTGGCTGTTACATATTTTTCAAATTAATATTTAAAAATGGCACAGGTTTGGTACATACATGGTCCTCAGAACTGCATTTTTAAACTGGCGTAACGTGTAGCAAAAAACCAAATCGATCGATTCTGATGAAATTTGGTATAAATCTAACCTTGTGGTCCAAAACATGACCCTAAATCCTATAGATAATAAATTTTAAAATACAAGAATTTTCTTCATCGCAATGCAACCATATTTTTTCGCAAAATTCAATCTTTTTGTTTCAGAACGTGCCTTTTCGTCGATTTTCAACATTTCCCACTTTTGCTTGGTCCATATTCTGCGTATGAGTGTTAATGAGAGAAAAATCTATGTTGGTTTTTTTTTCAGACCAATCCCGCCAACGCTAGGTGTCACACCGTCTGACAACATCCGCCGTATCCCGTTTGGAAATCCGTACCATGCCTCTGCCATTTTTAAATATTTAGATGTGTTTGAAATACCGTGTATCAGCCAAAAGTAGTAATAAAACATACCCTGAGTCTCAAAAGTACTGATGAAATCTTTTCTTTTAAGAGAAAATCATTAAAGTCAACAATCTCCCCTTAAGTTTCAAGAAATAAAAAAGAAAGTAGAGAATCGTGTGCTCAAAAACACCAAGGGCTGTCTTTAATTTGCCAGTGAAGTAATAATTGATAAAAATCGATAGCCTGACAATGCAAGCACCTCAATCGGATGTCTGCGGATAATGAAGTACAATCGTGCTTCAAAACATCAATTAACTCACAAGTGGCACGAAAAATGTCTAGTAAAGCAAAACGAGTGAAAGATTTCGATAAACAAATGCATGCGTACATTTGGAAATGTGTCGATAAATAAATAAAAATGCAGTATGCAACTGGACAAGTATCAGCCGCGAGAAAAAAACACCGCGGGATAAATTATCGATCGAAAAAGAGTGGTAGTTCGATTGAAAATCAACATGTCCAATTTTTTCACCTTGCAATTCAGAAGAACCATTGCAATATTAGATTTTCATTCATTTGGAGTCCGAGTTAAAAAACGTTTTGCAAGGACGATTTTTTTGACATCCGTAAGGTTCCTACATTTTTTACAGGGTGCGTTCCACACGCGCTATTTCGTACTCATCTCCTTTGGCGTTGTATATTACGAGCATAGCAGAATAAAACGCCATAAACTTCACCTCGTTGAGCCGCAAAAATAATCAAAATCATACAAATTAGTTTCGCACACTGTACCTTCCATTTCGGCGTACGAAATTTCCGCGCAAAGTCGAATCAATCGTGATGATTTTGTACTCTTTCACCGGATTCAGATTATATTTTGAACACTGATTTTGACAGTGGTAAATAAACGCACGTATCTATCGCGTGCAGCTTTACGTCACTCTGCTTCATCCCCCTCCCGCGGCCGCGTCATGCGGCATCACGTACGGTCTGAAATGTGTCGCATTCGAATCACGCTTCGACGAAAGGTTGCTGTACATCGTGACCGCAGCGCCGAGAGCTCGGCGTTTTTTTTGCGTTATGGAAAAAGGGGGGGGGGGGGAAACAATCGATAAAGTTGCGATTTTTAAATGGAGGGAAGTAAATTAAAATTATATAACCCTGAGAGACGTGTAGGGATGAAATCTCGAAGTAGTTTCGAAAAAGATGGGTCAATCGATCGATAAGCTTTGATGTGGGTAGTTGATCGGTGGAGGATGCATGGGAAATCTAGGGACGTTTATTGCGGAGGAACAATGTTTGTAGCTTTTGGGGCCGTGGTCCGAATTGCACTGCAAGCGCTCACAGCATGGAGACTAGAGTAAAGGAGCCCGAACGCAATGCTGGCGAAATGGTTGTGAAAGTGATGAATGATCCGCGGATAGTACCCGCCTGGCGGCGCTACCACTGCTGGCTCCGTCCGCGCGGTGATTTCGAATCGCAATTTCGTATATTTCTTCGATCCGCAATTTGTCGTATATTTCTTTCTTATTAGCGCGGTTTATAATACTTAAGAGTAATATTGATATGCTTTTGTTTAAATTATGAAATGATAATATATCAGTAATTTTTTACTTGGAGGTGATCTATACTGTAATTGTTTTATTTGTATACGGTGACACGTACGATTAAAGAGCCATAATGTGAATATTGCATACTGGATTTTCAAGAAAAATATTTTTTCCGTCGCTACAAAAAGAAATAATAAAATGTATAATTTACATCAAGCCTCAAATCAACCAACAAACAAAACTGAATCTAAACCCCAGGCGGGGCAACAACTTAAATATTAGAAAACTACCTATTCTAGTGACGGAAGGGACATGCGGGGTAAGCGCAATATTTACCCATGGCGAAGTGAAATCAAAAAATAAATCCAATTGAATGTTATAGGTAATACATTATAACGAAATGGGAGCGAGGGGGATTTATATTAAAGGATTTGCATATTTAACCTAAAAAACGTTTTTTTTATCCAAGCACCATGCATTACATTTTTGCTGTATCAAAGGAATCTCTAACAGCATTAAAATTTATGGCAATTATAATTAAATTCGGCGAAGATAGCATGCAATAAAAGAAATACAAACGATTTGGCAAAATGAATCAACATGTAGTTGCACATGCCGATGTCAATATTTGTCAATATTTTCGCCAATTCGCGAATTAATTGCATAAACATAATATTAAGGTTCAGTTCTTACCTTTATTGGATCGTCTTTTTCGATCCGGTCCTCACGCACCTATCCTATTCGGTACCAGGCGCTGGTATCGCTTGCGGATATTTTTCGAACTACGAGATCTTTCATCACTTTCGCGATCCACTTTTCGACGATTCCGCCATATGCGTTCGGGCTCCTTTACTCTAGTCTCCATGGCTCACAGTGCAATACCCACTGCAGTCGGACCACGGTCTTATAAACAAGTCTGGGCACTCCCATATACTTTGCATAGGCCGTCGTGTGACAAAAAGTGAGGCCATTTAAGTTCCGAAACGGGCCACACTACTCGGAGCGCTAGTATCGGAGCGGCCGATTGTGGGACAGAGAGCGATATACTAGCGCATGCGTACTGTCTTCATGGTTGTAATAAGAATAAATCCTCTACATACTTACATATAGCATTTATCATAGAAACTTACTTGTGCGATAATTTGTCCATCTCCGTCTTTATGGATGAGGTAGCGCACAATGTCGGATTGATTAAAATGCTACTCGCATATTTTGTGCGTTGTTTTTAATTAATTTATGAGTGGCGATACTGCCTTCACCCATTTTTCACGCAATATAGGATCTTTCAGGCATTGCAAAATTTTGACTTCAATTATCAATTCACTTGAATTATCGGTTCACTTCAATAAAAGACACTTCAGATAAAATAAACATTTCCACTTCTGTTGGCCGTCGGTGTACGGTGTGGTAATGTGGCGATGAGGTTATACATAATATACTAGCAAACACAACAACACTAGTATATATAAGCAAATCGGTGGCTCTGACGCTGGCAACGTGGCAGAATTTGGAACTCAATTGGCCTCACTTAGTGTCACACGATTTTAGCCTCTGTGCCCAGACCTGTTTATAAGACCATGAATCGGACCAACCAAATCAACCGTAACACAATGAACGCTGTAAGCGCAATTAACCGAAGTTTAAGGGCGACTGGACCAATCAGAACCACACTGACCTGGCTAAACTCCGGTTAACTCGGTTAACCGAGAGTTGTGGAACCGAGCGTAAAGTAGTTGAGCCCACGGTTTTACATACCGGTCTGACAACGGCGGTAGTGGGGGTAGGCACCCTTAGCGGTTCTGTTTTTTATTCCGATTTCTGCCGCTTGGTGCGTGACGGCAAGGGGGAGTAGTGGTGCGCCGAAGAGAGAAATAGCTCTTCTGTCCTTTTCCCTCCTGAACGCGACGCATGCGCCGTTTGCCCTAACTTAATTTACCGTACTGTCGTGTAAACTGCATAATATACGAAAACAATTAAAAATATGTGTTGATTTAAAAAAAGATGGCTACTTTCATCCAAAAAAAACTGAAAACGTTTTGAAAACATTAATTCATACCAGCACATATTAAGACCATTTACATCCTCTTTTTCTCCAATGTCTCACAATACATCGTTCTTCGAAATGTTTTTCGCACACGTACTGAGACTCTTTCAGTTCCGGAATAGCATCGAGCCATTTTTTGTATCGTTGACGTTTCTGGGCACGCGAAACACGGAGCATTTCTGCTTAAAATTTTTGTACCCCGTTTTACAATTGCGAACCGCGCAACCCTTAGCCATTTCGCATTTTTTTCGCAAACACTACCAAAAAAATGCACACTTATGCGTAAAAACACGATAAAAAATGTATCACGGTAAATCGCGTAGAAGCTTCTGGTATATGGTCGCAAATAAAGGTTATTTCGATAATCGCGCTACAAAAACTTACGTAAACAGCTTTGGCCCATAAGCCGGTAAGAGGTAAGGGGGAAACACTTCCCCTTGCTAGTAGCGACGCGTAGCGGCGCCTAGTGAATCGAAAAGTGAAGCCGATAAGCGTGCCTACTCCCACCACGAAAATTTAGCTTCGTTGCAAGATCTGTTTGTAAGACCGTGGTTCAGCTCCCTGACACTGGTAGATAAATGCTGTTCGCAAAATGTCCTCGCCGCACTGTGGCGCTAGTAGTTGTGTGACGGGCATGCATATATATGTATGTTGCGACGGTGCTTCGAATATTTGACATGAATAAAAGTCTATTGATATATTTGGAATGATTTTCCGTTCAAATGATTTATCCGTTCGAACACAATAAATAGCGTCGCAATAACGATAACAGGACGAACGCCACGAAAGTATCGAACTGTTCAGCTGATGGGAGTATTTAGAGCCCAAGGCTGTCACATAACAGCCAACGCTAGGTAGTGGCGATTTCAAGAACTAAAAAGCCGGGACAAAACCCGTTTTCGTTTATCGTATAGGAATAGTAGGCCAGTGTCAGGGGGCTGAGGTAGTTCTATCGCTTCACACTAGTCATACCACTGATCAGACTTGAGACTTGTACAATTTATATTTTTAACATATGCAAAAAAATAATTTGTAATAACTAAAATTTTCCATGTATAAACTGTTTAATGAATATTCACATTTAATTAGAAAAATAGTCATTCCAACGATTCGCGCAGTATTTCTAGGTTTGATATTTGGCAATATTGGTTTTATCTCCGTATCTTTTTACTCAACCAGTTGAGTTTAACCTCCAAGCTTTTCAATGTTGATCTGTCAAAACAATGTCAGGTGCGGGAAATATAAAACATTGGTCGTGTTCGTTGGGTCTCATCATTTTGATACGAACAAGTGCGCATGCGCATAATGATGTGCAATGAAAAGAGCGATCCATCAATTGCGCATCATTATGCGCACGCGCACTTGTTTGTATCAAAATGATGAGACCCAACGAACACGACCATTGTATTCGGGCCACGACTGCTTAATGGCCTCTGCACACTGCACGCGATGAGCGACGAGCGATGAGCGATATCCAATGGGAGCTTTACTCTCCTAGGGCGTTTAGATCTTACATTTATTAAAATAATATCAAGACTAAACGATGCTGATAGCAACAGTCCAAGTCTACAATCTAACTAATACTAAGACGCGTTTGTTTGTTGAGTTTAATTTTACGCACAATATAAAAAAACTGTATGGCACCGTGCGACGTACTGCTTTCGATTCTCTCCTCGTAAAGTTTTTTTATAACTGAATTTTTGTTAATTGAAATTATTTGTTAAACCTTTTATCGATAAATTAGATTCATTGTTGATTACATTTGTTATAGGAATCATAATAACGCAAATAAAAATAGTAATAATTGCTAAAAGCTATTAACGTTAATGTATTTATTGATGGTTGATGGTTTTTTGTAACTATCCAAAAATGCATAGTACAAATTATTTACAAAGTCATAATACATTTTTCGCAATTAAACACAAATTTAAGAACTTTGTAAAAGTTGTCATACCAATTATTGCATTAAACTAATTAGACGAACTAGACCGCAAACAAACAATCTTAGAGCACGATAGGTGTTTCTTTGACAAGCGTCAACAATTAGCCGCCATGACAGTCAGTTTCATCGTGTGCACTAGCTGTAATACTATATTTTTGATACACTACGAATACATATTTAACACCATGCTCTTGGGTCAAATTTACAGACGTTTCTTATAGCGTCTCAGCATACGAAAATTGGATTCCTGCCCACGGTCTAACATGCAGATCTTGCAACGAAGCTAAATTTTCGTGGTGGGGGTAGGCACGCTTATGGGCTTCACTTTTCTATTCACTAGGCGCCGCTACGCGTCGCTACTAGCAAGGGGAAGTAGTTTCCCCCCTCGCCCTCTAACCGGCGAATGGGCCCAAGGTTTATTTGCGACCATATACCAGAAGGTTCTACGCGATTTACCGTGATACATTTTTTGTCGTGTTTTTACGCATGAGTGTGAATTTTTTTGGTAGTGTTTGCGAAAAAAATGCGAAATGGCTAAGGGTTGCGCGGTTTGTAATTGTAAAACGGGGTACAAAAATTGTAAGCAGAAATGCTGCGTGTTTCGCGTGCCCCGAAACGTCGAACGATACAAAAAATGGCTCGATGCTATTCCGGGACTGAAAGAGTCTCAGTACGTTTGCGAAAAACATTTCGAAGAACGATGTATTGTGAGACATTGGAGAAAAAAGGATGTAAATGGTCGTAATATGTGCTGGTTTGAATTAATGTATTCAAAAAGTTTTCAGTTTTTTTTTTAGATTAAAGTAGTCATCTTTTTTTTAATCAACACATTTTTTTATTGGTTTCGTATATTATGCAGTTTACACGACAGTACGGTAAATTAAGTTGGGACAAACGGCGCATGCGTTGCGTTCAGGAGGGAAAAGGACAGAAGAGCTATTTCACGCACCAAGCGGCAGAAATCGGAATAAAAAACAGAACCGCTAAGGGTGCCTACCCCCACTACCGCCGTTGTCAGACCTGTATGTAAGACCGTGCTCCTGCCCTATAGTCTCCTTGCTCGGTAGCGACAGTGTTCGTTATCGTTAGCTAACTACAGCCAATGGCATGCACGATCACAGAAGAAAGGGAGCCTCTTATTGGCTGTCGCTAGCCAACGATAACGAAACCTCCCGCTACCGAGTTATCGGGATCTGTCAAATCGCGATATGACATCTGGTGGCGAAAAATCAAAGTACATTCGGGGCAAAGCCTTTAATACCAATAATACGTAGTCTCTCGATAAAAGTATTCCATTTCAATTAAAAACATAAAATCGGTGTAAATGGAATGCGCGATGTTTTCTCCGCGTGAACGATTGCGAAAACGAAATAAATATAGAATATTGCCTCTGAAAGAGCGCAGCGCCACTCTTAATATTTGTAATTTTGGGGACGAGTTGAAATGCCGAGTTTGGACTGTTTTATCCAGTCTCCATGTATTTCGGTTTTAAGCATTTCAATATGGCGACCAGCAGCAATGTTTTGATACCAGCCGGCCCAAACACGAATAAGATCGGAACGACTAACTTGTCAATTTCAGAGCACAGTGGGGATAGCAAAACGGAAAAGATTTACGGTCAGTTTGTCTCACGAAATGCAGTAAAGTTCGTTGAAACGTTTGTTAATCGATCTGTTATATCATAACCTCCAAAATCACTTGTTCTCTGTACGTCTTGTCCTTTAGGTGCGCTATTTCTCAGTGCAGTTACGGGAATATCGGCGATAATAGGTTTCGGAACAACTCTTTCAGCAGCGCGAAAGAAGGATCCAAAATTCTTCGAAGAAGGCGTCGTCGGAGTGAAAGGTACGGCGGAAAGTGGCGCCTCGCTCGCTCTAAGAGCTCTCGGGTGGGGAAGCGTCTACGCGATAGGAGGATGCGGAATCTTCTTCTACGGCATCTGGAAACTTTCCGGAGCGAATAATTTCGAAGAATTTCGTCATAAAATGGGTTCCGTACTGCCGAGAATACCCAGAAACAATCCACCCCAGAGTCGAACCGAGTTTGAGGGACTCACCGACTTGCTGACTTACGTTTCCGAAGACTGGGGCAAAGAAGCCTCAAAGAGCAACAAATAATGCCATTCGTCGGTATCTCCATAGAATTAAGTCACGGACGTTGTACAGTACATCTTAATAAAGGGTTCATTCGAGGCTGAACGCTTTGTTCCATCACCCAGGAAAGGAACGTGGATGTTGGGCCAAGGTGGCTCAATGGTTGCAAATGAAAAGGAAATAATTTCGTTTGATTAAAGAATAAGTTGCTCCGCCAGAACTCGACTCTTGATAATCACTCGCGATAACTTTGGTACTGTTCGCAGGAAAAAACTTTGACGAAAATTGCGTATGGTAATTGCGAAATTTATTATAACATCATGTGCGAATTTAACAATTTTTTTTCGTATGAAAAAGTTATTCACTCATAAAATTAATTACGCATAAAATTAATTACAATTTATTCCTCAAAATGAGCTCACCAAAGAGGACAAAAAAAGTTGCGACGATACTTTGTAATACAAAGTAGCAGTGGTTGGAAATCTGTCCAGTTATCTTCTTCGCTGATGCTCTATATAGTGAAATTTTCTCGACTTTTCAGTTTTAAACCCGAAGCAAAAAAGCATTTGTTCGTGTCGATGTACAACACTAGGCACTTGCCAATTATTTTAGAAAGATCGAAATATTTTATAAAAAGAAGCACACGTGCTTTTTGTAGGAAAAAATATGACAAAAATGTTCCAACGTTGAAGTTTGCATCGTTGGAATGCAATGATTTCGTTGCTCCATTTTTTTATTCTCTTATTTTTACTATTAGGCAAAGACTTTTTTTTGGCAAATTACGATAGTGGATCGCTAATGCGAATTTACGTAAGAACGTTCGAGTGATTTTCGTAGTCTAAATTGGCCAAAAATACTTTTGAGCAACTAAGAACTAAGACTTCCGTTGCATTCCAATGATGCAAGCTTCAACGTAGTAGAATGTTAAATAAAAAAGGATTTGTCAATATATGGCAAAAATCTCTGATACTTCTCTAGATAATGTCTTGCAGGAGGTTGGATGAAAAAGTCAAGTTGATCGGATGGAAATGAAAAGTTACGGAAATCCCACTGTGAGAGTATTAAAAAAAATTATATATATATTTTTGAATTATTTTGAAAAACTATAAAAATGTTTTTTTTTTTTAATTATTTTAAAAAATTATTAAAATGTTTTTTTCAAACGGACTGAAAAGTATAAAATAATTTCTCCTAGGCCCATACAGATTTATAACACCATACAGATTGCCCTGAAAATTTGCGATAGTGAATTTTTAATAGCTATGAAAATACTTGTAAGAATTAAAACGAAAAACGTGTGGCGCATGCAATGACTAATAGTAGGAATAGGGAGTAGCTGTCGTTGAGAAAACTCCCACAACAGTTTATATCATTTTCAGTGCAAACAAATTGTTAGTGACTTACATGAACTATTCATGCATCAATTTTCCATTGCATGCGTCCCACGTTTTTCGTTTCAAATCTTCCAAGTATTTTCATAGCTATTAAAAATTCACAATTACAAATTTTCAGGCCAATCTGTATGAGGGTATGGGGCTAGGAGCAATTATTTTATACATTTTAGTCCGTTTAAAAAACGTGAGTTAAAAACAATTGTAATAAAAATTGTGAAAAACGTGGTAATAAAAAATACTGCTTCGAGAAAAAACGCGTTTGAGGAGGTACGGTGATGACCATGCTAGTAAACTCAGAGTCTATTTCACGCCGCAATATCGCCACGTTTTAGATATATGTATATGGCCTATTTTTCGAGAAATATTTTTTAAGTATTGAATTTCGAGATTCCTATTGTTTTTATAATATGGAAACAACCTTAATAATCTACTACTCGACCTCAGTAGTACGCCATATCGTTGACGTTTAGCATCGTCGCATTTTCGGTGGCTGTCATCGGTTCCACGCGCCCGGCTTATTATTTTTTGTAGCCGGTTAACATGGAGAATGAAAATACTGTGGAAGTTTATCAAAAGACTAACGGAATTGTACCTGAAGTCCAGTTTAGAGACAAATGTAGATTCTGACGGACAAGAATTAGAAAATGAAAAGACAATATCGCGATTGCAAATAAAAAACGTCGCGTTGAAGTTAACCTCAATGTCCAATGTCCAATCTGTCCAAAGTCAAAACATGTTTCATCGATTGTTACGTTATTTTCCCTTTCCCAATTTTCACAATATTTGCAGGTATAAAAAGAAACGTTTATTTTATATGACGGTTCTCCCATGCTGAATTTATATGTAGATGCGTTGTATAGGTACATGTCGCCAGAAAAATTGAGATGCCTTTGCTGTACGTAAAAGAACTTCAAGTAAATATCGACGAAAGGCCCGTTATAACCCATTAAAAAATGTACGGCTTCGCACAATCATATTTTTAATTCGCATTGAAAATATCCGATAGGCGAATCAAATTTGCGCGGGTATCCGGCGTTGCCACACGTCGAGCAAGATGGCTGCTGTTACGTCACGAAAAGTCTCGCTCTCCGAAAACTTCGGTTTTTGCGACTTTATTTCTGAATTTATTGTTTGTTTCTGCGGTGAGCTTTCCAATTCAAGGTGCCTTATCCATCACAAAGATTCAACGAACGCAAACATCAGTTTGTTTACGTGTTTCTTGGCTCCAAGTAGTACAAAAAAATCGATATATGAGAGGACAGGCACATTTTGTCGTCCACGCGTGACTAATTCACCAACTTTAACAATTAATAACTCGGAAAGTGTACGGTAAATCTCGTGGAAACTCCGCATACGCATGGACGAAGGTCTCGACAATGCTATACAAAAAATTGGGCTTTTATCTTGAACTCGCTTCAATCACCGTACCTCCTTAAAGTTTCGGTTACACATATCTTGTTCTCGACGGAGTAAAATATAAAATTGACCATCGTTTGTTATCGCGTCTCATCTCGACTCAAAACAATTGGATATTATTCTTGAGACTATGAACTACAGTTTTTAGTAAACAAATCGATTTTTTGTACTTAACCTTAGGATGACACTCATATTGTTCGCTACTTACACGAAACATCTCTCAGATATCATTCTTTGATTTTGTTGAAACTTATATATGTTATGAAGCATTGAAAACTAAGCGACACCTATTTTTTTTTATCGCCGATAAACGGTTTTAAGGGGTGAAACCAGCCCTCGAATAGGGGTGATTCTCCCCCTAATTATTTTTTTGCGTTAAATCTCCTGAAATTACATCGATTCAGATGACTTTTTTTTTAATGAAAAAGCAGACTGTTAGGAAAGCGCCTGTCAAGAGAAATTATATGTTTGGCCCATATTTTGTCGAAAAAGCTGTTTGAGCAGATAAAGTTTTGCGAAAGAGAAGAAATGCGAGTTTGGCATTTTTTTAAAATTCATAACTCACGATCTAATCGGCAGTATTTAATTTTTTATGCGGATTCTGAAAGGGCAGAGATAAATTTTTACCAAAAAATTAGGTGATGTAATTTTTCATTGTTATCAACAAAACCTTCAGGGGTAAAGTAGGTCGATTTTCGGAAGGTAATTGTTCGGTACAATCGATGTATGGTCTATTCTGACGAATTGTTACTGTAGAAACCCAATATGTTTGAATGGATTTGTTTATACATGCATACAAGTATTAATATAACAAGATTTCATTGAATCAAAGCAGAAACAACGTATATTCGTAAGTTGTTGGGCAACAATAATACGAAATCGTTTGCACATTCCACGAAGTAGTTTTATTTTGAAAAAATCGCTAATTTGAGACAAATGATTCAGTATTAGCTTTACTCGTCATGAGGTGACTACGTGCATCTGCCAGCGACTATACGTATTCTGTAATACATTCGTAGCAAGATCTCACTTATTAATTAAGGGGTAAGACCACGGTAGAATTTAAAAAAAATCGTTTTTTTTCGCTAAAACGGTGCTTTATCATCATAATATGTTAATGAATAAGTTAATATTCGATTTATGGCAAGAACATTTTTTTGTCACCGACTTTGAGCGTATAACGTAAGCCCACCTCTGGCACGGCCATAGAGTACCTGAAACTTTAAGGCGTTACCCCCACTTGTAGCGCAAAAAAGGCCTTTTTCATGATTTTTTTTAAAGAATGCTACAAAACTTTTTTAATCGCTCAATATACCATCTTAAAGAACACATCTTGAAGAACTTTCAGTAATTTTTTTATTGAAAAATAGTACATTGTTTAGTGGCAAATGGCCGTCAATGAAATAATGTTTTTATATACACGGTTTGCGGTGACCAACATTGCGGCGAAGTGGATCATCTGAAAAAAAAATGCGGATGGATTTAGTCAAATATAAGTACAAACTAGTCTTTAATCGAAGGATTTTAAAAAATATTCATTTTTCACAAAATGGCGGACAGTCAAAGTTAATGGTTCGATTTTAACGAAAAAAAGCGGCCGTTTTTTGGCTATGAAACGGCCATTTTTTTCGAAAAAAAAATCGAACGATCAAAGACTACATTTTTATGTATTAAATAAGCCTGCAAAATTTCAAGAAGATCGGTTCATTAGTGTTCGAGTAATCTTGGTCACCGACTTCAGAAATGCCATTTTGAGAAAAACGCGTTTAAAGTTTCTCTTTCAACGCTCTTTCAACGCGGATTCTTCTCTTTCAACGCTCATATCTCAGTCAATTTTGTTCGTATCGACTTGAAATTTTCAGGACATATTCTCAGATGCTTATACTTCAAAAAAACACAATAAAAACGAAATCGATTTTTTCAAAATCGCAAGTGGGGGTAACCGCTTAATAATGTCAAAGGCCCGGGACGTCAGCCCCATAAAAATTTGGTCGGGTTGGTTTAAAATCGTTATGAATTCATCCTGGGGCTACGTTGAAAAGTATAGTTTTTGGTATCTTTGGATGCTTAAGGAGGATGTGAGTTAAAAATCGTACTGTCGATAACCATGACATTTGGGGGATGTAATTCGGACCCTGGTCAAAGTTAATGGAAATGATCAAGTGACTACGAATTAATTCTACGCTTTTGTGATGAATATTTGTCCGTTATTTTTTTATTTCTATTAACAAAACAAGAAAACCTTAGGACTATTGTCCCATCTGGTTAGTATTCTATTAAGGCCTTAGGCCACAGTAACTCGTATAAAATCATGTGCGAATGTAACAATTTTTTTTCGTATGAAAAATTGATTCACTCATCAAATTAATTACACATCTATTTAGTATGAATATCAAGCTGTTAGAAATTTTTTTTTTCTTTCGATGTACAAAATGGCCAACTACTAATATTTTCTTTTGTTATGTTTTTTTTAGGCGCTCCGCGGCGTGACATTTCGCATCCACAATTTTTTAGCTACAACAAAAAACAAAATTTCTTGCTATAAATCGAATGGTAACTTATTTTTATGATGATAAAGCACCGTTTTAGCAAACAAAAAATCGATTTTTTGAAAATTCTACTTTGGCCTTACCCCTTAATTGCATGCGCGCCTGGTGCTGCCATCTGGAAGGCACATGCGAGCGTATGCGTCCTTTGAAACTTGTAATTATACGCTAGAACTATCGATGATGTAACTTCAATGACAGTGACTCGAACGAGCTGATAATAGAAGTGGCATACTCAAGTGGCTCGTTAAAGAAGTGACTGAAGTGGATAGAAAATGGGAAAAAATTGCCGTCTAAAGTGCAAAGAACACGGAATCCTCCATTTTTCATAATTTTTCAGCAAAGATCACGTCATAGTATTTTTTCTTTGCAATCAATGCACTAAAATATTCCTAGTCTCTTGAAAAGTTATATATAGGGTGTCTGAAAATTAATGTACGGTACTTAATAGTAATTTATATTTACACATCGACGCTGCTTACGAAAAGTAGCATGTTTAACAATTCTTACGAAAACAAGCACGTTTGATATCACCGCGAAAATTTGCATGTTTCGGCTTCCAACACGAAAACTAGCAAGTTTCAAGCAACAAAAGAAGCAGATTTCGATATTCACCGCGAAAGTTAACGTGTTTCAGTGTAACACTGGAATTGTTTCCGACTTTTCGTCCATGCTTTTTTACGCCTCGCCTCTATTTTTTTACTCCAATTCCTTTGACCGCAATAGGAAATTTACGATTTTTTAGAACTCTCAAAAAAAAATGTTTTGGACTTCAATTAAAATTGCAAGTATTCGGGAAATATCCATTCAACCTTACGTCGATAAAATCCACGTTAAATATGATTTTTACCAAGAAGGACGAGAGATGAAAATCTTAAAAAAAAAACAAAAACATGGATGATGTTCGAATGTTTCAATTAAAACAGACGTCAGATAAAAAATTGCCTCTTGCACCAAGAAAAAAAAAGAATTACAGGCCATGCTTGACCGAGGTTTAATTCCAATCGAACATCAGCAAGATTTTTCAAACATGTTCGACGATAACCATCTGTAAGATTACAGTAAATTTGTTGAATGATATTTTTAATAACGTTATTTTTTTAATAGCAAATCACAATAAATATTTCATTATATTTACAATTTCGATGTTATTTTTTTATAAAAATTAATACTATCGATTTTAATCGATAATTATCAATGTGTTGATAAAAGCAACGAGTATAAAATTAAAATGTCATTACGCAAAAAATTGGCATATTTAAAAAACAATCCTGATGGTTTATTTTTCCAGATTTTTACCTGAGCATGAAGGACTTTAAGGGGTTACCCCCACTTGCGATTTTGAAAAAATCGATTTTTTTTTATTGCATTTTTTTGACGTATAAGTATCTGACAATATGTCCTGAAAATTTCAAGTCGATCCGAACAAAATTGACTGAGATATGAGCGTTGAAAGAGAAGAATCCGCGTTGAAAGAGAAACTTTAAACGCGTTTTTCTCAAAATGGCATTTCTGAAGTCGGTGACCAAAATTACTCGAACACTAATGAACCGATCTTCTTGAAATTTTGCAGGCTTATTTAATACATAAAAATGTAGTCTTTAATCGTTCGATTTTTTTTTTCGAAAAAAAATGGCCGTTTTATAGCCAAAAAACGGTCGTTTTTTTCGTTAAAATCGAACCATTAACTTTGACTGTCCGCCATTTTGTGAAAAATGAATATTTTTTAAAATCCTTCGATTAAAGACTAGTTTATACTTATATTTGACTAAATCCATCCGCATTTTTTTCTTCAGATGATCCACTTCGCCGCAATGTTGGTCACCGCAAACCGTGTATATAAAAACATTATTTCATTGACGGCCATTTGCCACTAAACAATGTAATATTTTTCAATAAAAAAATTACTGAAAGTTCTTCAAGATGTGTTCTTTGAGATAGTATATTGATCGATTAAAATTTTTTTGTAGTTTTCTTTAAAAAAATTCATGAACAAGGCCTTTTTTGCGCTACAAGTGGGGGGTAACGCGTTAAATTCTCACCAAAACGCTTTTTGGTTAGATTGTACGAGCGATGAGATTCTTAAGGTTTTAAACTTACTCCTTTTACACTAGTTTTTACAGTGCAAATCGAACAAGCTAGTTTTCGCGGTGACAGCCGAAACATGCTGGCTTCCGCGGTGAATACGGAACCATGCTAGTTTTCGCGGTGAAAGCCGAAACATGCTGGTTTTCGCGGTGAATATGGAAACGTGCTAGTTTCCGTGGCGAAAGTATAATCATCCTAGTTTTCGTAAGAACTTTGAATCGTGCTACTTTTCGTAAGCAGCGTCGATATATGGTAATTTGAAGGAGTTAGGATTATCAGAAAATCAAATGTTGGTGTTCAAAAATCCTATTAAAATAGACACGAGCTTTGGCAACGTCGCATGGTTCTGTCGTAATGCAAGGCTATTGGGTTGACTGCGGTGACTGTCACAGGTCGCAGCTGTGTAACGCGCGTTTCGTGCCGGTCGGCGTTTTCAGAGGTTATGTCAGTGCGCCGCGAGGTTTCCGATGGAAAAGACGATTTGTCAGTGCTCGTGCCCACACGCATCGTACTATGCTCACCGAAGCTAGAAAAAAGGGGATAACATCATAATAAATAAATGAATAAAGTTCCCTTAGTCGCATTTGACTTTAACGTATTTGAAATTGGCGCGCTAGGTTTTCGATTGGTTCTGCCATTCCCATAGTTCCGACGTTGCGACATTACAGGGCCTTAGGCCACTCCAGAGGCCGAAAAAATAGACTTTTTTTCTGAAAAACTACAAAATAAATCGAGATTACAAAAAAGGATGTTTATCACACATATCAGTGACTGTATACAATAATTTTTTTGAAGCGCTTAATTTCAAAATGACGGCTGTGCAGGGTTTATCTCAAAACTGCATTTTTTAAGTTGGCCGGAAACATCCCACATGAAAATAAAATATATACAAAATATATCGAAAAATATATAAAACATGTATTAAATATAATTTGTTCGAAAAGTTGGATATGCCAATTATATTTTTGGGTAAGAGTAAAACCTATGCGATATATAAATATAAATCCATTTAAGATACATCTTTAATATATCAAACATACAAACTGAATGTATGTTTTATATATTTTGAAGATGGTTGGTTAAGCAACTTAAGTAACAGATGACGTTGCGAATGAAAAACATCTTCAAGTCGGTATCTCGCGATGACCTAGCCGCACTAGCCGGAATAAATGATCGGACAAAAAAATTGAAGGTTATGTAATTCTATTCGATTATCGCTCTCTGTGCGAACGCAATTAAGTAATTGATCCGATAATTTCAGTTACTCTTGTTAATCCAAGCATTTCTCAATAAACTAATATTGTGTATTGCACGATATGTAGGCGATACGAAAGTTCAACAATTTAACAAGTAGAACTAGCTCAGTGGACAACGTCCCAGCTCATCCCTCAGAGGTCCCGGGTTCGAAACCACCTTACGGCGTGTAAGCGCCTGATATAATTTAAATTTAAACCATTTATATATTTGAAGCGCAAACACCATAATCGTAATTAATGATAACGAAAAATATCGTAAAAGGGTGCAATGTTGTAAATAACGTCATAAACAAAATTTTTAAGAATATTTCAAGTATAGTTTAAATATATTTCAAGTATATCTTAAATACACGTTGAATATATTTCTATAATATTTGAAATGTAGTATGAACATATTTAAAGTATATTTTAAACGGAGTATGAACATATATCATGTACATTTTAGATGTAGTTTAAACACATTTAAAGTATATTTCAATTATATTTCGAATAAACTTAAAATACATTTGTAGTACATTTTGAGGGTAATTTGAGTACATTGTAAGTATATTTTCAATATTGTTTGAATATATATAACCGCCTATCCAACGTATATTTTTTATATACATTCTGAATCTATTTTGGCTGAAAAGTTTGATATCGCGAATATATTTTTAATACATTTCCCGTATATATTGCATATATCTAATCTATATCTAAGATGGATTCTATATATCTGAAATATATTTTACATTCATTTTTAATATATCGAAAAATACATTTATACATATATTTTATTTCCGTGTGGGATAACTCAGACAACTTTCGACCGATTCACTTGAAATGTTGAATATATCTTGAAAAATACATTGTCTATGGAAGTGCGTAGGATTTTTTTTATATTGCATAGTTCATTTGTTATTAACAATTATCTGACGAATCTTTAGGCAAATTTTTGGAAAGTGCACAATTGGCCGAAAAAATCGTCAGATAATTTTTAATAACAAATAGACAATGTATTTTTCAAGATATATTCAACATTTCAAGTGAATCGGTTGAAAATTGTCTGAGTTATGTTTCCGGCCATCTTAAAAAATGCAGTTTTGAGATAAACGCTGCACAGCCGGTATTTTGAAATTAATTGCTTTAAAAAAATGTTTGTATACAGTCACTGATATGTATGATAAACACCCTTTTTCGTAATCGCGATGTATTTGGTAGTTTTTCTGAAAAACAAAATCCCCAAAAAACTTTTTTTCCGGCCTCTAGAGTGGCCTAACCCCTTAATACATATTCCTCAACAAGCCTCACTTTTTCGTAACCTGGTCGCATATTTTTCATACATTCCCATCAATTAGATTGGTAACCTGTCTATTTTTTTGCGGTAATATTATTCTGCCCCCATGGAAATTTATATACGCAAAAATATACTGCGAATTTATTTTATTAATAATTGTAATATATGTGAAATGTATGCCATATATTGAAAATATATGTTGCATATATGTGCCAAATTCTAATTTTCGTAACGTTTTCATATATGAGATGTATATGCGTGGTATTACTGTATATCAATGTGTCATATATCAATGATATATGTAGCATTTACCCTGCATATATACCACATATATTTAGCATATATGTTTCATACACACTGCGTACATACCACATATATACTGCATAAATGGTACATATATGCCACAAACATACAGATATGCTACGCATATCTGTATATAGTGTTTATATGTAATAGCGTACTTTAACTGAAAGTTAAGTTTTTTTAAGTTTAAGTTTTAAGTTTTATTAAGTTTAACTGTAATAGTGTTTATACACAGCATATATTTCTTGTCAGGAATATGTATCAAAAATGTATGCGTCATATATGACGCATAAATGACACATATATGAGTCATATATGAGGCATACATTTTTGATATATTTTCCTGACAAAAAAATAGATTGAAAATATATCGAAAATATATGCGTCGTATATGCCTCATATATATATCATATGTAGTGTTTATACGTAGCATAAATTTTTTTGGTCAGACAAATATGTCGAAAATATATGTGTCGTATATGCGTCATACATTTGGTGCATATATACTGAATATATACGTATCATTCTATTTTTCGTCACTATATATGCGACCGATATATATATATGTAGCATATATTTTCTGCATATATTTTACATACATAAATTTCCATGGGGGTGAACACTATCCTGCACACAATATTTCGTTTTTTGGGTCACTTTCTTCATAAATGCGGAGGGTATACGCGAGAAACGGAAATGGTTACGACATTGCCCCATACAACCAATGCGATCAAGTGGAGATTGAGCTAAACTTTAAAATTTAATATTCAATAAACGAGTGTGTAAACCTTCGTTCTTCTTTTGCCAGTATGTTCAGAAACTACCACGACTATTAGTAAAATTTTCATTATTATCTATTTACCTTAATATTTTTAAGGAACAACCTTAATGGGGTCTTAAACAATCGCTTCCTCGAGCTCTGAAATGGTCTGTGGATCATTAGCATGCACTTTTCCGTTCAGAAGACTATGCAGTAACAATGCAGCAAATAACATGACTAAACCTCAATGCTTCCTGATGCCAGTTGTCAAATATTAGTACTCTACGTTCTCCACAAAAAAAATGGCGCGCAATTTAAAATGTCAGGTCATTTTGAGACACCCTTTAATAGTAAAAAAAAAGGCTATGGCAACGTGTTTTCGTTTTATTCTACAATAGATTTTTATTATCTCAAATTCTCAATTTCTCGCTGTATTTGTTGACGTAGACCAGCGTAATCATTTTGCTCGGTAAAAAATCCGTCTAGTCAGTACCAGACGTTAAAATTTTATCGAACGAAAAAAAGTAAGACGATATCGTCAAACGATCGGAACGTCCCGCGACCTTTGTTCGACGATCGCACAACAAGGAGCAGTTCAAGTCCAAGAACCGCGACGAATTCGATCAACAGCCACAAAGCCGCAAACACGCGATCGTAAAATTGCCTCTCTTTTTCTGTTCCTCTCTCGACAATGGATTACAACAACGATGAGGCTCCTATATCCCTCGCCACGCGAGATCAACAGTCGCGAAGCGGCTTCTGTGTTTTTGTCGGGACCCGAAGTCCGATTAACCTTAAACGCATTAGGAGGCTCAGACACGTTGACTATGAACATTGAAGCTCACCACCTCTATTTTCCTCGCGGCTTTAAATCTTTCATTCTTCGCTTTACTACAGCTATTCATTGAGCCGATAGCGCTTCTCGTTGAACATGATTCCATTCAACCTCACCCAGCTAGGTAGAATCATGTAACTTTGTCGATTTTACGATGCAATAAATTCAGGCCTGAGGCCACAGTAACGGGTATAAAATCATGTGTCATTTTAACATTTTTTTTTCGTATGGAAAAGTGATTCACTGATAAAATTAATTACACGTCTATTTAGTATGAATATCAAGCTGCTAGAAAAAATATATATTTTTTTTCGATGTACAAAATGGCCGACTTATAATATTTTCTTTTGATATGATATGATACACAATTTTTTACCTAGAACAAAAAACAAAAATTCTCGTCAATCTACATTAGAATACCCGGAGAAGTACGTACGGAATTAAAAAAATATTGTTTTATTCAAAAGTTGTAGGTATTTGAACTTAAGAAATGAATTTTCAGTGAAAAATTTCGTTATGACTGCTCATAAACTGCTCATAAAATGAAAAGTTTTCGATTCATCAGAAATTCCGTACGTACTTATCTGCGAAATGCAATTAGGAACATAACGATTAAATTTAAGGCGTTACCCCCACTTGTAGCGCAAAAAGGCCTTTTTCATGAATTTTTTTAAAGAAAACTACAAAACTTTTTTAATCGATCAATATACCATCTTAAAGAACACATCTTGAAGAACTTTCAGTAATTTTTTTATTGAAAAATATTACATTGTTTAGTGGCAAATGGCCGTCAATGAAATAATGTTTTTATATACACGGTTTGCGGTGACCAACATTGCGGCGAAGTGGATCATCTGAAAAAAAAATGCGGATGGATTTAGTCAAATATAAGTATAAACTAGTCTTTAATCGAAGGATTTTGAAAAATATTCATTTTTCATAAAATGGCGGACAGTCAAAGTTAATGGTTCGATTTTGACGAAAAAACGGCTTCGAAAATTTTTTTTCGAAAAAAAAAATCGAACGATTAAAGACTACATTTTTATGTATTAAATAAGCCTGCAAAATTTCAAGAAGATCGGTTCATTAGTGTTCGAGTAATCTTGGTTACCGACTTCAGAAATGCCATTTTGAGAAAAACGCGTTTAAAGTTTCTCTTTCAACGCTCTTTTAACGCGAATTCTTCTCTTTCAACGCTCATATCTCAGTCAATTTTGTTCGGATCGACTTGAAATTTTCGGGACATATTCTCAGATACTTATACTTCAAAGAAAAGCAATAAAAAAAATCGATTTTTTCAAAATCGCAAGTGGGGTTAACCCCTTAAAGTAAATCGAGTTAAAATTGTTGAAGTTATTTGTCACGCCAATTGGAAAAAAGCTGTTTCGAGTAGTCGGCCATTTTGTACATTGAAAAAAAAAATATATTTTTTCTAACAGCTTGATATTCACACTAAATAGATGTGTAATTAATGTTATGAGTGAATCACTTTTTCATACGAAAAAAATGCTAAATTCACACATGTTTTTATATCCGTTACTGTGGCCTAAGGCAATTTATGACTTAATGCAATTTATTCAGCCGGTTATCGGGATCCTGTCGAGTCTAATCAGTGCAAAAGTATAAGGCTTACTCGTGACCAAATGTCACTCACAAGGAACATCCCTCGGGTGACACCCTTCGATTTTGTTGAAATTTGGATATGTTATAAAGCACCGAAAAGTAAGCGATACGTATTTTTTTTTATCGGCGGAAAACGGGTTTAAGGGCTGGATCGCACCCTCAAAAATGAGGATGTTTTTCGTTTTTCGTCGATAACGTTTTAACGGTACGAGATATTAATAAATTTCAAATTGCAACAATGTTTATTTTTTTGTGCACTATACATTGGAGATGCGAACGATAACGTTGTCGACGAAAAACGAAAAACACCCCTATTTTCGAGGGTTCGTTTCACCCCTTAAAACCGTTTTTCCGCCGATAAGAAAAAATACGTATCGCTTACTTTTCGGTGCTTTATAACATATCCAAATTTCAACAAAATCGAAGTTCGACCGAAGAATCAACAGTTGCGATATCTATGCCTGAAATGAAACAAAAAATCGAAAAATCACGAATAAAAAAATTCTGGTAGCATTTTTTGTTTCCATATGCGTTATTTATGATCCTGCCTGTATGATAATTGGAGTAAAACGTATCCTGCCTCGTTGAAGTTTTTTACCTCCCCTTGGAATTGAACCTACGTCTTCTAATTCTAGAGCTGAGCGCGCTACCTCGCACACGGAAATAAAATGTATGTAAAAATATATTTTTCGATATATTAAAAATGGATGTAAAATATATTTCAGATATATATTATCCATCTTAGATATAGATTAGATATATGCAATATATACGGGAAATGCATTAGAAATATATTCGCGATATCAAACTTTTCGGCCAAAATAGATCTTCAGAGTATATTTAAAAAATATATGTTGGATAGGCGGTTACGTATATTCAAACTGTATTGAAAATATACTTACAATGTACTCAACGTACCCTAAAAATATAATACAAATGTATTTTAAGTGTATTCGAATTATAATTGAAATATACTTTAAATGTATTTAAACTACATCTAAAATGCACATGATATATGATCATACTTCGTTTAAAATATACTTTAAGTATGTTCGTACTACATTTCAAATATTATTGAAATATATTTAACGTGTATTTAAGATATACTTGAAATACATTTAAACTATACTTAAAATATACTTAACTTTTTTGTTATGACGTTATTTACATCATTGCACCCGATACCGACGTGAAGATGTTTTTCATTCGCAACATTATCTGTCACTCAAGTTACTTAACCAACCATCTTCAAAATATATAAAACATACATTCAGTTTGTATGTTTGATATATTTAAGATGTATCTTAGATGGATTTATATTTACATATCGCAAAGGTTTTACTCTTACTCAAAGATATAATTTGCATATCCAACTTTTCGAACAAATTATATTTAATACATGTTTTATATATTTTTCGATATATTTTTTATATTGTTTATTCTCAAGTGGGCTATTTAGCCATTCCAACACTTGTGTAAACCTTCTTTTTTTTCTTTGCATATTTTTATCGTTCTAATTATATTCTAAAGAATGTCAATAATTTCATTCATGGGGTTGAAGATTGCATCGCTGCGATGCGACAATAATTCTTTTTTTACCGGATTTTTTCTGCCTATTTAGGCTGTGAAAATTATTCACACGTTTTATTCTCATTAGAGTGTTACGACCGGAATTTGCAAAAAAGGCTTCTGATGATGACTTTGTAAAAAAAATTTAAGTTGTGCCAATAAAATGTAATTTTATTGATATGATTGATTACCTTTTGATGATGATAAAAATAAACGAATGAAAAAGGAAGAAAAAAGCGTTGCATTCCCACAAGGCAAATTTAAAATCTATTTTTATTCGTTCTTTGTATCTTGATTTGACGGCGTCCGCATGGACTTTTATTAGAATCTTGCTGAAATTATGCACGCAGCAACTCAGCTGATTACTTTGATGGCCCCGAATAAGGTTATCGGGTAGACATGCGGCGCAAATCAGACATACACTTCGAAGTGTATGGCGGATCGGCACCGGATGTCTACTGGATCAGCCGACCTCGAAGCACGGATGGGAAAAGGAAAATCGATCAGGCCTTGGACAGGTAACCTGGGTGTACTTCCGAAAAGCCCACACCTCCGAATAATTTAGAACTTCGGGTACTCGTGTATTTTGACTCGCTGATCACGAATATGATAGTGAAAATACCCGCAAATTTTATTTTAAAGGTCAAAACTTTTAATAAACGGTATTTTTTGTAGTTTTTCTATTTTATCTTAACGAATATTGATCTTAGAGAAAAATGTCTTCTACGAACGTTGTAGCTTATCAAAAGACTGATATTTTACGTTCTATACAGGTTTCGTCTAAAACCATTATTTTCCAAGAAAAATGGGATAACTCATGATAGCTTTATCTAAAATTAAGAAATCAATTTTTTTCTGTTAGAAGTATACCTCGTGATTGAACTAAGGATTTAAAAAAATTGAAATTTGAATTTTTGGGAGAGTTGTATGCAAAATAGTTCAATTTTTGGTACAATTTCCCGACTAGAAATTTTGATCCGGCAGCCTGAAGACTGATCAGGCCGCTATCAAACTGCGGTCCGTAATACCGTAGTACGGCACGTCTGAACAGTGCCGGATGTCCCTCGAACCAGTGGAAACTTACAAGTAACATCACTTTGGTATCCTCCTCCGATTTTGTTGAAACTTTTTTTACATGGAAGAGACTAAAAAATTAAGGGACACGTATTTTTTTATCAGCGGAAAAACGGTTTCAAGGGGTGAAACGAACCCTCGAAAATAGGGGTGTTTTTCGTTTTTCGTCAATACCGTTATCGTTCTCATCTCCAATGTATAGTACGCAAAAAAATAAACATTGTTCCAATTTGTAATGTTTTTATATCTCGTACCGTTAAAACGGTATCAACGAAAAACGAAAACCATCCCCATTTTTGAGGGTGCGTTTTACCCTTTAAAACCGTTTTTCCGCCGATAAAAAAATTACGTGTCTCAGTTTTTGAAACTCTCCCACATAAAAAAGTTCCCTGAACAGGGCCGAAGTACGGTGGCCTGTATGCCGCCGGAATATGGCGTCCATGGACGCCAGGTTACGGCAGGCCTGATCTATGCCTTGGGTGGACCGGATCGGTGGCACTTTAGTACGGACGCGAGGGGATACCCTAAACAGGCCGAAGTACGGTAGCCCGTATGTCGCCGTAATATGGCGTCCATAGACGTAGTTGGCGAATCACGATTTTGAGGTTAGGTTTCATTGACGGCTGCGATATAAACCGCATGAATTCGAATAATCTACACTCTGCGAGCAGATAATAAACATGGACTAATTGTTTATGTACAAACGAACTGAAGCGATATTATTTAATAATACATAATTCAAACTATTCTTAATGGCAGATCTTAAAATGACTGATTTATATATTTATATATATAAAATATAAATTAAAATAAAAGTGAATTTACTATTTTTGTCGAAATTACATGCGTGTGAGTTGTTTTCACAGCCTAAGGGCCTTTGCACAAATACACCGTGTGCAAAGGGCCTAAATGGGCCAAAAAATTCAGCGGTAAAGATATCATTATTGTTGCATTGCAATGATGCAACCTTGAACATCATACATAAAATTATTGACATTCTGCAGAATAGAATTAGACTGATAAAGATAGGAAAGAAAGTAAGAAAGTTTGCACAAATATTAGGATGGCATAGGTAGCGCCCTCAGCTCTAGAATAAGAAGGCACAGGTTCAATCCCGAGGGTAGGTAAAAACTTTAACCAGGCAGAATACGTTTTGATTCAATTATCATATAGGCAGGAACATGAATAAGGTATATGGAAACAAAAAATAGTAACAGAATTTTTCATTCATAATTTTTGGATTGTTTTTATTTGTCATTTCAGGCAAAGAAACGGCAGCCGGATCAGAGCCTGCAAAGGTATACTGATCAGGTCCGTAACCGGCATCCGCATCAGGGCCGGATGCAAAACGCGTTTCACGCCTGTTAAAGCCCTGATACGGCGGCCTGTAAATTGCCGAGGTACGGAATACGGTATGCCGGATACGGCCCTGGTCTGCCCCGTAGCAAAATTTCAAATTGGGACGTATAGCTTTGTAAAATTAGTTGTAATCGAAAAAAACCTTCGTTCAATCATTGGTCAATGCTACTTTGAAGAAGTGTGTAAATTTCAATAAGATTGGTGCATTAGTTATTGAGAAATCGTGTCCATCAACGTCAAAAATCGTGTTTTGAGAAAAATGCAAAGGCTTTCGCTCCTAGATTTTTACTCCGATTGACTTAAGGCGTTATACGCAGTTGGAGGCCAAAAAAGTCGTTTTTTTCACGATTTTTTTCTGGAAAAGGATTTCATTTGGGCAAAACGAAAAGTATTAGGCAGTGTAGTGGCATCTTTTAGCTTTAGATTGACATTTTTTATTTTCAAAAATATTCATTAACTTAAGCTCCTGTAGGAAGTCTCCTGGAGGTCCCCGAAAAAAAGTGTCCGGCGGTGAGCAAAGTAACTCTGGTTTGGATTATCTAAAATGAAAAAACCAAAAAGATTCTTTTAGGGGATAGATGAATTCAGGTATTGATCGAAGGAATAGTCGAAATTTTAATTTTTGACAAAATGGGGGCTCCGGAAAGAAACAATTTCGATTTTCGACCAAATTTTTTTCGTTAAATCGTTGAAAAAAGATAGAAATAATTATCGGAAATCTTATTCCTTCGATCAATACCTGAAGAATATATCTGACAAGGTTGTGTTAAAATTGCAGACCGATCGGTTGAGCCGTTTTTGAGAAATCGTGCTCACCGACTTTGAAATCACCGTTTTGAGAAAAACGCGTCTGAAGTTTCAACAGTCAACTTTGTAGCGATCCGAGTGTCCTTACAAATATGTGTGTATTTCCGAGAATATTCGCTGGATCGATTTGAAATTTTCACGGAATATACTCACATATTTGTACATTCCGAAAATGCAATTAAAAAAAATCGATTTTTCGAAATTTCTAACTGCGTATAACCCGTTACAACTTTGGGAGAATATTCTAGACAAATTGTACTACTAGCTAATAAAATAAAAAAGGGGATTTAAAAAAATTTTCCAACTCACGCAACCCCTTAAAGAAGATAATTGGATGTTGAGAAAAAGGGAAAAAATAGACCCCAAAATTGTGCCACCGCGATGTGCATGCAGTTTTTTAAATTCACAAACAAGCCAGCTTCGGACATTTGCCTTGAATAGGAACGCAGACGCATGTGCATTATTCTAATGGATATTTGATCGGACTCGCAATGAATGACGCAAATGCAAAATAACGCGTTCTTGTCGACGTAACGAGAGAGAGAAACAAAAAAACCCAACAGACTATCCAAGACAGTGAAACGAGTACAGTGACGCACGATTTTTTTAAATTTATCGCGTTGCACACGTTCATTGGCGAGACGTGAAAATTTTCGAGCGCGTAAGAAAGGTGATAAAGAGAGGAGAAAAAAAATTATTTCATTAGACACGATTCAAATGAGGACAAGGATTCGTCGACTCGTTAGTTATGCCAAACCATACGTGTGATACATTGTCATAAGAAAAATATTCGCAAAAATATACTGTGTGGATGCAAAAAAACAAAAAAAGTATAATTGAGACCCTCACGATTTTGAAGATGAAACAACCGGCTGCATTGCAACAAGTTATTGTTAAACGTACACCAGCTCGGAAAAATTGGTCGTCGCAGGCTAATGAGTCGCGCAAATATTTAACGTAAGGGCTTATACGCTTACTTGAAATTTTCGAAAATTTCAATTTTTGGTTTTCCGCAGATTCTCAAAATATACATTTTAAAAATTATTCTCTGAAAATTTCAAGTCGATCCATTCAAAATTGAGGGAGCTATGGGCGTTTGTAGGAAGGTTCCGCGAATCGGCGAATTTTTTATCCGTTTTTCTCAAAATTACTTTTTCAAAATCGGTCACCGCAATATCTCAAAAATTACTGCACCAATCAACTTCAAACTTTACCAGCTTCTTTTACATATCAAAAAGTAGTGCTTAAACGAGGGATTTTTTTTCAATGCATAGCTTTTTTATCAACGAAAATAGAGCGTTTTTTCTGCGAAAGTCGATACTTTCACTTTAGAATACGGCCATTTTTGAAGGCACAATATTTTATAAAATTCCTCCAAGCACTAGATAATTTCATGCAGAAACTAAATGCGTTTGATTTTTTCATTTCCCCCTGGATCTCCCACGTTGCTTCCACCACGATTAAGAAAAACAATAATTTATAAAACGAACAAAGTGCATCGACACACTTCAAGCACACGCACTCACACCAATAAACAAAAACAAATATTAAAAACGACACTATGTATATGCGTCACTGGACGCTACGATGTACACACAACCCATGTAAATACACCCCAATTACTTATTGTCACATTTGACAGATCGTAATTTAACAAATTGAATTTTTTCAAATATATACAGGGTGTCTCAGAACTGAATTTGTTTGCTGAAATGGGGAGTTGGGGGTGAAATTCTGAGTCGATTGATATAAGCATGTGTGGGTCTCAGATCAAGCCCTGAATTATTATTAATTTTTAAAGGCGGGCCAATCAGGCGCTCCCTATCCCCGGCGCCCCCTATCCCCGGCGCCTGGCGGGCGAATCTGATTGGCCCGCCTTTAAAAATTAATAGAAATTCAGGGCTTTATCTGAGACCCACACATGCTTATATCAATCGACTCAGAATTTCACCCCCAACCCCCCACTTCGGGAAACGCATTCAGTTCTGGGGCACCCTGTATTTTTTATTTCGGATGATTCGATCCCGACCAACAGTGGTGACCCCGAAGGACTTTCTCAAAGAGCGGTCTGCACAAACCACTGTCCCTACCACATTTATAAATATTTTTCAACACAAAAATTTTAGGTAAAGGGTGTCTTAAAATAACCTGACATTTTTAATTGCCCGCCATTTTTTTTGTGGTGAACATAGAGTACTAATCTTTGACAACTGGCATCAGCAAGTATGGAGGTTTAATCATGGAGAATTACGCGATCAAACAACGCATAAAAATTGTTACTTGCTGAATTACTACTGCATAGTTATTGCAAACGAAGTTTAAGGTCGTGTTACCCCGCGCTGCGGGGATGTGAATCGGCCAGCAAGATCGTGCGATTTGACGCCATTGGACTTCTTTCTGTGGGGATTTTTAAAAGGAAAAGTGTATGCCAATGATTCACAGACCATTCCGGAGCTCAAGGAAGCAATTGGACGCACCATTAATGCAATTAGTTCGCAATTATGCCAAAATGTTATTGAACATATCGTCAAAAGAGTGAACGTTTCCAAGCAGAGACGAGGCGGCCATTTGTCGGATATTGTGTTCCACACGTAACCTCCATGTTTGTGCCTTATATTAAAATAACAATATTCATACTTTTCAGATGAATAATACGTTTTATTAATAAATTTAAATGCCAGGTTATTTTGAGACACCCTATATAAGATACTTAAAACCATACGCTTCAATGTAAAAAAATAAATAATCTAAAAACACGCAAACGTTTTCCCAGAAAAAAGGTGCCTAGTAAGGTGCCCAATTATTGGCACTAAGCCCAAATATTGGCACGTTAAGGGCCCAATTTTTATTATTTTAAGGGCCAAATTATTGGCACGTTAAGGGCCCAATTATTAGCAATCTAAGAGCCCAATTATTAGAACTTTAAGGGCTCAATTATTGGCACGGTACGGGCCCAATTATCAGTACTTTAAAGGCCCAATTATTGGCACCGTAAGGGCCCAATTATCGGTAATGTAAGGGCCTAATTATTGACACTTCAAGGGCCCAATTATTGGTACTGTAAGGGCCAAATTATTGGCAATTTAAGGGCCCAATTATTGGCACGGCACGGGCCCGATTATTATTATTTTAAGGGCCAAATTATTGGCACCTTAAGGGCCCAATTATTAGCAATCTAAGAGCCCAATTATTAGAACTTTAAGGGCTCAATTATTGGCACGGTAAGGGCCCAATTATCAGTACTTTAAGGGCCCAATTATTGGCACAGTAAGGGCCCAATTATCAGTACTTTAAGGGCCCAATTATTAGTACTTCAAGGGCCCAATTATTTGCACAATAAGGGCCCAATTATTGGCCCTTCAAGGGCCCAATTATTGGTACTGTAAGGGCCAAATTATTGACAATTTAAGGGCCCATTTATTGGCACGGCACGGGCCCAATCATTAGAACTTTAAGGGTCCAATTATTGGCCCGGTAAGGGCCCAATTATTATTACTTTAAGAGCCCAATTATTAGTACTTCAAGGGCCCAATTATTTGCACAATAAGGGCCCAATTATTGGCACAGTAAGGGCCCAATTATTAATACTTTAAGGGCCCAATTTTTGGCACTTTAAGGACCACTGTGTAGGTAGGAGAGAAGTACCAATAATTCGCGGGGTGCCAAAATAAGGTCACTTTACCCCATTTCTCTTTTTTCCGGCCTCGAGGTAGGTGTAACCCGTCAACAGTGGCAGTGACTGAACACTTGACAGAGTACTAAACACAAATGGATGCTAATTGTGAAATTCGAACCTTCTTTCAGCCAGGAACATTATTTATCGTAATATAGAGACAAACTCGCATAATTTTACATTAAATATTGAAAGACAATAGAGAGAAAAAAGTTCCGAAAAAAAATATTGCGAATTTTGAACGACTCGATAAATGCGAGACTGTTTGAACTCTGTACATTTGTGTGAAACTGCGCGACACTTTTTCAGCCTGAACGTTATTTCCGCGGGTTCATACTTTAAACATAAGGGTCAAGTATCCCGTATAGGTGGAATCTATTTATAGAAAACATTCGTTCGATTGCGGCCCGATAGAACCGTGACTCTGTATTGACCGTTCATAGCAGCTAATATTTCCCCGTAATCCTCGAGGCAAAGTGGAAGATTTACAACGTGACATACTTGTCCGAGAGAGATGACTGAAAATCTGCGTCCCACATTTCTCCGAGACGACTGGTGTTTCGGAAAAAAGAAGTCTTATTTTGCGCTCCATTAAGGCGGGAGCCTGAATTAGAAGGTGCAAAAAGTGTTTTTTTCGGGATTTTTTTTAGAAGGAAAAAAAAGTGAGCCCAGTAAACATTGAGGTATCTTTTCATGTATATTTGAAATCTATGAAAACATTTCATCATGAAACAATAAATGACTGCAGATTTATCAACCTATTCCATGTGCGTCTTGCCACTGCAGTCCCTAATCGGCAGGAAAGATGCAGCTCGTAATTCTTGACTGAACCAAATAAACCAACGAAATTTTCAATTATCATATATTTTCCTTCTGGGTGAATTAAGAGAAAGCTGAAGAAATCGTGAAATTATAACTTTTCTCAGGTTTGAAAAAAAATGTGTTTAAAAAAAACACGTGCGGTAAAAATTATTTAGAAATACTTTTTAAATGGCTTAAACTTTGGCTTGATCCAATAGGTCGCCTAGTTGTTTTGCTATCACGCCCGCCATTTGGGAAAATCGTGAAAATGAAAACTAGAGAAAACGCGCTTCAAAGTGTTCAATAGAAGGAAATATCAAATATCAATCGCTTCTCGGCTTTTGGTCTTGTATCTTTGAACATATTGCAAATTTTTATTTTGCTTGTTTACTACTTTTTTTGCCTAAAAGTTCCTATTTTTGTTTGTTTATTTATCTTATGTTGGGTTGCAAATATTTGAGAACATAGCAGAGTATGTTTAAAGATTTATAATAAATAAATATCTCAATAATTCTCTCTCTCTCTTCTAATAAATAATATCTCAATAATCATCTCAACGGTGATTTTGAATAAATGCTGTGATTTCACTCAGCTATACACTATTATTTTTACAATTCCTATCTTCACTTCCAAGCTTGTAACTTTTGTAATTAAAGTTTCCTATAAATATCGGAATATATCGAAAAACTGGTATTCCGATATTACAACTTGATGATATCGAAATAATACCGGTAATATAAAAAGCTGAGATAGTCTGAGAATATTTTGAAAATTCTATTTTTTATATATCCTCGCTGTAAATATACGTATTCAACATCAAATATTTCACTATGTGTTCGAGCAAGTGTGTACGGAGAGAGACTGCTACGAGAGGAAAGAGTGACAGGTAACAGCGAATATATGATGGTCTACTATATTTGAGAGTTAAGCCGAGACAGAGAGAGAGAGGGGGGGGCGCGAGAGGGGGAGAGAGAGGGGGGAGATTGAGAGAGGGAGGGAAGGAGAGAGAGAGAGAGAGAGAGAGAGAGATTTCCACCATAACAGAAATAACCAAACAGTTATAACCAAACAGTTCCTATTTTCGTTCTAGATTTGTTAAGGCGTTACCCCCACTTGTAGCGCAAAAAAAGGCCTTTTTCATGAATTTTTTTAAAGAAAACCACAAAACTTTTTTAATCGATCAATATACCATCTTAAAGAACACATCTTGAAGAACTTTCAGTAATTTTTTTTTCGAAAAACATTACATTGTTTAGTGGCAAATGGAATAATGTTTTCATATACACGGTTTGCGGTGACCAACATTGCGGCGAAGTGGATCATATGAAAAAAAATGCGGATGGATTTAGTCAAATATAAGTATAAACTAGTCTTTAATCGAAGGATTTTAAAAAATATTCATTTTTCACAAAATGGCGGACAGTCAAAGTTAATGGTTCGATTTTAACGAAAAAAACGGCCGTTTTTTGGCTATAAAACGGCCATTTTTTTCGAAAAAAAAAAATCGAACGACTAAAGACTACATTTTTATGTATTAAATAAGCCTGCAAAATTTCGAGAAGATCGGTTCATTAGTGTTCGAGTAATCTTGGTCACCGACTTCAGAAATGCCATTTTGAGAAAAACGCGTTTAAAGTTTCTCTTTCAACGCTCGTTCAACGCGGATTCTTCTCTTTCAACGCTCATATCTGAGTCAATTTTGTTCGGATCGACTTGAAATTTTCAGGACATATTCTCAGATACTTATACTTCAAAAAAATGCAATAAAAAAAATCGATTTTTTCAAAATCGCAAGTGGGGGTAACCCTTTAAAAAAATATATATATATAAAAAAAGATATTTAAAAGAGAATATAGCTCGAACAAGAAGCTCCATGAAACCTTACATACGCAATTTCACTTTACCTGAACATCTGTCGCAAACGAAGTAGATTTTTCAAATTAAATTTCGTATTATTGTTCTCGTAGTCACAAAAATCAATTTTCCCCTTTTCAATAGCCAAACAGCAATAAAAATTGAGCAGGCACAGCACCGACTCAAAATTCACATTAACTTCTCGAATTCTCTTTTAAATAAAAGAACTCTGCTCGTCGTTAAAATTTGAGAACCATTTGCTACGAATTTGCTACGAATTTTATACATTGTCTATGGAAGTACGTAGGATTTTTTTTATATTGCATAGTTCATTTGTTATTGACAATTATCTGACGATTTTTTAGGCAAATTTTTCACTTTTCAAAAATTCGCCTGGAAAATCGTCAGATAATTGTTAATAACAAATGAACTATGCAATATAAAAAAATCCTACGTACTTTCATAGACAATGTATTTTTTTAAATATATTCACCATTTCAAGTGAATCGGTTGAAAATTGTCTGAGTTATGTTTCCGGCCAACTTAAAAATGCTGTTTTGAGATAAACGCTGCACAGCCGCCATTTTGAAATTAATCGCTCCAAAAAAAATGATTGTATATAGTCACTGATATGTATGATAGACACCCTTTTTTGTAATCTCGATTTATTTTGTAGTTTTTCTGGAAAAAAATCCCCAAACAGCCTATTTTTTCGGCCTTTAGAGTGGCCTAAGGCCTTAATTCCATGAGTTATGGGGTTTTGAAGCTCCTGGAAATACGTGATAAGATAGGGCATTTTTCAACATTTCAACGTTTATATTTGGGGTGGGGGGTGGTTTGACGCAACCCAAACAAACCAAACAAACAAACTTTAAGGACTAATACTTGGTTTAGAAAAGCACATTTGGCTCCGAAAAAATGTTTGGGTTTTTGTTTGTTTGGATATTAATCTTTAAGAACTAATACTTGGTTTATAAATGCACATTTGTCTCCGAAAAAAGGTTTCGGTTTGGGTTTGTTTGGGTATTAATCTTTAAGAACTAATACTCGGTTGAGAAATGCACATCTGGACCCCAATATGAGCATCGAGATTTTCGAAAATGCCCTATTTTATCACGTGTTTCCGGGAACTTCAAAACCCCATAACTAATGGAATTAATGAAAAATGTCAGTCTCCCCCGCCAGAATATGATTAGTGGTGACCGATTAAATCAGTTTGTGCTAAAAAAAATGTTGGCATTGCAATTGGAGTGGTGCCTCCCTTATGCATAATTACCAAAACTAGTAATAAAATATACCCTAAGTCTCGAAAATGGTGAAGACATTTTTTCTTTTAAAAAAAATCATGAAAATCAGAAAAAAATCTCCCCTAAAGGTATCTCGCCCCTTAAGCACACATAGGTGAGTCGGCAATTCTCATTGATAGTACGAAACACCGCGGCCACAAAGTACAATTTCCAACGGTAGGAGACTCAGGAGAAGACATTTTTTTGTTCAAATCATCCATTCACTTTTCCGGCATAACCCCCTCATTATGAAGGCGAGGGAAGTATTCTATAGATATTCGATACGAGACCGATCGATACTGTATTTGTCTGTGCACAAAACATTTTCTACCTACACGATCTACTTCCGACCTCCTGACCCATTTCGAGCCGTGTGCTCTTTGTACGTTGTTTCGTATTTATTTGTCTCACTTTACGGTTGATTCACTTAAGGGGGGATTGTCTTTTTTTTCGCAAAATTTACCGCTTTTTGGGAATTTTTTTGTGAAGAAAGTATACAACGGAAAACTTGTGAAACTTGGCATATAGTTTTATTTATCTGTTTACTACATACAAAAAAATTTTTAAACAATTTCATCAAAAAATCCGCCTCCCACCCCCCTCGACGCGCGATGGTCCTTTTTTGATGGTGTCCACGATTTCTCAAAAACTATTCAACCGATTGCCTTCAAATTTGGACAGAATGCTCAGCTGACATCCTTTTATCGTTTGATGAAGCAAAAAAGCAATACGTTTAATAGTTTTTTTATTTATAACAAAAAATCGATCAATGTTTTTCGAAAAATCGATACTTCAAGTTCAAAACGTCACCAAATCGTCAATTTTTTTTCCCCCTTCATCGAACGATAGCTATATGTGTCTAAAGTAAAATGCTTTTTGGGTTTTTGTTGCAGGATGAACGTGAAGGCTGTAATCGTGCACACCATCAAAAAAGGACCATCGCGCGTCGAGAGGGGGTGGGAGGCGGATTTTTTGATGAAATTGTTTAAAATTTTTTTTGTATGTAGTAAACAGATCAATAAAACTATATGTCAAGTTTCACAAGTTTTCCGTTGTATACATTCTTCACAAAAAAATTCCCAAAAAGCGGTAAATTTTGCGAAAAAAAAGACAATTCCCTCTTAATATAAATTTTGTTAAGGGGTCTTCTCACTTTAGACGCGAAAAAAGGCTACCTTCATGCATTTTTTTGATAGGTTTATATTATAGATATTGATACAAAAGTTGTTACACTTAATAAATACATTTAATTTTTTTTTTATTTATTCAAGTCTATTTATAGACATTTACAGACATAGACTATTTATAGATAAAAAAGGTAGTTAAAAAAACGTCCTAAAAAAATTGTAGGTCTGTGCTGTTGATGAAATCTCGGAGATGGATCATCCGAAACAAAAGAATCAAGCGGTTTTAGATTCAGTATGTTAATGGCTGTAGCGCATATCATACGATTTTAGATATATGCAAAAATTACAAAATGACGGACATTTTTCGAAAAAACAAAAAAACGTGTTTTTTTTCACCGTTTTTGGCAACAAAAATAGTAAATATCGCAGTTTTAAAAAATCCTTGATATGCGCTATAGTTATAGTTGTAAAGAATATGTGGTTAAAATTTCATAAGGATCAGTTCAGTAGTTTTCACAGGTTTTATCACCAAGCCGTCGAAAAAGGTTGTTTCGAGAAAAACGCGTTTAAGGGATGAGGTGCAGTCAGAGGCGTGAAAAAACGAGCATTTTCGATAATGTTTTTTTTTATAGTAAATAAGTTTGTTTTACAAAAGTGGTTACACAGACTTTTTACGTCATATTTCAACTTGACTTGTACAAATTTTCAAAGAAAAATATTGATTATTTATAAAAATATCGCTATCTTTGTCGGACCCCCTTCGGCATATAGTGCTTTGCGGTGAACATCATAAAATTTTACTGGATCATCTGAAATTAAAAAAAAAAACAAAAGAAAAAATTACTTCAATAATAAATCTAGTCCTTAATCGAAGCTTTTTTTTAAATTAACAAAATGGCGGCTTCCGACGGATAAAAACTCTGCAGGGTTTTTATAACCGCATATATGCGGTTACGACATTTCGCAGGGTTTTTATTTTTTTTCATCCTAACCATTGCAGGTACCATTCTGAAGTTTTTTTCGCAGACCCTTCATCCAATGACAGACATCCTGTAAAATTTGTACCGAAATCGAAAGTGTGTTATTAGGTCTAAAAAAATGGTATTCTCATTTTTTTGCCAAATTTAAATTTTCTCAATGCAGGAAAATTATGATTTTGATTTTTTCCGATAAAGCGGAAAAAATAAAAAGTTTTTATTCTTATGTTTTTTTTGTTTGATGAATATTTTTTCGTATACAGTGTTCGTAATGAAAAATTGAAAATCCTGAACGGACGCCTAAAAAAATCTAAAAAAAATCACAGACGTTCCTTTTGACTAATATTTTAAACTAGCAGATTTTGAAAAAAAATTGGCGAGGTTGAAAAAAAAAGTGGCCCTGTTGATGAAGAATGCCTCATATAAGGCCTCATATACGCGTTTTCGCCGATTTTCGAAGGTACCTTTCTAAACGCTGTTCAAAAAAATGACGCATATATTGACAACATTTTTTTTACAGATCATTTATGCACAAGGTAAAGTATATGTAAAAAAAATCACAAATATTAACTAGTGGCGGAGATATAACGTAATAAAGCAATGTATTTTTTTTTGCGCGCGCGTTGATGAACGTTCTCGGCATCGATTGGGGTATCTGAAAAAATGAACATATTTATAATTGCATAATGAATGTATATTTAGTGTGAACCAACAATATTATTTAAAAAATTATCATAATAAAAATTCGAAACCTAAAATTTGTTCACTCAATTTTCTGTCGGTATTTTATTTTTTATATTTTTTCCTGTCATTGAAATTTTTGTTTCCGTGGATCACACGATAGGTGATGATACTGGGAATATGTTGTAAAAATTTCAAAGCGATCTGAACCTTCCTTCAAGAGTTAGAACTTTCACAAGGTTCAAAAAAGTGAATCGTGGAAAAACGGCTTTGAAGTTGGCGGTCGGGCGCGCCGTGCGGTGTCTATTATAAATGCAATCTTACATTATTTTTTTAATTCTTGGAATTTTTCAATTATGTAAAGCTTAAGGGGGGATTGTCTTTTTTTCGTAAAATTTACCGCTTTTTGGGAATTTTTTTGTGAAGAAAGTATGCAACGGAAAGCTTGTGAAACTTGACATATAGTTTTATTGATCTGTTTACTACATACAAAAATTTTTTTAAACAATTTCATAAAAAAATCCGCCTCCCACCCCCCTCGACGCGCGATGGTCCTTTTTTGATGGTGTGCACGATTACAGCCTTCACGTTCATCCTGCAACAAAAACCCAAAAAACATTTTACTTTAGACACATATAGCTATCGTTCGATGAAGGGAAAAAAAATTGACGATTTGGTGACGTTTTGAACTTGAAGTATCGATTTTTCGAAAAAAATTGATCGATTTTTTGTTATAAATAAAAAACTATTGAACGTATTGCTTTTTTGCTTCATCAAACGATAAAAGGATGTCAGCTGAGCATTCTGTCCAAATTTGAAGGCAATCGGTTGAATAGTTTTTGAGAAATCGTGCACACCATCAAAAAAGGACCATCGCGCGTCGAGGGGGGTGGGAGGCGGATTTTTTGATGAAATTGTTAAAAAAAATTTTTGTATGTAGTAAACAGATCAATAAAACTATATGCCAAGTTTCACAAGTTTTCCGTTGTATACTTTCTTCACAAAAAAATTCCCAAAAAGCGGTAAATTTTGCGAAAAAAAAGACAATCCCCCCTTAAATATTCCTAACCGTTCAGGCTAATGGAATAAAAAAATTGAAAAAACAATAATTAAATTTTTCGCGTATATAAGGCCTTAAATATACTATTAAAGTATACCTAAAGTTCGATAATTGTAGAATAATTATTTCTTAGTTCAAAAAATCCCTCAATATTGCTTATTTTTTCCTGTCTAAATGTATATCCCGCCTTAAGGCAACGCTTCTTTATTTCTGCCATTTGTGTGTGTTTTTTTTTTTTTTTCATTGCTTTTAGAGGTCGCGAGGGCGTGAAACTCGGGCTGATTCGCAAAAATTGCTCACAGTCTTCCGCTCACCTCGATTCATTTGGCGTTTGCAAACGTGTCACGTTGACCTCATTAATTAAAGGCGGAATGAGGCAACAGGCGCCGACGTCACATTGACGATCTTCATGTGGTGGCAATTTTCTCTCTTTTTCTCTCTCTCCCGCCCCTTTCTGCTTCCTGTATTTTTGTTAGTATCCGCTTTAAGGGGCTATTCTACTGTGACGGCTAAAAAAAATACCTATTTTCAATCATTTTTTTTTCAAAAACTGTTGCACTTATCGGTACAAACTTTTTTTTTTGCTTGAAGGTACACTCCTACAGAATAGAAAACAATTTTTTGTTGTTGCATATAAATGTATATTTATTTAACAATTCGTAATCGTGTAATGGCATGAAAAAAGTATGTTGCGGGCGTTGATGATTTGCGCTATTCAGGTAATCGGAAACGGAAAATTAAAAGCAAATATTAATCTGCATAAGTGTCGCTATCGTTCGAACTAGAATTATTATGTCATCTCGCAAAATAAGAAAATGGCGTTGTTTTTTGGAAAAGTGTTCGAAAAATACGTTTTTTTTTCGTCATAATTTGGGCGAAAGTACAAGTTGGAATGAATCGTTGTTAATAATTCTAATTCGGTCGATAGCCATACATATGCTGAATATGCAGTAAGCATTTTATCCTGATTGGTTAAGCCGTTTTTCCTAAATCACCAACGTCAGGGAAAAAAAAAGTCGTTTAAAGGGTCTTCTGACTTTAGACGCTCAAAAAGGATATTTTCATGAATTTTTTTGATAGGTTTATATTATAGATATTGATATAAAAGTTGTTACACTTAATAAATACACTTCCTAGATACATTCTTTTAAATTATTTATTTATTTAAGTCACTACTTATAGAGGAAAATAGTAGTTAAAAAAATGTCCTAAAAAATTGTAAGTCAGCGCTGTTGATGAAATCTCGGAGATGGATCACCCGAAACAAAGAAATCAAACGGTTTAAGATTCAGTATGTTGATGGCTACAGCCCATATCATACGATATTTGATATATGCAAAAATAACAAAATGGCAAAATAACAAAACCGCGTTTAAAGTGTGTTTGGGTCACATAAATACATATAATTTTTTTTATGTATTCGAAAGTGTATTTATTAAGTGTAACAACTTTTATATCGATATCTATAATATGAACCTCTCCAAAAAAATCATGAAAATAGCCTTTTTAGCGTCTAAAGTGAGAAAACCCCTTAAAGTTTACTCTCCTATACTATACAATACTAACCGGTAGAGCGACATTTTACTCACACAGTGAAAAACGAGAGTACTACTACACAGTGAATGCATAGAAGTATACGGAAATACTTCTGCGGAAAAAAATCGATACTTTTTTTTCCGTTGCATCCACCAGAAAAAGGTGAATTAAGGTAAAAAATGGAGAATCCTCGAAGGGAAGCTCAAAAAAAAATTATTTCGAATGGCGCATTGCATTTGAATATTTTCCATAAGAATAACCCAGGAAAATATTGGGATTTCTGAATGTGGCGGTGCAACTCGTCAGAAAAAAATCACACAAAGATGTCATTAACATATTCTCACGGAGAATCGAATTTCCAACAAAAAAAGTTTTTACGAAAAATTAGCTCACAACAACCGTTCAAGTGGAATCGCTATCTGAAATTGAATTGATAGAAAAAAAATAATTCAAAAGGCTGTAAAAATCGAATTTTTCGCTTTACGAAAAAACTTTTTGGGGTTTCTTTTGTAGAGAATGTTTTGCTCTAACATACAATTTGCATGGAATCGTTCTCAAAACATCTCTATGATACAAAAAAGAATCAAGTACAACAAGAAATATAAAAGAAACGACGTCCATCATTGATCGTGTTTCGAAAAGTTTTATTCAATGAATTTGGTTTAATAAGATAAAATAATTTGTTTTTACATTATAATGCTTGATAATCATCGTTCCTTTTTTTAAAAGTCTGTTTGTTGCAATTAGGGTATTTCTGTCGATGATTTTGCACTACGCTCAATAAATATTGTAGCTGCTCTTCGTTTTTTGTTAATGAACCGTTATATGCTTCAATCAAAGTGAAACCACGTGCGGCTACGTTATTAACGACTTTTGGATTAAAAGAAATCTAAGCAACTCAAATAAGTGGCATTTTCCGGCCATAATTCAATATTTACTCTCAAAAAATCATGAGGTAAATTGAATTGCTGGAAAAGAAATAAGGATTCTTGAGTAACGAAATCGCTTATGTCTTTTTTTAGCAACATTTCCCAATCATTTTTTTAAACAATTACTCACTCGGAAGGATTTTTGGATTTTTCTCGAGACTGCAGAGCTTGTACCATTTTTACCTTCACACTTATCGGCACAGCATTGTCGAAAAACGACAAAGCAACAATTTTCTCGTTAAAGTACCACAAGTGACTAGCTAATTTTTTCGAGGCAGCCTCCCCTACTACAGGATTCACTTCGCAATAACGAATGAAATTTTGTAGCAGTGACAGATCTTTATTTGGGGCCAAAATGGGGGAAATACGTCGCGGTTTCCCGTTCGTGGCGCTAGTGTGAAGCTTGTAATTTTGCACTACGAGCTACCGCATGCCAGGTGGCAGCGTGTACGATGGCGCGCACGTCGCTTAAATAATAAAATTTAATTTCAGACAGCGATACCACTTGAACGGTTGTTCTAAGCTAATTGTTCGTAGGAACTTTTTTTGTAGGGAATTCAACTCTCTATCAGAATATCTTAATGACATTTTTGTGAGATTTTTTCTGAAGAGACTACGACGTTCAGAAGTGCCAATATTTTCCTGTGTTATTCTTATGGAAAGTATTCAAATGCAATGCGCCGTTCGAAATATTTTTTTTTTTGAGCTCTCCTTCGAGGATTCTTCTTTTTTTACCTCAATTCACCTTTTTGGTGGATGCAAACGAAAAAAAAATATCGATTTTTTTTCCGCACACCCTAGTGTACATGTGTATACTCAGGTATGAATTCAAAAGAGCTGTTCCCAACAACCCAGGTAGGAATTGACGATGAAAAAAGGGCTCGCCAAGCTCTGAAACAAGGCTCACATTTTTTAATTCAGGCTGAGCACCAGCCTGATTTCACGCCGAGCTGAACCCCTGAATGATAACGCGGTTTCAGGCTGTTGCACACAGGCTTGACCAAAGGCTGGTAGAAAAGCCTGTACTAAGCCTGAAACGACGAAACAACAAGGTTCAAAACGAGCCTTAATGAAGCCTTCACGAGCATTTATGACCAGGCTTATCCCAAACTCTTCTCGAGGCTATATGAGGCCTGTTTTTAGTTTTCTGTATTCTACATTGGGGTAAATTTAATAAATTTGTAAAGAATTCATTTTATTTATCATATATATTTATTATTCATTATATTATTTGTTATAAAATGTATATAAAATATTTTAAACACAATACTTTATTTTATTTATTGTTTATGGGACACGTAATACACAGAGTGTACGCAAACCCCAGAGAGTGAGTATATACGAAATGTGTATGTGACGAGAAAAAAACTTTTTTGTGTACCTCATAAATATCGATAAGAGAATATGTTTAAATGTTCTGAGCTGCCTCCTTCGCTTTCGTTTTTCATGCCTTCGCACCCGACAAATTTATTGCTAATTTTTTTTTTCATCAAAGTACAGAAAAAATTTTATTTAAAATTTATTTTATTTTATCACAACCTGAAACAAGCCTGCATCCAGCCTTGATTTTTTAGCCTTAAAATTCACTGGCTGAATAAAGCTTGAAATAACCCTGAGTTTAGGCTAAGCAGCCAGTCTTGGTTCCAGGCTGCTCCAAACGATGCAATGAAACCTGGCCCCGATCTGTCTCTCTCAGGCTCGGTGAAACAAGGCTCGCACAAGTTTGTTTCCATCGTCAGCCTTTTGATTCCCTACCCGGGAACTACCCGGGACACGTAGCGGGTACCCGTACTAGAGCTCGCGCACATATAATGTAGGGATGAGAAACGTTTTGAATAATTGTTGGGATAACAAAAAAAAAGAAAAAAAAAAATAAGACCCGAAGGAGGAATCGAACCCGAGACCTCCGGCGCAAAAGAAAAATTTCAAACTCATAAGGTGCCTAAGAAACTTTGAATCGATTTTTCTCGGAATTTTCCGAGTATTGCGTCCTACTACTTTAACCACGTGAAGTGCTAGGGGTCCTCTTTCACCACAAGAAAATTCGGCCAAATCCCCGACCCCCCGGTCGTGCCGTCTCCTTATAAACGAGCTACAGTCTCGAGTGCCTTTGTCTTTTTATATTTATAAACTCTTTTTTGGCCAATCTCAAAAAATCTCCAACTTATAATTTCCGCGTTCTTTTCAATGTGAGATACTTTAGATTCGAAAGGAATATTTTTAAACTGTTGTATTTAGCTTCGCCACTCTGAATTGAGCAATTTTTCAGCAAAAATTCGAAATAAAAATAACGGCTTATCTTCCAACCTTGATTTTTGTAGTTCCGAATAATTACAGCATAAGACAAATGTGTGTGTATGTTTGTGTGTGTGGTCGTGTGCGCGAGTGACGTACGGTGCAACACTTGTTGCTAAAATAATCTCATAAGCAATACGAATAACTTTCGACTATTCGACGCGAAATCACCATGTTGGATGAAACGATTGGGCATTTAGAAATTTAAATTGCAAACTCGAAATCAGAAATTGAAATCGTTGGCGTGTTAGATTCCCAACAGAATTTGGATCGAAAGCCGAGTAAAGGGTGTCTCAAAATGACCGGAAATTTTAAATAACGCTCCATTTTTTTGTGGCGAACATGAAGTACTAATCTTTGACAACTGGCATCAGGAAATATTGAGGTTTAGTCATGGAGAATTACACAATCGAACAACGCATGAAAATTGTTACTTGCTGGATTGTTATTGCATAGTTATTGCAGACGAAGTTTCATAGTCGTGTTATCGCGCGCGATGTAAATTGGCCACCAAGATCGTGCGATTTGACGGCATTGGACTTCTTTATTTGGATTTTTCTAAAAGGAAAAGTGTATGCCAATGATCCACAGACCATTCCGGAGCTCAAGGAAGCAATTGGACGCACTATTAATGAAATTCGTCCGCAATTATGCCAACATGTTATTGAACATTTCGTCAAAAGAGTGAACGGTTGCGAACAGGGACGAGGCGGCCATTATCGAATATTCCACACATAACCTTCATGTTTGTACCTTGTATTAAAATAGAAATATTCGTACTTTTCAAATAAATAATACGTTTCATTAATAAATTTACATGTCAGGTCATTTTGAGACACCCTATATATATATATATATATATATATATATATATATATATATATATATATATATATATATATATATATATATATATATATATATATATATTTATTTATTTATTTCCGTAGTCCCAACGTGGGTTCCCTTGTGGATTTTTACCATCATCCTTTCCAATGAACTCTTTTCTATCACCCCCTACCCGCGCTTCGCCAATCTGACCCAACTTCCGTTGCATCCACCGCCATCTTAAGAGGTCTTCTCGCTTTCGACGCTAAAAAAGGCTTCATGATTTTTTTAATAGGTTTATATTATAGATATTGATACCAAAGTTGTTACGCTTAATCAGTGAATTTTCGAAATACATTTTTTTTAAATGCTCGTATTTATGTAACCCAAACAAACTTTAAACGCGTTTTTCTCGAAACAACGTTTTTCAACGGCTTGTCGATAAAATATACAAAACTACTGAACCGATCCTTATGAAATTTTAACCACATATTCTTTACACCTATACCTATAGCGCATATTAAGGATTTAAAAACAGTTAATATTTACTTTTTTGTCAAAAACGATGAAAAAAAACACGTTTTTTTGGCTTTCGAAAAATGTCCGTCATTTTGTTATTTCGGCATATATTAAACATCGAATGATATGCGCTATAGCCATTAACATACTGAATCTAAAACCGTTTGATTTTTTTCTTTCGGATGATCCATCTCCGAGATTTCATCACCAGCGCAGACCTACCATTTTTTTAGGACATTTTTTTAACTACCATTTTCGTCTATAAATAGTGACGTAAATAAAGAATTTTTTATAATGTATTTCGAATTTGTATTTATTAAGTATATCAACTTTCATATTAATATCTATAATATAAACCTATCAAAAAAATTCATCAAAATATCCTTTTAAGCGTCTAAAGTGAGGAAACCCCTTAAGCTGCATTGTGCCGCATTTGCTGAGGGTATGGGGAAAATGTGGAAATGCACCAGACGGAGAATGAACCCACTTATATTTAATATAAATGGATCATTTGGCACAACGCATTAAGATAATTTCGAGAATAGTTCAGAGCAAAGTATAAGCAGTACTCAACGCAATACCCTCAAAATCGCGTGAGAAATCCCCATTTTTTAATTAGTAGGAATGTTACTCAACGCTTGGCAATACAGAAAACACGATCGTGATAGAATGCATGAAAATGTAATACGACAAAAAAGAAGGCAAGTTTATGGATCGGTGAACGTAGTCAAGTGTTCAATGATCGAACCAGTTTTATTTTCCATAAATTGATTATTCATTTGGCATATGCGCGAGGAACCTCCTGGCCTCCTGGGAATAACAATCGAATACGCGCTCGATTCACCGTTTTGCACGATGAATCAGAATTTTTTTTCTACACTGCGACCTCTATTATCGGGACCTCCACAGATGCAACAGGCCCCCACTATGTTCCGAATCTGGTGTAGAAAGGTGAGTCGGGAAAAAGGACTGCCCCTTATCTGCCGTCCCTAGATAATAATACGGTGAAGTTAGCCATGTAACAGGCCTCAGGCCAGGCCCCGATCCGACGATTCCGTTTCAGTAACTGATCAGGAAGTGGAGGGGAAACAAGCGGAAAATTACTAGGAAAGTCATAGGGAATGGATCGGGCAATAACCGGGAACTGACGACGAAAGGGATGAGATAATCGCCAATAAATTACGAAGAAGGTGATGGTGGTCTAACAGGGGTCTGCATGGGATATAAATCGGCGGCTGGGCAGGGAAATGATCAGTTACTGGAAGGGCTTCTGGCGATATACCCGAGTAAAATAGATAGTATTGAGTGGTACTGATACTTATTTATCCACAAGTATCACAAAATCGTAAGCGTAAGTGCTTGCTGTAAGCGTAGCACTTCTGTGAGCGGTACCTACAACGACGGGTCGAAGTCTTATCGTTGTACCATGGTACCTTTGCTGACATTGTAACTCAAAGATCAATTAGCCGATTGACTTGAAATTTGAACTGTGTTTACTCTACAATGACGTAGGATATTTTTGATTGGATGAAAACTTACGATTTGGCATTGAAAAAAACGACCATTTTATAGGCAAGAAAACAGACTTTTTTCATAACTGCGGCATTTTGTTGGATTTTGATATTTTTTCGAAAATCCTACGTCATTGTACAGGAAATACCTTCCAGTTTAACGACATTTTTTCCTCTTTCGGTTTCAGCTACTCAATCGGACTGTCCGCAGTGGAGGAACTTTTTTTTTGCGCCTCCGAAGGCAGCGCATCAGTGGCTTGGATCTCAATATTTTTCTAGGAAAAAATTATGTAATATAGGTCAAATATAACCAAATATATTCTTAATTTTCCGAAACATTTAATTGAGTACTTTTCTTCCAAAAAATTCTTGAAAATCACCCAAATTCTCAGCGTCCACACTGGTATGCCCCCCTAAAACTCGCCGTATCTCGATAATTAATAGCACGATCAAAAAATGTTTCAAACAAAAGTTGTCTGGAATAGTGAAATACGTATAAAGTTATCTAACGTCCAATTCTCTATCTTTGAAAATGGGGCAACAAAAGCGATATGTTTGCACGCATCAACCGCGAATTTTCGAATCGATTTTGTGCCGCTATTTTTAAAGATAGGGGGTTGGGCGTTAGATAACTTTATACGAATTTTATTATTCCAAATAACTTTTGTTCGAAACTTTTTTTGATCGGGCTATTAATTATCGAGATAGGGCGATTTTTAAGTTTTCAACCCCTATTTCTTAGGGTTGGGGCGAGTTGAGGGTCAACATTTTATTGGGGTTACTTTCAGTATGCAGCCACCTACCTTCAGTAAAAAATTCTTATTCTACGGTAATGAATGCTGGTTTTTCGTCTCTTTTACTGGACTAAATGCCCGGTCACATTTCTGCATGGCACATCGAACGGTATAGCGCATGGTGGGAGAAGCACCAGGTTTGTTACAGAGCCGGTCCCACTGCTGTGCCGATAATAGAGGTTGCAGTATACTTGCATATTGTCGAGCATCATTTTTTTCTTACTTCATCATAGACAATGCTTTCATTTTCGAAACGAAAAACTCGATTCAACATAAACGCAACGTTGCCTTGTTTTCATACATTTATCGGATCCAATTTTATCGAAATTTAATATGCTTTATCAAACGTTAAATTAAAACGAAAACTAATTTTTGTAGATCAAAATGAAAAACGAACACGTGTTGTTTTTTTCACGTTTAATGCATTGTTCTCTTTGTTTTCCAATCATCGAAGACGTTGCTCGCGTTTATGATAAAAGTTGTTTCGATGCAAAACGATGTGCAATATGAGTTGCATGTCTAATACATGGGGCTGAAATGTTGCAATTTCAAAATAATTTACAACGTATATTTAAACATTCTCTCATTACAAGGCAATTGTATAACGTATCAAAGTTTTTATCAAAGCTTTTCATGCAATATACATAACGGATAATAAAAAAAACATGTTCACATAGACATTGTGGTTTCTAAAAATAAATCAAAGAAAATGGTTCAAAAATACTATTCGTCGAACAAAGATTAATAGGCCATCCTGCAGGCTCAACGTGTTATGCACAAGTACCTATACTGCATAAATGTAATCGCCGTGTAGAAACAATGCGAAATTTTTTTGCTGACGTTCTGCATTTGCTCGTCTATGTTTCTCAAGTTCCATTCCAACTATATATATATATATTTGTTAAGAGGCATTAATTTTTTCGCGATGAAATTTTTTTCTTATAGATATATATATATATATATATATATATATATACAAGAAAAAAATTTCATCGCGAAAAAATTAATGCCTGTTAACAAATTTTTGTCTCTAATATTTGAGATGAGAATAAAACATACTTGGAAGTTCGCCTCACCTTAAGATTAGCCAAATCCTTTATTCGAACTTGTATATATATATATATATATATATATATATATATATATATATATGTGTGTGTGTGTGTGTGTGTGTGTGTGTGTGTGTATATATGTATATATATATATATATACACAAGGTGAGGCGAACTTCCAAGTATGTTTTATTCTCATCTCAAATATTAGAGACAAAAATTTGTTAACAGGCATTGATTTGTTCGCGATGAAATTTTTTTCTTCATATGTGTGAAATTAATGAATGCATAGTATACAAAATCTGGCTTTTGCAGGAAAACTAGAAAAACCGGTGTAAATATATTTGATAAAAGTTTTCGCCACCCATTGATAGTGTTTCACCTGATCTTAAGGGGATCTCATTCGCATACTATAAAACTATCTTCCGGTCCGAACGATTGGACAAATTGGATCGATAAACTAATGTTCGTTCTACAGAAATACTCAATAATTAGTTAATAGATTGTGTATCGTACGTGTAAAAAATAAAGTGAAGCATAAGAGGTGTACAATACAATCACACATTCTACTTGATTTCCTGGGTGTGCAAAAATTTCGGAGCAGTATGATCAAATAACTGGAATGGCTATGCTATACGTTTTTTTACATACATACAATGAAAGGGCGAATATCTAATCTCCGTTTCGTTTTCTATGCACTATGAAGCAACATCACGTACAGGGTGTCCCTCTTATCTCTGCCACCCGAAATAATTCGGTAGTTATCGACGTCACAAAAAAATGTTCCAGACAAAAGTTGTACGGTGTGAAGTACCATCAAATGTGACCACTTTTTTTATTTCGGTGGAGGCGCTGACGCACAGTGAAGGTCACCTCCACTTTTTGAAATGGAATGGTGCATTTTTTTCAACCATCTTGTGGAGCACCCCAAGCCGCATAAAAACACATTAGGGGGTCAAAGTCGTTCAAGGTCATTCAAGGTCAGTATCGATGATACAAATCTAAATATCTCGGAACACTACCAATTATTTGGTAGTGATCCGAGATATTTGGATTTGTATTTCATTTTATTATGTGACCTTGAATGACCTTGAGCGACTTTGACCCCCTAATGTTTTTTATGCGCCTTGGGGCTCCACAAGATGGTTGAAAAAATGTACCATTCCATTTAAAAAAGTGGAGTTGACCTTGACGTACCTTCAGTGCCTCCACCGATAAAAAAAATAGGGTGGTCCAGTATGACGCCCTTCTCGAACACTGAAACGTTTGTCTGAAACATTTTTGGATATGATCAATAGTTGGAGTGCTATTGCTCTGTAATACTTTATGTGCCTCACCCTGTATATAAGGTATTTTACGTGAATCCTAATTATTTTTTAAATATTATGAATTTCAAGGGTCAAAATATGCAAAAAAATGTCACCATTGATGCATTTTTCAATTTACACAACGACTATGCGATAGTAGTCAAATGGAATAATTAATTCTGCCCCGACCTCCGTGGGTCAAACCGCAATAACTCGGACACTACTGCACACCGCACAAAAGATTCGTCCTATTTTTGTTCAATGTTTAACGTACTTTCAGAAAAAAAATATTCTTAAAATTTCTAGAACAAATTCCATGTTATCCTGTAATTTTCTAAGAAGCGGTATTCGTCGAAAGTACAATTTTTCATTTTGTAATTGCCTTTTTTGATGCTATGTGATATTACGAAAAATAGAAGACCAAGCTAGATTTTTTTTAAAGCGATACGACTCAGAATTCAGATATAATTGAAATCGGAATAGGTAACGAAATATTTTTTATACTATTATTTATATTTCTTATTAATAATATACTAATATAATAAATTAATATATACTAGAGTATATTATAATATACTCTATTATTATTTCATTATTATGAAATATTATTCATATTTCTGTCGAAACATTAATTTCAGAGAATATTCTCGCATCAAGAGCTATATAAAGTATTTGTAAGTCTTCATATTTGTAAATACCCACTTATTTGTGACTTCCCGTTTTTATTAATTGATAGATTTTTCGATAAGGCGTTTTTTCACGAAGGCTTCCTTTCCCATTTGTCTGTGGAAAAAATTAAAGTGGAAAAGAAAATAATTTCTAAAAAATCTTATGAGTTTCAAATAATGTCATTACCTCTTATTTTTCAAATACTCTATAAAATATTTCAACAGAAAATCGCTATGTAAAAAATATTTTGTTACCTATTTCCATCGAATTCTAATTAATGCCAAACGTTGAATAGATACATCTCCTTTTAGAAAAAAGATCCACTCTAAACTTGGTTTAACAATTGTCTTAACTTGCAAAAAAAATCCTAAAGTGGAATGAAAATTGTACCAAAGAGCCTTCCTTGACTTTTCTCACTTTTTAGGGAAAATTACTTAAACATTTTTTTTCAGAACTTCTAAGGGTTTTTTCCAAGAGTATGTTCAAAACCGAACAAAAATAGTTCAGGCCATATGATCATTGTGCAGTATCTGTTTTTTTTCGTACGGGGCCGGGTTGAAATTCCGAACTTTGAATTATCAGAACGCTCAAAACTTCGAAAATATACTACCCCGAAAGATCAAAACTCCGAAAGAATTTTACACGAAAAACCAAAACTCCGAAAATCTGAACACCGTAAAAATAATTCGGCAATGGATTATTAAAAGTTTCATAATTTTTCTAGTTCATCTGTTATTAACGATTTTTTAGGCAAATTTTTGTAAAGAAAAAATAAATATAAATCGTCACATAATTGTTAATAACAAATGAACTATGCAACATGAAAAAAAAAAATCCTACGTACTTCCATAGACAATGTATTTTTCAAGATATATTCAACATTCAAGTGAATCGGTTGAAAATTGTCTGAGTTATGTTTCCGGCCAGCTTAAAAAATGCAGTTTTGAGATAAACGCTGCACAGCCGCCATTATGAAATTAATCGCTTCAAAAAAATTATTGTATACAGTCACTGACATGTATGATAAACACCCTTTTTTGTAATCTCGATTCGGTTTGTAGTTTTTCTGAAAAAAAATCCCCAAAAAGCCTATTTTTCGGCCTCTACAGTGGCATAACCCCTTAATAAAGAAAAAATTCTTGAAATAATTCGTCGATTTATTGAAAATTTTGAAAAGTTTAAAACTTCCATAGCCGAATTATTCTGACGGTGTTCAGATTTTCGGAGTTTTGGTCTTTCGTGTAAAATTCTTTCGGAGTTTTGAGCGTTCTGACCATACAAAGTTCGGAATTTCAAGCCTCCCCAATCATGAATTTCGGAACATTAAAATTAAGAATTTCAACCCGGTCCCGAGTAAATAAAAAAAAACGCGATCGTGTTGACTATCTTTGTATTTAATAACATCTTAAAAATTCGTACTAATAAAAAATTGGCAGGGTTGCGGAATGAATTCTTCACGTAAAATGCACCGTATATATAATATTTATTGGAGGCAAGTGCCATTTAAAAAAATTGGCATCAACAATATCGCGAGTATCCGGCATACATGTATAAACTCGCAATTATATATATATTTATACACAGACAGAAAAAACCTTACTTACTCGCGATGCACTATAATTATTCATAGTGGTATACGTATTAATAGATTATACACCCAACGACCATAGAACCACGAATCGTCAGATTGGTTCGCAATGTGCGAACTCTTCGATGTTTCCGGGGAATCTTGACCCCTGTTCGACTCGCCCTTCTTCCCACCATTGGCAAGAATAAGCATGCTCGCATGTTGGACGAGAACGAATTGCATCCGCAATATGCGTTGTTTATTCCGACGAACACTACGTTCTCAAAATGTTTCAATCTGAATTCACAATTATCGCGAGGGTTTTTGTTTTTCTCGATTCCATATATCAATATTCCAACAAAACAATAAGGATACATTACAGAAATAACTTAGGAATTTCAACGAGGAAAGACGACAAAATTCTTTGGCAATGAACGACCTGTACTGGAAAGATTCGTTCGGGGACCCTGGTGGCGAGACTTTGTACTAATCAATATGGCCGCCCGGAAACGGTTTTTTCACGTCAACAGCATGGAGCGAGATTCCGCAAACTCAAAATACATGGAAGTCAATTAGCGGGGGATAGTAATTAAGGGGTTAGGCCACTCTAGAGGCCGAAAAAATAGGCTTTTTGGGGATTTTTTTTCCAGAAAAACTACAAAATAAATCGAGATTACAAAAAAGGGTGTTTATCATACATATCAGTGACTGTATACGATAATTTTTTTGAAGCGATCAATTTCAAAATGGCGGCTGTGCAGCGTTTATTTCAAAACTGCATTTTTTAAGTTGGCCGGAAACATAACTCAGACAATGTTCACCCGATTCAGTTGAAAAGTTGAAAATATCTTGAAATATACATTGTCTATGGAAGTACGTAGGATTTTTTTTTATTTTACATAGTGCATTTGTTATTAACAATTATCTGACGTTTTTTAGGCAAATTTTTGGAAAGTGAAAATTTGCCTAATTATCGTCAGATAATTGTTAATAACAAATGAACTATAAAATATAAAAAAAATCCTACGTACTTCCATAGACAATGTATCAAATTCGTAGCAAATTGATCTTACATTTTAACGATGAGCAGAGATTTTTTCGGCAAATTTTTCACTTGCCAAAAATTTGCCTAAAATATCGTCGGATAATTGTGAATAACAAAAAAAACTGTGCAATATAAAAACAATCCTACGTACTTCCATAGACAATGTATTTTTCAAGATATATTCAACATTTCAAGTGAACCGGTTGAAAAATGTCTGAGTTATGTTTCCGGCCAGCTAAAAAAATGCAGTTTTAAGGTAAAACGCTGTACAGCCGCCATCTTGAAATTAATCGCTTAAAAAAATCATTATATACAGTCACTGACATGTATGATAAACATTCTTTTTTGTAATCTCGATTTCGTTATAGTTTTTCTGAGAAAAAAAAATCCCCAAAAAGCCTATTTTTCGGCCTCTAGAGTGACCTAAGGCCTTAATGTTGTGTCTCACGATTATTAAGGGGGGATTGTCTTTTTTTTCGCAAAATTTACCGCTTTTTGGGAATTTTTTTGTGAAGAAAGTATACAACGGAAAACTTGTGAAACTTGGCATATAGTTTCATTGATCTGTTTATTACATACAAAACAATTTTTAAACAATTTCATCAAAAAATCCGCCTCCCACCCCCCTCGACGCGCGATGGTCCTTTTTTGATGGTGTCCACGATTTCTCAAAAACTATTCAACCGATTGCCTTCAAATTTGGACTGAATGCTCAGCTGACATCCTTTTATCGTTTGATGAAGCAAAAAAGCAATACGTTTAATAGTTTTCTATTTACAACAAAAAATCGATCAATTTTTTTCGAAAAATCGATACTTCAAGTTCAAAACGTCACCAAATCGTCAATTTTTTTTCCCTTCATCGAACGATAGCTCTATGTGTCTAAAGTAAAATGCTTTTTGAGTTTTTGTTGCAGGATGAACGTGAAGGCTGTAATCGTGCACACCATCAAAAAAGGACCATCGCGCGTCGAGGGGGGTGGGAGCCGGATTTTTTAATGAAATTGTTTAAAAAAATGTTTGTATATAGTAAACAGATCAATAAAACTATATGCCAAGTTTCACAAGTTTTACGTTGTATACTTTCTTCACAAAAAAATTCCCAAAAAGCGGTAAATTTTGCGAAAAAAAAAAGACAATCCCCCCTTAACATAATTAATAATCATTTTCATCAAATATGGGTAATTCTCGCTTACCCGATCGCTACTAGAAAATGTCCACTTTCACTCATCTCACCAACATCACGTTTCCTTCTTGTTCAAACGATAAAGCGGGATCTTATAGTACTCCAATTACGAAAGTATAAAAAGGCCAAAAAGTAAATAAATAATCCGTTCCGAGCGATCAATGAACCAGTTTATTGAAAAAATTCTGTTTTTTTTTCTCCTTTTTTTTACCCATTTCCTGTTACCCGCGTGAGCGCTTAAACTCTGAAAAAATATATGTATATACATATGTATATTTATTTATACCTACTATAAATTACATATTGTTATAACCGTCTTGGCGCGTAGTATTTATTTATAACCATCCGTTTCTAACGTGTATTAACTAAAATACGTTGTAACGTGCGCGTGTTTGTTTGTTTGTTTAACAACCATGTAAACGTATAGTCTGAGTCTCGACTCTTTATTCAGAAGAGAATTTGATGCGACAGCGTTCGAAAATGCATGTTTCTCTCGTACTAACAAATTCCCATATTCATTCAGTTTCTCACTTGTGATGGAGAATTAAACAAAATTAATGGACTATTCGATGGTAATATCGGATTTGTGTTATCCACTCGAATTATTATATAATCGCTCATATCGAATGACAAAGCTTTGCGCAGTTTATCGATTAATCAACTGGTCGATCAATTTTCCTATACGCGGTAAGGTTTCTCTTTAGTTGCAACAATATTTAATATGAACATTTTTTTCCGCAATCTTGTGCGAGAGCACATTTTCGCTCTTTCCCCCGCACGTATTTCCCTCCTCGTTTGATTATTCGGCACAGCATCCTCTAATTCGAGTTTTAAGGGTGATAAGGAATATCCATCGTCTCAGATGGGGAATACTCCGAATAAATAAACAAAAACCTATTATCTATATTATTTTGTCATTCTCAAATCTTATTGTGCATCTCACTCGAATAACGCAAAGATTCACGAGCAAGATCATAACGGTCCACACGACTTTCTTTTCACTTTCTCACACGCTCGACATTTTTATACGAATGCAATTTTAATTCTCTCTTCGAATACATCATAATGTTATTTTTATGCCCGCATCTTTCCGCATAAAAAACGTATGTACAATTTATGTACAAGTTCCCTTGAACTATACCGCGTGTACTAACAATTAGAGAAGCACACTGAAGAATAAATAACCTTTTGCGGTAACAATTTAGCGCCCGATTTTTAAAAAAACCCACTTTAAAGTTGTCTTGCTATGGGAGTGAAAAATCCGTCATTTCTTTCTTCTTTCCCCGTACAACCAATTGATGGTTCGCCATAATATTCGGGCACAGAAGTTTCAAGTACAATATACGAATTTTTTGTTTGACATACCGAACTTAAGACTGTAATGACGTTGAAGTTGGTATCGTTGGAATGCAAAAAAAGTCACTTTTTTCAATTTCCCAATTTTTCTTTGGTAGATTTGAGCTACGAAAATTACGCAAACATTTTTTAGGTTAAGAATGTTTAATTAAGAATTCAGCGATCTCCGACAAATTTGCGAAGTATGATTTTTGATAATGAAAATGAGAAATTGTAAAGAATTTTCGTTGCATTCCAACGATGCAAAAACTTCAACCCCATAGACGGTATCCGTATGAACAACGACGAAAGAAATCATTTACATCGTTGCACTTTGCGCATACGCTGCAGTCACTCCTCGTACGAGATTCGCCATTAAAACTTCTTTCTTCACACATTTTTTATTGATTAAATTTTATTTAAATTGAGACGCATACCAGATGCGTATTGTGCTTAAGTGCGAAAAAAAGAAGATCCAAAGTCACCTGGCCTCGGGCCGATATACGTACAAATAATATACGCGCTACGTGTTCGAATTCACGAAAAAAAAAAAAAAAAACCTCCAATCACTGAAAAAATGTCTTCGCATTACGTGCGAATTATTTCAGAATTTTTTGTCTTCGCCACGTGTCTCGCACGGCCCAGATTCTCATCCCAATTTTCTATTGTTATCCTATATGACAGAATGTATATGTCGAAAAATCATCAATGTCTTGTTATCGTCGTCGAGAGCGGAATTTATTGTTTTTTTTTTTTCGAGAAAATCAATCGATAACCTGGATTACCGAGGACGCGTCCTGCGCGCTTCGTTTTTCCGCCGTCTCGCAACTATTGCATTTATACTTTGGCTCCCTTTCATCGATGGACAGAGTGACGGTAAAGGCGATCCACCACTACGAAGTTATTATAGTTCATTAATATCGAGATATTTTGAATAATTATTAAATTTATCGAACGATATCGACAAATATCAAAGTGCAATCGATCGTATCGATAAATATCGAAGTGCAATCGATTGTATCGATAAATATCGAAGTGCAATCGATTGTATCGATGGATATCGAAGTGCAATCGATTGTATCGACGAATATCGAAGCGCAGTCGATCGTATCGATGAATATCGAAGTGCAATCGATCGTATCGATAAATATCGAAGTGCAATCGATCGTGTCGATTAATATCGATAGAAAATCGATCGCATCGATGAATATCGAAGTGCAATCGATCGTATCGATGAATATCGAAGTGCAATCAATCGTATCGATGAATATCGAAGTGCAATCGATCGTATCGATAAATATCGAAGTGCAATCGATCGTATCGATTGGTATCGAAAGAAAATCGATCGCATCGATGAATATCGAAAGAATATCGATCGTATCGATGGATATCGAGAAAAAATCGATCGTATCGATGAATATCGAAACAGAATCGCCTGTATCGCTCAACAGATCGACGAACGATCGTTCTCATCGATGGTTATCGACTTACCATCCATTCTATCGGTGTGTATCATCAAAAATTCCCGAAGTACATCTAAATCGATGGCACAAATGCAAGTTTTTTTTCTTTCTTCTTTGAGCATCATCCTCATAGATAGCTCGATTAATCAGAAAATCACTCATTCATAAACACACGTCGCAACATAGAACTTAGCGTCTTTAAAATAAATACGAATTTCCCCCAACTCCCCTGTTGTCTTAGTTCAATGCCCTGCTCTTCCATACACCGCTTTGCACACACACAGACACACACAGTCATATACACAAACACGGCATTTACACGAGTGTGCACCGTCGCACTATAAATATCTCGTCGTATCTCGTAATAAACCTACGGAATTTTCGTTTACTTTCACCCCGCCGTTTTGTTCACACCTTTCAACCGCACTTCAACAAATATTAATCACTCGAATTATTCATAAAGTTCTCTCGATCCGTACTATGTTTTACGCTAACGCGCTCGTACTGAAATATTTTAACATAACGCGTACAAATCTTATTATCTCGGCGTTTCTTTTTCCCTCAAATTCGTCGTTTATCTGAAGCATGCTCCCATTATGTTTTTTTGAATCATAACATTATTATACCGAACGTCATCACAAAGCATTTGATTCACAAAATTCTTTGTCTTCGCGCTAATGAGCCACTGCAAATTGAACCCGATAGTAATAAACATGTATAATTAACGGAAGTTCGACGCGAGCATTGTTCTCAAATCCCTTGCGGACGATGAAATTTAAAATATCGTTGCCGAGTAATTATGCGGTCCAGCAATTAATTACATCAATCATAGCAGTAGTATTAGGCATGACGATAATAATAATAATAATGATAATAAAAGTGTCAAGACTGTAAATGAACTTGTGTCGCGAATATATATATATATATATATATATATATATATTCGCGACACAAGTTCATTTACAGTCTTGACACTTTTATTATCATTATTATTATTATTATCTAGCGAGTAGATAAAAGACAATATTATGTTGATAATAAGTATCTTGATCAAGGTGATATCATCTATAATCCAGATCATCCAGAAAGATTGTTTATTAGTAGATGATATTATCTATTATCTAAAGTATCTGAATAAGCTAGACAATCTGTATGTATATATATATATATATATATATATATATATATATATATATATATATATATATATATATATATACAAGTTGTCTAGATAATCTGAATGTTTGATTCAGATTATCATTATTATTCAGATACTTTAGATCATAGATAATATAATCTACCAACCGATCGATTTTTCTGGATTATCTGCAGTATAGATACTATTACCTTGATAATAAAGATACTATTATCTTTTATCTACATAATATTGTCTTTTATCTACTACGTAGATTATATCCACATTATCTAGATAGTAGACAAAAGCCAATATTATGTAGATAATAGTATCTATTATCTAAAGTATCTGAATAATAATCTAGACAATCTGTATGTGTGTGTGTATGCACACACAAATTGTCTAGATAATAGATAATATTATCCGCTAATAGATAATATTACCTTGATGATCAAGATACTATTATCTATTATCTACATAATATTGTCTTTCATCTACTATGTAGATAATAGTGTGTATATATATATATATATATATATATATATATATATATATATATATATATATATATATATATATATATATATATATATATATATATAAACGACATTCGCAGTCCTCATACAATTTTCGGCTTATCAATTGTGCATCGAGACGTCTCAACTCCGCTCCGTTAGATTAACGGTGGACGTTAATCTATTTAAGCGACGCGACTTTTATATTTTAGCTGACCCTTCCCGATCTTTGGCTGATGACGACAATCATGTGACGTCCAGTTATGACTTTGAAGCTCACAATTCGCAAATATAGTCGTATGCGTGCGATTAGGTCGCGATTGAGGGGGGGGGCACGAAACCCACACACACACAGGTTTTAGACACTCGACCGAAAGAGAATTTGCACTTTGAAATACGCGTCGGTAGACACCTCGAAATTCGAAACTCAGTTGCCCATTGATCGGGGAATTTTTTTTCTTTTGGTATCCGACTGTGAAGATCACGGGATCAATTGTTCTGTTATTGTAAGCGATGAGAATTTTGGTGGACGATGCGAATGCTCAAAACGGGATTTTTTTCGAATCAACCATTATTCTCTTTATTCGAATAATAGTGACTCGTCGAATTCCGAAAATTCGATTTTTTGCACATGTACACTGTAAGCCCAGAAAAAACTCCAGAGCACTATCCGAAAAAATTGCCGGGCGCTTCTGGGCCGGGGCCATTCGCGATTGCAAGTCGATTACTCCGACCACTGAGCTACGCTAGCCCGCTTACCAGATTTTGTCGGAAAATTTCGATGTTCCCAACGTTACAATACAAGTATTAGCTTGGCAAAAAAGTCTTTGCGTTTTATCACCAAAAATAAAATACAAAGGCAGTCTTGCAACACGTGATTAATTTACAAGTTTACCAAATAAAATTAAATTACTAAATAGAATTACCTACTAAATTAATTAATTAGTAGTTAATTCTAAATTAATTACTAAATAGAATGACTAAATAAATAAAATTACTAAATAGAATTAACAAGTAACTAAATAGAATCCGCTGGTGGATACAAAGAATAAAATTATTCATTCGTTTCAAGACTGCTTTTTTATTTCATTTTTGGTGATGGAACGTAAAGACTTTCTTGCCATCCTAATATAGTATAGATCAAAAGTTTTCGGACACTCCAGTTAATTTCAAAACTTTCGATCACTGGATAATTGCCAAATAATGTTAGAATCGTATAATTCATTTAATTTATTATTTAACGAAGATACTATAGGGCCAAAGTGGGAAGAGTGGCAACAGTGGGTACACTGAACCTTTTCTGTTTCTCAGAAGTGGACATGTATATATGTGCATCTTTTTCACATTAGAACCGCTCTCGGATGCCCATAGGTTGGAACCTGTATGTGAGTCGCTCACGCCCAATTCGGTTGTGAGAGGTAATTTTATATTCTTTTTGGTATCAAAAGTTGAAAAACCAGCTGGGTTTGTATGTTTTTTGCTTCCTTACCTATCGCAGTTATGTTCGAAGTCATTGTTCTCCCGCAATATATAGCTATATTGCGGTATTTGAGCATTGTGTTTGTTAACCTAACAAAAATAGAAACTCGTCAGTACCCGCTTTAGAAGAAAAGATCGGGTGGGTACACAGTGGCTCAATTTTTCGAGGTACAGAGAGGTAAGTCATAATATGAATATTTTCGCGTTGTGATTTAGATAGGTACTGATACTACCTCATTAGGTAGATACTTATTGTTGATTAATATTCAATAAATGGTGATTGATGTAATCACCATTAGATCAATCTAATGGTGATTAGATTGATATCACTAATGGTGATATCACTAATGGTGATATCACTAATGGTGATATCACTAATGGTGATATCACCTAATGGTGATATCACCATTATGATATGACTAATATCATCACTGTGATTGATCTCATAATATAAGATCAATTGTGATCTCATATTATGTGATTGATCTCATAATCACATAATATGTGATTATGTGATTATGATCCCAATCATAATCACATAATCTCTTATGTGATTAATCTCATAATATGCTGTGATTGATCTCATAATATGCTGTCTTTTTTGTGATTGATCTCATAAGACAGTATATTATGTGATCAATCACAAAAAAAATTGATCTCATAATCTGCTGTCTTTTTTAAATTAATTTTTCAATAGTTTACTGTACAATACTCCCCATTGTATAGAGAAAAGCACTCCATGTACAGTGGATCAGGGTAATTTTCTTCAAATTTTGCTTGATTTTGAAATTTCGTTTGACTGTGAAATTAGGCATGTTTCACTGTGTACACCCCCAAGTACACAGTGGATCAAATCTTATTTTTTTAAACATGGTTATTATCGCAATATCTATTGGGTTAGGCCGCTCAGTGACTTTTAACAAAATAAAGCCATAGAACACACCTCACGCTTAGTCAAGGTTTCGTTGAGATTGTGCGAACGGTTAGGCAGCTATGGACCTCTGAAAAAAATGAGCCACTGATCCCACTCTGACCCTATAGCTCTAAATAACGAATAGTATAATTCTAATACAAATTTGCAATTGTCCAAAGTGATTCAAAGTATTGCAATTATTTGAAGTGTCCGAAAACTTTTGGCCGGTAGTGTACATGTCTGGGTAGAAATCGTATCGGATTTTCAGTATTACGGGAAATTTGATTTGTTTGTTGGATAAATGCATATCGCGTGCGCGTTCTTACAATATCCAATGATCCGCGACTCTTGGAATCGAATAATATTATTTAACGCTTATCGACTCTACGGTCGGCGTTCGGATGATCGCGTGTAAGGCGGGCACTCGTCTTCTGAGTGTCCAAGTGACCTCACTTTCTCGGTCGTAATACGTTTATCGTCTCTCGTCTCGGGCGCGCGACGTCGAAACATGGCACGAAAGAGGAACAAGCGAAAGATCTAACTCTTGCCAAATCCACATTGATCCCTCCCTATTGTATTCGCCTTGCTTTTAAACCAGTTCAATTCATCATTCAATGTAATTTCAATAAAACTAACACTTTTTGCAAAGCAAAAATCCGTCAGTAAAATTTTGAATAGTTTTAGCGTGTGAAAATATTCAATAGCAATATTTTTCGCAGCTTCACCGGAGACTCGACGTTCTTTGACGACACTTTGCACAGAAATCAAATTTTCGCTCTGTAATACAGAAACAGCGAAGCAATTTCTGGGGGAAAAAAATTTGACTTAGCAGAAAATTGATTTGCGAGTTTTAAGGGGTAACACCAATCTAGAATGTCGAAAAAATCGTTTTTTTAAGTGTTCAAATAATATTTTTACATCATAAAAATAATATGCTCTTGGTTTTATGGTAAAAAAATTTAAAGGCTTTGCCACCGATTTTCCCGCAGCACCTCGGAGCACCTGTTGAGCACGGTTCAAACTTCAAACGCGTTTTTCTCGAACGCACTTTTTGCAATCTTAGCGAACACAGTACTTCAATCCGGTTGCATGGGTCATTTTGAAATTTTGACAGTAGCTTCATAATTAAAATTTATAGAAGCACGTAGCGGTTTTTCGATGCAATGTAATCTGTTTATTTCATAAACAATTTACTGCTTATTGTTTAGCAAAAAATCGATTTTTTTGTCAAAAGTGTACCATTTTTACAAAATTTGATTTAATAAAAAGTCCCTACGTACTTCGATAGTCAATATCATATAGATTGAAAAAAAAAATTCCAGATCTTATATTTCACGTGAATTTGTCCGCTATTGGAGGTGTTTTTTTAAAGATTCTTTTAAAGATTGGCTCTCTCGCCGGCATTTGCTACAAAAGTAATAATCAAAAAAGAAATTTCTATACTTAAATATATGCTGAACAATCCCTCTAAAAAGAATTGTCATTCCTTTTATTATACTCCCCAAAAAATCGTCACAGTTACGCCTTTTTTTCAGCCGCTAGAGTTGTGTTACCCCTTAAGGTATTCCTTTCACGAATCCGAATATTCAACAATTAGCTGATCTTCATTTATAATCAAGTAAATCCCAGTATACATATCTAAGGAAGCGAAAACATATATAGAGAAGTGGGTAGAGCGGAAAAGAGATAAGGGGGGAATAGAAGATAAATTAATAAGGTTGCTGAGAGGGGCCATAGATGTGAATATGTGTAATTTTTTTAGGTAAATGGAAAAAGACTGTAATAAAAGAGAAACGGTGGTAATGGAGAGCGAGAATGCATAGAGTGACGGAAATTAAAAATAATAAAAGAAAAAAGATGTAAGTCAGATTGCAAAGGAGCGATGTGAAAATTTCGCACTCGAAACTTTAAACGCATTTTTCTCGAAACGTTTTTCAAATGGTGTACACTCTCAAAGAAAGAATTTTGAAGCTATTTGTCGCAAATTTTGACGCAGCATTCTTCACGCCATTCTTCATCTTGCTATGGAAGCTTTCTTTTTTTGAAATCTTCATATTTTTTTTAACGAAAAACTGTCGAAAAAGTGGGCCAAATTCGATACTTTTTTTTTCAAACGACCGCCATTTTGTCAATTTTTATTTAAAAAAAACCTCCGTACTAAGATAGCGGCTTTCATACTGATTATTAATGTTTTTACAAATTTTGTTTCTGTTAATATTTATGGTCACAACCGTGTACACCGTGAGGACCCCTTTTTCGAAAAAAATCAGCCGTTGAAAAAAAAATAAAAAAATTAACGTTTAAAAAATGTTGTTCTGTTCTTCATGAGTTCTTTGATTTGACACAAAAAAATCAGACTGTTTAGCGTATTTTAACCATCGAAAAAAAATCACGAAAATCAGCTACTTTTCGACTCGTTACACTGTTCATAATGGCATTAATCAAACCACTTTCCGCATATCATATTTTTCATCGTCCAGAGCGTTCGCAACATTGGAACGTGCGGAGTAAGTTAAAGAAAACAAATCGTGAGCACGCTTCTAAAGTGGTAATCGTTACATTTGTTTTTACGACGTACTTAGTGATCGACAGATATCGTTTCTAACGCGTTCAACGCGCAATTGCTTTGGCCGGTGCTTTTTGTTCTGCAAACAATGAGCATTGCCCAGGCTATGGGGCGAACAAATAGTGGCATCGCGTTTCAGAGTTGTCGATATTCAGAAACCCGAAACGACAACTCGTTTGACACGCAAACGGATAATGAGATAAAACTGCGAGTTTCGCGAAATCAATACCGAAATATGGTCAAAAGGAGCTGGAAGAAAAATAATCCTTTTATTCGTATTTTCGTGCCAATCGTTATTTTTTCCTCTCCGCGTAAAGTTTCTTTTGCCGAACGAAAAATTACCATCGTACGAAAATAAAAAACCACGTTTTCAACAATCAAGGCTCACTCGGATTAATTATTCTTTCACAGTGGAATTTAATTTTTTCGTATGTTATTATTGGCATTGTTATTACTATTATTATTACTTTTAGTTTTATAATTTTTGTTACTCCCATTCATGTCGATAACTATTCTGCCGTCATGGGAAAGGAGGCATCGAGAAAAAAAAAATCGCAAATGCGTTTTTGGTACCGTTGGAATCAGTACAAAATTTCTCATAGTTCTGTATAGTAAAACACTTTTTCGATGTTCTTGTAGACGCCGCGTTTTTCCATACGACGGCAGTATTTCAATCATAAATAATAATCATTGTTAGAAAAGTATATGAAATGTTTTTTTTCTCTTTCGAGCGATGCCCATCGTATGGTCGCGATTGTCTCAAAGGTCATTAAGGAGGGAGTCTGATCCAGCCGATCCAAAAAATTCGACTTTTTTTTGTTTGCCTAAAAAATGTTCCTATACATGTGGAAAATACATTCCCAAATTGGCATCAAATTCGACCTTGAAATATGCGCGGTGACCTTGAATATGCGACCTTGCGACCTTGAATATACGAAAGCACAAAGCAGAGTCGATCTGCACGAAAAATGCAGGAACTTCAGAAGCAGCAGTACTTCGAGGAATCTGAAGGCCTACTATATGCTCCAGAAATCGCAGATTAGCTTTAAGGGGAGATATACACCCAGGTGGTCGAGGTCCAGGATTTAGAATCTATGAGGATTCCGTCGACCGTAGAAGACCTACACTATGGGCCTGGTATCGATGATTCCACGTAAGTTGACAAATTTCATGATTTATTCATTCCCAAATTTTCAAACGCGTTTTTCTCAATTCCACGTTTTTCAAATCGGTACCCAAAATTTCTCGAAAACCTATGAACCGATTGCCTTGAGGTTTTTTGTGGTTATTCTATACACCATTATCTAGTACTTGTCACAGGATTTTTTTTCCGTTACTTAGTTTTTGTTTTATAGGCAAAATAATAACTAATTTTTGGCCCAAAAATCACTATTTATGTTCAAACGTCCGCCATTTTGTCATAAACCGATATTTTCAAAATCGGCTATGACAAGTACTAGATTATAGTATCTAGTTTAATAATCTTTTTGGTTTTTTTTTCAGATGATTTTTGAAGAAACGCCAGTGGGTATCGTATACGCAGATTTTTTTACGACGCTCCAAGGATCATACAATATCCTTGTATATTGTTGATATTTTTAAATAAAGAAAATTAAACATATTTTTGAATGTATATACTTTTAGATAATTGAAACTCCAATCCGAAATTTCAAATCGATTTCCTTGAAAAAATTCACAAAAATGACCTTTTTCCGGCTCCTAGGTGTATATATCCCCTCAAAGTGTTGAAAAACTTACGCTTTTTGCACGCGAAAACTTTAAGGTAATCCTATCGCTTCACCCTAGTCACACCACTGATCATACTTGAGACTTGTACAATTTATATTTTCAACAAATGCAAAGAAAAATAATTTTGTAATAACTAATATTTTCCATTTGTAAACTGTTTAAGGTCTTATATACGCAAACATTTTTATTTTTCATTTATTTTTTATTCCATTAGCCTGAACGGTTGGGAATATTTTAAGTTTTATAGAATTAAAAAATTCCAAAAATTCCAAAATAAGGTAAGATTGCATTTATAATAGATACCACGCGGCGCCCCCGACCGCCAACTTCAAAGTCGTTTTTCCACGATTCACTTTAGTGAACCGTGTGAAAGTTCCAACGCTTGAAAGAAGGTTCAGAACGCTTTAAAATTTTTACAACATATTCTTACTATCATCACCTATCGTGTGAACCACAGAAACAAAAATTTCAATGACACAAAAAAATATAAAAAATAAAATACCGACAGAAAATTGAGTAAAAAAATTTCAAGTTTCGAATTTTTATTATAATAATTTTTTTTTAAATATCGTTGGTTCACACTGAAGATACATTAATTATGCAATTATAAATACGTTAATTTTTTTTCAGACTCCCACATCGATGCCGAGAACTTTCACCATCAACGCGCGCGCAAAAATATACATTGCTTTATTATGTTATATCTCCGCCATTTGTTAATATTTCGGTTTTTTTTTATTTTTAACGATGTGCATAAACGATATGTAAAAAAAATGTTGTCAATATATGCGTCATTTTTTTTATCCGCGTCTAGAAAAGTACCTTCGAAAACCGGCGAAATCGCGTATATAAGGCCTTAATGAATGTTCACAATTAAGGGAGACTTTGTCCTTGAAATCGGCGGGAGATGTTAGCGGCTCACCATGAGCAGCTAGAAGAAGAGGAGGGATGCCTCTATGGACCAGGCATTGCCGATTAGCGGTAATTATAAACACATTTGTGTAAACACATTACAAAACTTTAAACGCGTTTTTCTCGAAAACACGTTTTCAAAAATGGCTGACATTCTCCTGACCGCTGTAATTAACATATCGACCTGAAATTTGGAGAGCATACTCGGAAAATATGTCTTCACGGAATGACGGATCGTTTTTTCGATAGATACATTTTTGCACTTATTATTTATCTTTTTATGCGAAAAAAAAAACGCGAAAATTCGATTTTTTTTTTAATTGCCGCCATTTTCCGAAATTTGTACTAAACGAAAAACCCATCCGTCATTCCATGACCAAAGGGTCACAGATTGATAATACGCGTTGAATTTGTGTTTCAGATCAACAAAGAGGGGGCAGTGATGTCAGCCGTTTACCTCCCGCGATTTGAGGACCTGTTTTCGCGGAGCTGCAACGGCCGCCATTTTGTTTTTTTTTTCAAAAAGAATTTTTTTAACGTTCTGTACATCATGAATAAAAGCAAGAAAAAAACCGCACTCGAAAAGCTGTACTCGTTTCTTTAAAAAAAAATAAAATGTAAACACCTGAAATATGGCACTCTAAAGACAAAGTCTCCGTTAAGGGGGGATTGTCTTTTTTTTCGCAAAATTTACCGCTTTTTGGGAATTTTTTTGTGAAGAAAGTATACAACGGAAAACTTGTGAAACTTGGCATATAGTTTTATTGATCTGTTTACTACATACAAAAAAATTTTTAAACAATTTCATCAAAAAATCCGCCTCCCACCCCCCTCGACGCGCGATGGTCCTTTTTTGATGGTGTGCACGATTTCTCAAAAACTATTCAACCGATTGCCTTCAAATTTGGACAGAATGCTCAGCTGACATCCTTTTATCGTTTGATGAAGCAAAAAAGCAATACGTTTAATAGTTTTTTATTTACAACAAAAAATCGATCAATTTTTTTCGAAAAATCGATACTTCAAGTTCAAAACGTCACCAAATCGTCAATTTTTTTTCCCTTCATCGAACGATAGCTATATGTGTCTAAAGTAAAATGCTTTTTGAGTTTTTGTTGCAGGATGAACGTGAAGGCTGTAATCGTGCACACCATCAAAAAAGGACCATCGCGCGTCGAGGGGGGTGGGAGGCAGATTTTTTGATGAAATTGTTTAAAAAATTTTTTGTATGTAGTAAACAGATCAATAAAACTATATGCCAAGTTTCACAAGTTTTCCGTTGTATACTTTCTTCACAAAAAAATTCCCAAAAAGCGGTAAATTTTGCGAAAAAAAAAGACAATCCCCCCTTAATGTGAAAAATGAAAAAATAGTTATTCCAACGATTCGCCCATTATTTCTAGGTTTGATATTTGGCAACATTGGTTCTATCTCCGTCTCTTTTTACTCAACCAGGCGAGTTTAACCTCCGTGCTTTTCAACGTCGATCTGTCAAAACAATGTCAGGTGCGGGAAATATAAAGCATTGTATTCGGGCCACGACTGGTAAAAAGCGTGGAAAATTTGTGTCGGCGAAATATGTCGGTTAAAAATGAAATATGTGCGGAAATTCGAATGAGTGAGATGAGGTTAGAACTACAGTCAGCTGTTGCCTTGCTGTCACGTCCCTTTATCGTAGCAAGTGGTAATAAATCCAATACCGGAAGTGCAAATTAAACTTGATATTACATAAAAAGTTAGGTCAATAAGCGTAATTTTTTCCGAGAGCATTGCATCACTACAAGTGTTAAGTATGTAAATCTGATGATTTTTAAATATCTTACGGATTTCCACTATTATATACACTTTTGTAGCGACCAGAAATTGGGTTTTTGTATGTCGTCTCGGAATTCCTTCACAAAAGTCCGCAATTTTAATAATTTTTTTTCTTCTGTAATCAGGTCGATAACCGACCCTGAAATTTTAGAGACGATTATCAAAATATTCAGTAAACTCGAAAAAAACCATGAAAATCCTGTGGATTGACGATAGGATTACCTTAAACGCGTTTTTCTCAAAACCGCGTTTTGCAAGTTGGCTAGAATCGTAGCTCATCGAACTTCCATCCGATTCCCTATATTCGAAGTGTAAATTGAAGAAAACAAAATTTATATGCGAATGAATCTCGACACATGAAAAATTATTATTATAGGACAAAGTTATTGCAACATCAAGGCCGATTTTTTTTCGTCAATTTTCATTTTACGTCCGGCATTTTTGCATTCAACATTTTTTTTAGCAAATCGTTCATGCGCATTCTACATTCACACTATAACGAATTTTTTTAAATTTCATGTTTCAGATCATTTCGAAGGACTCCAGGAGTTCAGCCGATTTGGTCGGACCCTCCGCTTGCGGTCGCTATATCTATATATATACATATTTATATGAAATTCGCAAGTGTTTTTTTCTTGTCGAAATGTACCTTTACATGTAACAAAAGTTTCGTGAACGAAGATAAATTTTATGTAAAAAAAAAAACGCATTGAAAAAAGCCTCGGCGGTACCACACTCCCCCTTAAGCGGGATGCAAACTTGACACACGAACACAAGTCTCTCGGTCCTTACAGTTTTGTGAAATTTATTCTTTTCTTGTCGCACGCCGCCCCAAAGTGTTCACGAGCGTGTCACGCGCTACAAATTTGACCGTTCAAAATATTCCATTTTCCACAAAGCGCCGAAATAAAATCGACTTCTACCATGTGATGGACACGGTCCGCAATTACTAGATTTCTATTTATCTCGCCCTGCCGCTCGCTCCATCTCTCCCAGTCTCTCACAGCGAAAAAATAATGTCCGTTTTTCCAACATACTCCGGAGAATTGAGCCTGCAGCTTTGGGAGCACCCAGTTTTCTGATCAAGTGTGGCAAAATCCCTTCGAGTTCCCAAAGTACAAACGGCAAATGGCGACGTCATTGAGAAATTGTCCACGCTGCGAGCCGATGACGATGCTCTCGAGTTCATCGGAGTTTTTCGAGAAACGACTTTTTTAACTCCCATCTCATTCGCGTAATTTTCCGTCACCTCTATTCCCATCCCATCCTCATACAGCGTGATCGACGAACACACTAACGCGCAAAACCTGTACAATGATTCACAAAGAGTGTTTATCTTTTTTTCCCTCGTGACCCCGACGCTCGATTCGGTGACGCCGCACGCACAGCGGAAAGTCCAATATTTACAGAGTCACGTGAAGATACAGGCAAATATCACCGTCGTCGAATATCCATAGGTCAATATCCATAAGTCAAATGTCCATAGGTACGGATATCCATAAGTACGGATATCCATAAGTCGAATATCCATAAGTATGAATATCCATATGTGAGTATAGAGTAGAAATGAATGCCAGAAATGACGGGAGGTAGAGATAAGTTAGTTTGTTTGTGTTTGTTTTGTTTGGGGTTACTTGTGTTTGTTTGTTTGTTTGGGATTGCTTGTTTGCTTGTTTGGGATCTCTTGTTTAGGTTTGTTTGTTTGTTTGTTTGTTTGTTTTCGTTTTTGTTTGTTTAGGTCGTTTGGGCTGTTTGGGTTTGCTTGTTTAGGTCTGTTTGTTTGTTTGTTTGTTTGGGTTTGCTTGTTTAGGTCTGTTTGTTTGTTTGTTTGTTTGGGATTGCTTGTTTGTTTGTTTGGGATTGCTTGTTTGCTTGTTTGGGATTGCTTGTTTAGGTTTGTTTGTTTGTTTGTTTGTTCTCGTTTTTGTTTGTTTAGGTCGTTTGGGCTGTTCGGGTTTGCTTGTTTAGGGCTCTTTGTTTGTTTGTTTTGGTTAGTTTTGGCTGTTTGGGTTTGCTTGTTTAGGTTTGCTCCTTTAGGTTTCCCTGTTTAGGTTTGCTTGTTTAAGTTTGCTTGTTTAGGTTTGCTTGTTTAGGTTTTCTTGTTTAGGTTTCCTTGTTTAGGTTTCCTTGTTTAGGTTTCCTTGTTTAGGTTTGCTTGTTTAGGACTGCTTGTTTATGTTTGCTTGTTTAGGTTAGCTTGTTTAGGTCTGTTTGTTTGTTTGTTTTGGTTAGTTTTGGCTGTTTGGGTTTGCTTGTTTACGTTTGCTCCTTTAGGTTTCCCTGTTTAGGTTTGCTTGTTTAGGTTTGCTTGTTTAGGTTTTCTTGTTTAGGTTTGCTTGTTTAGGTTTCCTTGTTTAGGTTTGCTTGTTTAGGACTGCTTGCTTATGTTTGCTTGTTTAGGTTTGCTTGTTTCGGTTTGCTTGTGTGGGTTTGTTTGTTTGGGTTTGTTTGTGTTCCTCCATACTCACTTTTCCCCTACTTCCTGCCATTTCTGAAACTCACTTCTACTCTATACTCACTAATGGATATTCGTACTTATGGATAATCGATCTGGACATCGCTATGGATATTGGGCGTGATGAAAATTCTCGCTAATGGACGGGTCACTCGTAGCCTCTTGTACAAAGCTCGATACAACATTCACGAATATTCAGCGTAGCTGGGCGCTTCTCGTCTATTCGTCCTCCATCCAGTTTCCTTCTTTCCATCAATTCGCCATCGACACGCGGATGTTGAACAATTGAATCGCGAGCATTTTGTGCGCAATGAAAAATTGAAAAAAACCGGAACCGAGCGTCGCGTAATCGTAACATCCTTCGTCGAGCGCGCCGATGAAAATCTTTCTCGTCGGTTGATTCGAAGCGCGAGAATGTTGACACGGTTGCGGCGAAATGGGTCAACGGAAGATCTCTCTCACTCTCGTCTTGGAAATTCTAGGTGGGTCCGCGACCTACACAGGACATCGAAAGACTCGTTCGCGCCCGCGCGTTTCCCTTTCCGAATACCGCGAGAGAGAGGGAGAGAGAGAGAGGGAGAGAGAAAATCATTAATACACGTAAAAACGAATACGTCGTGTACAGATGCACACGTACGTATGAATTCGTACATTTCTTATTCCCCGTTCAAACGCTCGTCGAATTCCTCGAATGTGAAATTCTCCACGTCATCCGCCGGCGAACCGGAAGTTTAGGTCACACGACTCGGAGAGACTTTGCTCAATCGTCGTCGTTAAATTAGTCGCTCCAGTGAGTTGGGTGAGTTTTGTTTCCACCGATTGACGTCCATCGACGTGTTTTTTTTTTTTTCGTTGGGGAAGACGATTTCCATACGCAATATTAATCGGCTTCGCTTCAATCTTTGTATCTCGAATTCTATTCCCACGGAGAATGTTCCGAGTATGGAAAATTCGTCTTGGTGATCGCATAGCTTGGTTTTTCGTCTCATTGCCGATAGACGGGCTTTCATCATCTTGCAGTTATTCTCGCGTTCGTTGGTTGATGGTCATCTAGTTGGCCTTGAGCTTTCCATTGCTGTATTCGGCGGCGCCGATGTGGCCGTTCCCGTTCGCCTCGTACAGTGACTTCTTGGCCATTTTCGCCCGCGAGCCCGCGAGGTACGCGTTGTAGAAGAATCTCGCGAACAGCACGAAGTAACTGAAGTACATGGTGAGACTGAATTTAATGTTGACCCTCGATATGCCGCACTCCTTTTGTCCCTGGGCCAGATACTGATAAGCCCATACGTTTATCGCACATCCGACGATCATTTGGGTCAGTTGGAGGGACGTTATGAGCATCGATATTCCCTTTGGTGGCGAATAACGCATTGCTCTCAGGGCGTAATACGAATACATTATCGAGTGGACGCAATAGTTCATCACGACGAACCATCTCGCCGAGGCTGTGTACTCGGTATACGAGAACCACGAGTACAGCAACACCGTGATGTGATGGTACCAGTGGAGAAATATCAACGGCTGCTTCCTCAATACGACGAAGAGCGTGTCACCGAGCTCCGGCAGCTTCGACAGTACGAACATCCACGTCCAGAAACCGGAAACACGATCGTGAAGAATAAAACTGCAAGAGACGGAAGAATATCGAAGGCATTAGTGTTTGTCGCATGGCGGAGTAAAAAGAAATCCATTATTTTTGCAATAGATGGCTTTGGTGATCTGTATCTCGCGTTCTACAAGTGCGAACGGATTAGACTAGATGGCGTTAGGGAGATGAGATTTCGTACACTGACAAGGAACATCCTTCAGGTGATACCCTTCGATTTTGTTGCAATTTGGATATTTTATAAAGCACCGAAAAGTAAGCGATACGTGTTTTTTTTATCGGCGGAAAAACGGTTTTAAGGGGTGAAAGTACCCCTTAATGTAGGGGTGGTTCACCCCTTAATTTTGTTTGCAATGTCACTATAGTGGATTTTTCTTCGCTTCGGATTAGAAGAATTTTCGTTTTTGTTTCATGAAAATTGGTGGACTCGTTGTGTGTGAAACTGCTATATTACCCCCAGAGATGGATTTTTTCGAGGTGTGGTTACACCCGTTAAAACCGTTTTTCCGCCGATATGAAAAAAATACGTATCGCTTACTTTTCGGTGCTTTATAACATATCCAAATTTCAACAAAATGGAAGGGTGTCACCTCCCGTGCGGAAATTGAGTTGGGGCTGTGATCGGGCCCCAATAATATTCCCCTAACTTTATTCGAGCCCTAATCTGGAAGCCACATGAGGGCCGTTAGCGGCCGGTCACACTTTGTCAACAAGGGCCATTAAAGGCGCAACGACCGGGGCCTTATAAGTTGCCTCAATGGCGCCTCATCAAAACCATTTTAGCGCCCTGAACATGCCTCAACGGCGCCTCATCATAACCATTTCAGCGCCATAAAATATCCGTAACAGTGGATATACGTGTATGTTAAATGCGTCAGGGTATATCTGTATTTGTTTTTATGTAATTGTTCATGTGCATAGGTGTGGGCGTGAGTACATGTGTATGTATGTGTGCGCGCGTAGAAATGTGATTGCGTATTTGCATGTGAGCCTTTATGACAAACTGCCATGACAAAATTAATACTAAAAATAATCCATTCTAAGGAATGGATGTGTAGTGGAAATAAAAAATATATATGGGTCTACTGAATCACTAGAATCTATTTCCATTGAGGGAAAGATCTGGAAAACAAAGACCAATTTATTTACTTATCCTACACAGTCAGATAAAGTTTATAAATGGGAAATATCAGCGAAGTCTTCAGAAGAAATAATTTTCCCTATGATGAGTATTGAGCGGAAATTAGTTGCTATAAAAATGTCGAGAAAGCCGGTTGGGACTGTTCACACTTATGCGCTAGCATTACTCCATGTATGAGTGAAACCATGAGTAATTGTTTGTATCTATGTAAAAGGTTTCTTTAATTTGATAAATAAATACTGTCTGATGTTTGTCTGCATATTTGTGTTCATCGTTGATTTTTTATTTGCTAATGCCCTTACGCCTTTTCCCAATTTGCGTTCGATAATATGATTCGATCGACGTATATAATCGATTTGAATAATTGAAATACCATCAACCATGTAGCCTAAGCTATTTATACTGGTTTATCGCTATGGTAGTCAGATCTGGGCCTATTGTGGAAATCCCGACTTGTTTATCCCTATACTGGCCACGTCTGGGCCTATTGTGGAAATCCCTGGAGGTTTATCCCTATAATGGCCAAGTCGGGTCCTATTGTGGAATCCTTACAGGTTTATCCCCATAATGGCCAAGTCGGGGCCTATTGTGGAAATCCCTACCAGTTTATCCCGAAATGGCCAAGTCTGGGCTTATTGTGGAAATCCCTACTAGGGAAAGCACTAGGGAAGCCCTGAAAGGCCCTTATTTTTATTAGGGATGCCCTGTCAGTTTTCCACACGGGCTGAGGGATGTTCATTGTGAGAAAAAAACCAATTGAATCAAAAAAATATGTTGGTTGATCCAAATGAATGTGCTGCTGCGGAGTGCCACCGATATATGAGATTGTTACAATACTATAAAACATTGGAAAATGTGATTGATTTAAATAACGTATTATTTTATTTTAAAAGGCTCTTCTCTTCTCTAAATATCTACATAATCCTTCAAATAAAATTATATTCTATTGAAATCATTCTATATACAATCCGTAGATGTATGGAAGAAATGATTAAGCGGTTGCTACAACATTTTTCATTTCGGACAAAAATATAATCAATAGAATTAATTATTTCTTTACTGCATCGAAACGAATATGCCATGGGACATAAGTTTTTTAATTTGTTTTAAATCTTAAATAAAAAGTGAGCATTGGAATGATCATCCACGATAATAGTGGAGAGAATATCAGATATCCAATGGAGTATCCATGGAGAGAATATCAGATATTTAACTGATAAGAACAGATACTACACTTTGATCTTAGCCACAGGCCAAGAAGCGATACTCTTTAGAGTTTCTCCGGCGTTTAAGTAGATTTTCGGTTCGCGCTACGCTTACGAGAAACGAGCGCGCGTGCGGCTTCTAGCGGTTACTCCGAGAACTACGGGTTTCCTCACATCTATAATTTCGGTGGCGCTCGGCCATGATTTGGTTGAATTTTTTCAACCAAATGCGCAAGAAACAAATTTTATTTTCGCATAATTTTTTAATTGAGACATTTGCCTAATATTTTTCAATCAAAATAAAATATGAATATTTTAACGAATAATGTACCATGAATTCAATATCGAATATGGTGTAAAAAATAAAATAACATATTTACCCAATAGAAATTTTATCCGAATCAAACGAGGGAAATTCAATTTTTCTTGTGTACTCGAATCAACAATATTCATGTTATGAATAGAAACGCTTTTTTTGTTCGTTGCAGAAAATGCATTCAAAACTATATGATTTGTTCGCGATAATTTTTTAGATAGTTCCAATTATATATTGTTCTCGGCTAACAATATATCTTTTAAATGAAAATAAACTTTCAATTTTATTGTGTTATTAAAGTCAATAGCGTTTTGTTTGGACTGATAAATCCGATTATTTACACCAACAATTAAAAAATTGAATCATCAAACCTTTATCCAATAACACCAATGATATTGGATCAATGATTTTTTTTTCTCAGTGTACTGAAATAAACATCTCAGACAGTTTTGTGATTGCTTGACGCATCATTGTTTGAGCGCGCGTCAAAGATGGCCACCGGCAAAGTGAAAATACGCCATATTTTACAGTTTTTCTTCGATAAAGGTGAAAACGCAAGCCAGGCGGCTGAAAATGTGAATAGTGTTTATAGTCCCGATACTGTAACAGCCAATCACGTGCAATTTTGATTTCGTCGATTCCGTTCCAATAATTTTGAAGTCAAAGATGCACCACGCTCTGGAAGGCCAATTGTCGAAAATATCGATAAAATAATGGAAATCGTCGAATCCGACCGTCGGGTAGGCACTGTTTTGATTGCCCAGGACCTAAATCTTGCACAAAAAACCGTTCGGAACCACTTAAATAAGGCTGGATACAAAAAGAAGTTCGATGTATGGGTGCCACACGAGTTAAGGCAAAAAAACCTCATGTACCGAATTACCATCTGCGAATCGCTGCTGAATCGCAACAAAATCAACCCATTTCTGAAGCGGATGGTGACTGGTGATGAAAAGTGGTCCACTTACGACAACGTCAAGCGAAAACGGTCGTGGTCGAATCCCGGTGAGCCGGCGCAAACGGTGGCCAAGCCAGGATTGACGGTCAAAAAGATTTTGCTGTGTGTTTGGTGGGATTGGCAGGGAATCATCTACTATGAGCTGCCCCCCTACGGCCAAACTCTTAATTCGGACCTGTACTGTCAACAATTGGACCGTCTGAAGGAAGCAATCGGCCGGAAGCGGCCAACTTTGGCCAATAGGAGAGGAATTGTGTTCCATCAGGAGAACGCTAGGCCACACACATCGATAGTGACTCGCCAGAAGCTCCGGGAGCTTGATTGGGAGCATCTTACGCATCCACCTTATACTCCGGATCTGGCACCAAGTGATTACCACCTGTTCCTGTCTATGGCGAATGATTTTGCTGCTGAAACATTCGCCTCAAGAGCAGCTTATGAAAGTCGACTGTCCGTTTTTTGCTAATAGGGACGAGGGTTTCTAAAAAGCATAATGAAGTTATCTTCAAAATGGTAACAAGTTATCGATCAAAACGGTGCACATTTGACGTAAATCGGATCATTCTAACTATGCTAAATAAAGCCTCAATTGCATGCAAAAATAATGGATTTCTTTTCACTACACCTTATATTAACCCTTTGCGGCATAGTGTGACACTGGTGTTACACCTAATTGAATTCAGATTTTGACGATTCAAAAGTGTTTATTCAATTAAATATGGCGGTTGTTAATGCATTTCAAGGTTCCTAGGACTTCAATAACTACTGAAACGTAACTATTGATTTTTTATTTTCCACGTAGCGGGTGTCGTCAATAACAAAAGTGCAAAAAAACGAACCTTTTACAGCATAAATATTATTACGATTAACCTAGCAGGTAAACCATAACTAAAAATAGGTAAAAGCTTGGTTTTTGATCTATTGAATACGAACCCGAAGTCGAAACCGCTAAATTGAAAATGGTAGATCCAATATGGCGGCTGTAAATGGCAAAAACTGTAGGATTTTTTCCAAATTTGACGATCTATATTGGGGGTAGCTTTTTTCATGTAACAGCGACCCCGAAAACCCCCGGGTACCAGCTTTCGCTATCATCAAACGACGTTTTGCATTTATGGACCGCCATATTGGATCCGCCATCTTGAATCCTCGAATTTTGAGTGCAGATTTGTAATCAGCGACCCCGAAAACTCCCGAGTACCAACTTTCGCTATCATCAAACGACGTTTTGCATTTATGGTCCGCCATGTTGAATCCGCCATCTTGAATTCTCGAATTTTTAGTGCAGATTTGTAATCAGCGACCCCGAAAACTCCCGAGTACTAATTTTCGCGATCATCGAACAACGTTTTGCATTTATGGTCCGCCATGTTGAATCCGCCATCTTGAATTCTCGAATTTTGAGTGCAGATTTGTAATCAGCGACCCCGAAAACTCCCGAGTACCAACTTTCGCTATCATCAAACGACGTTTTGCATTTATGGTCCGCCATGTTGAATCCGCCATCTTGAATTCTCGAATTTTTAGTGCAAATTTGTAATCAGCGACCCCGAAAACCCCCGAGTACCAGCTTTCGCTATCATCAAACGCCGTTTTGCATTTATTGTCCACCATATTGGATCCGCCATCTTGAATTCCCGGATTTTGAGTGCAGATTTGTAATCAGCGACCCCAAAAACCCCCGCGTACCAGCTTTCGTTATCATCAAACGCCGTTTTACATTTGTAGTCCGCCATATTGAATCCAGCCATATTTTAGTGCAGATTCGTAATCAGCGAGCCCGAAAATCCCCGCGTGCAAAATTCCAAGCCAATTGCACGTAAAGAAAAATGTATGCTCCAAAGGGTTAAGGCGGGAGCCTGAATTGAAAGTGAATTGAATTTTTGTTAGTGCTTAAGGAGGTACACTAGCTTCAGCAAAATGGTGATAGATCAATAAAATTTGGTGAATATATTCTTTAGTATTATTCATGTAGATACAAATTTCTTCAGATTTTTTGGTTGTGCCGTTTTCTTACAAATAATTCACAAGCGTTTATTCTTATACCCGGAATATATACCTATATCTATAAAAACGCTATGCTCATACACGTGAACTTCAATGTTCAATTACTCGATAACGGCACAATGAAAAAATCTGAAAAAAATTGTATTGACATATATAATACTAAAGAATATATTCACCAAATTTTATTGATCTATCACCATTTTGAAATTTTACCATGGTTTAGCATGGCAACATTGTATGAAGCTGGTGTACCTCCTTAAATCGATAGATAAACTATCCGAGTATATATTTACAAAGTTACAGAGGCCAATTGTAAATATTTTCGAAAATACAAGGCCAAAAGCAGAAAAGCTATTGATATTTCCTCCTATTAAAAACTTTGAAGTGCGTTTTCTCCAGTTTTCATTTTCACGATTTTTTCAAATTGGCGGGCATGATAGCAAAAAAAACTAAACGACCTATTGAATCAAACCAAAGTTTATTTTCTTCAGTATGCAAATTTCTTCAAAGTGAATTAAAAGAGTCGTTAAAAAAATCTTTTTAAATCATTTTTATAGCATGTTAAAGTGTTTTTTTCAACACTTTTTTTTTCAAACCCGAGAAAAGTTACAAGTTCACGATTTTTTCAGCTTTTCTTAATTCACCCAGAAGACAAATGTATGACAATAGAAAATGTTATTGGTTTATTTGGTTCAACCAAGAATTACGAGCTGCATCTTTCCCGCCGGTTGATAAATTTGCAGTCATTTATTGTTTCATGTTGACATTTTTTTTTACATTTCAAATATTCATGAAAAGATACCTAAATGTTTACTGGGCTCACTTGTTTTTTCCCTTTTAAAAAAATCCCGAAAAAACGCTGTTTGGGATTCCCTTCTAAGGACCTTAAGGACCCTTCTAATTCAAGCTCTCGCTTTGAGGAGTATCGGGACAATTGACAGAATGTTACCATTTAATTTGAATTTAAACTGTAAATTCTTTGTCATTTACTGAATGCACCCTCTAAATTTTAAATCGATCGTCTACACCAGCGGTCCTCAAACTTTTTTGGCGACGGAACCCTTTTGAAACACTAAATATTTTACAGAGGCCTAAAATAAGCAAAATACGGTTTTATGTTTATTTTTTAATGAAAATCGTACAAAAATAGGTACTTTACTTAACAATGTATTAATTCCACTGTAAATTGATGAAATTGTTCCCATTAATTGGGGGGTAAGAAGTTGTTTTTTTTTAGGCGGAGCCCCAGGGCTCCGCGGAGCACACTTTAAGTATGGCGGGTCTACACCGTTTCTACAAAAATTATAATTGAAAAAACACTTTTCAACGTAGGAGGATGCCTACGCTTATCGCTAAACGACAGTTTTACGCATGAAAAAGTGTGAAAAAATGTTTAAAATGTTATGCAAAACCGTCAAATCTCTCAGTACATTATAATAATTTTGTCATCAGTGTCATAATGTACTCCATATGTTATCTGATCATAGGATCCCTATGTTTAATTGTACATTTTATGAAAACGGTAAAGACGATGGATTTAAAATTTGGAGAGTGCATTCTCTCCAAGAGACATTTAGAGAATTTTAACCAGACATTGTTCATATCATTATGCATGTTTGAGTAAAATTTCAGAACAGTCGACTATTTAGATTGGGAGATAATGGGTTTTAAAATTTCAACTTTTAACACTGCAGGGTCTCCATTGAAATTTAGACAGATTAATTTTCCGTAAAAAATAACTGTCCCCTATAATAAGAAGAAATATGGCAACACCACATCGTTCCACGTATCCAATGACCTGAGTTTGCGCGGCATATTTAAAATAATACTGCAACACAAATTTTTATTTGGAAGTAATTTTTAATCGAACAAAGTGTTTAATTAGTTATGAATTAACCAACACTTTTATTTGTTAATGAAGATAACACAAACAATATCAAATATTAATATTTATAATGCAAATATTTTTGTTATGATAAAAGTTTTTAACTTTAGGAACACGATAATTTTTTTTTTCGAAATGTCGAACAATACTGATCTGCGGTGTTACTATACGTCTTTATATTATAGGGAACAAGTGTTTTTTACGAAGAATTATTCTGTCTTTACTGAACGTTTTTATCAAAACCGAATAGTAAAGGCAATCCAAACTTTTTTCACTCTTTCCCTAACTAGTTTGTTAAAAGTTAAAAGAAAAACTAGTGTTAAAAGTGGCAATTAAAAAACCCATTATCTTCCAATTTAAATAGTCGACTGTTCTGAAATTTCCCTCAAATATGCATAATGATATGAGCAGTGACTGGTTACAATTTGAAAAAAATCTATAGTTCTGCCTTAAACATTCGGCGACCCCCTGTTTTCATTGTCGTTACGGAATCTTTAGATTGTTTACGCATCTAGAGTTATTCAGTATATAAATTAGTAGATAGAAATGTAGCCAGCGTGTCATCTCCATAAAGCGCCGTATAAATGAGTCCATTTTTAGAGTCGTAATTTTTGGTTGATAGTTCGGTAACTTGGCTTGAAATTTTACCAGTATATTGGGATATGTTTTTTATTTGATTATAGACGAAAAGCAGTCAATTGTTAAACGTTCGGGTTCGTGAAATGAATATCTTAAGGGGATAGGCCACAGTAACGGGTATAAAATCATGTGCGAAATTAACAATTTTTTTTCGTATGATAGTCATTCACTCAAAATTAATTAATTAAACTATGCATACACTATAGATCTGGCAAAAATGCTCCGGTAGAACCGCATGACGTGTATCCGGCCTAACGCAACTTTATTATGTCCAAGATTCGAACGAATGCTATGTCGATCCATATCTGTTGTTACAATGTATGTAAGACCGAAGTTACAATAGCCACATGAGACACACAAAACAATACACGGTAAACAAACACACGCTTGACATTGGTCGGATGCGCCTGAGGACATCGTTGCCACGGATATCGCCAGAATGATGAAACGGCGACCGGTGAGACAACTCAAGTCAAATCTGACTGCTATTTTAATATTTCACTTTTCATGATATAAATAATACACACAGCTATCACATACATTCTCAAACAATTATTTTCCGTATCATGATTATTATTATACCTAAATGTATCATGTTATGCTTTTTCTCAGATTAAAAAAATTGTAGATTTTCTGTTGACTAGTGAATCCGCTAGTCGTGCATTTTCATATTTTTATTATTGGAATGTTTAAGTTCTCGCTGATTTTTTTCGCGAAAATGAATGCTTTGTTTCAAAAAATCATTTCAATGATGCTGCAAGTTCAGCTAGCTTCTGACATGAGTCTTAAGGGGTTATATAAAGTTAAAATTTTCGAAAAATCGATTTTTTGTTATTTTTTTTTCGTAATGTACATATATTCAAGTACACACACAGAAAATTTGTTGTCAATCCGGCGAATATTCTCGAAGTTACACGCACATTTGTAATGATGTGTCAGAGTGTTCGAAAGTGCTTTTGAAACTTTAAACGCGTTTTTCTCAAAAGTGTTTTTTTAAAGTCGGTAAGCAAGATTTCTCAGAATCGGCTGAACCGATCAGTCTCAAATTTTAAAACAATCTTTTCAAGTATATTTTTTAGTAGTTAATCGAAGGTTTTTTCTCACCGATAAATATTTTCCTTTTTATAAACAATTTAAGGCCGACATTTTTGTCAAATATCGATTATTTTGTCGAGACGCCGCCATTTTGTCAAAAATTATTATTTTGCTTATTCCGTCGATCAATTACACGATAATCCATTATATTAACGAAATATTTTTGATTTTTTTCATTTTAGATGATCCAGTCCAGAGATATCGTGGTCACCGCAAGACGCCTTTTTTTAGAGGTGCTCCCGGAGATCGGCTATAGCCGCTTTCAAAATAGTTATTTTTACAAATATAAAATGTTGAAATACAGTTAAAAGTTACCATAATATGTGTACAAATTTTTACGTTGATAGATTTAAAGGTGTTCTCAAGAAAAAATCTTGTAAAATCGATCTTTTTAGGCCTCCTGACTGTATATAACCTCTTAACGGTGCGTCCGATTGCTTCCCAAAGGGCCATTCTAGGCCACTCTAGAGGCCGAAAAAATAGGCTTTTTGGAGATATTTTTTCAAAAAAACTACAAAATAAATCGAGATTACAAAAAAGGGTGTTTATCATACATATCAGTGACTGTATACAATAATTTTTCTGAAGCGATTAATTTCCAAATGCCCCGTGTGGAAATATTTTCCGGGATGTCTAAAGGACCCAACTAATTGTCCCCAATTTTATCCAGGGCCTGGTTTGGATTCCGACTGGTACCTTTATAGGATTGTCCCGCTTTTAAAATCGGGCCCTTTAGTGGACATCTATTCGGGGCCATACTAGATTCCCTGATTGAGCCTGAATTATCCAATTTCGTCCCTACTATACCCCTGCAATTAGCCCTGTTAAGTCCCCACGTTCACCCCGTCAGATCCCTATGATTCCCCTGTATTTCCCTGTAATAAAGAAGATGCATATTTTCCGAGAAGATTTATAAATATATATTTATTTATTTATTTATTTATATATATGCCAGCAAGTTTACAAACATTCTTATAATAGAAAACAATATGCTGACATTTTAAGGATAATGTGAACAATATGAAACGTTATATGTTAATCATGTAGATAACGATTCAGAATACTTCAATGGCTAAAAATACTTTTTAAGACCAATCTTTGGGGAGGATGAAAAATGCAATAAGAACACTCAATCATCCATTAGAGCAATATTGTCGCCAACAGCATGAAAGAAATCTCATTCCATCTAATCCAACAGAGATCCCCATTCAATTTAAAATCATTAGCCGTACTCTCAAAGACGGGACAATATTTGTAAAATCAATGATATTTAATTCCTCTTTTTTCATCACAATATGTACGCCGAACAATGTTGTACTTTTGAGCGATGGTTGTATAATGGAGATAAAAAAAATTTATGGCGAAAATGAATCCCAAGAATCTCTCTACATCGAGGGGAAAATTTCGAAAAAAAAAGTTGACATGTACAATTATCCACGTAAATCATCCAGTATTGGAGCATGGAGAATCCCAGAACAAACTTTAAACGATGCAGTTTACACATTGGCCAGCATCAAGAGAAAATTGGTAACATTGCGATTGTCCCTAGAACCAAACGGAAAACTCAATACTTATGCCCTGACATTGCTTCATGTATAAGTGATTACTTAAATAAAAATGTATATATTTTTAAGTTGTGACGTTTTCTTCTTTTCTTTCAAATTCATTGAAAATGATAAGCGAATTGTTAAGTGAGTGAGATATTTGCATGAGGCAGTTATAAAACACTGATAAATTACTATTAATTTTTGTCGCTTATTAATATTATAACTTTAATTGATCTTTGTGATGATCCCTGACTATATCTGACCAGGCTTTTTACTGGTGAACCAAATGAAACCGTAATTTATTTTATGATGGAAATTGTGACTGAACCACACTGGGCCCACATTAGTCTGCCTGGTCAAGACCCGATTAAACTCATTGTAAAAATTAGCCAGTGCCCTGACAGCACCTGGTCGGGGCCTTCATTGGTGCATCCATCGTACCCCTGTTATTTTGTATCATGGAAACTAATGAGTACCTTTCTAGGACCGTTTGTGGCAGTATTCTGGAAATCCCTGTCAGGGATTCCACTTCGAAGCCCTAACGGGACCTGTATATTCTTCGGGTTTCCCGGACTATTTTCCACACGGGTGGCGGCTGTGCAACGTTTATCTCAAAACTGCATTTCTTAAGGGATCGTCCATTAATCACGTGAGGTTTTTTCGCCACTTTGTGAGCCCCCCCCCCCCCCCCCTCCTCCATGGTGATGTGGGGTCGTCCATAATTTACGTGAGGCTCAAATAGGGAGGGAGGAGAGGATTTGGATAACAGAAACCTCACCACATATCACCATGGGGGGGGGGGGCCTCAAAAAGTGGCCAAAAAACCTCACGTGATTAATGGACGATCCCTAAGTTGGCCGGAAACATAACTCAGACAATTTTCCACCGATTCACTTGAAATGTTGAATATATCATGGAAAATACATTGTCTATGGAAGTACGTAGGTTTTTTTTATATTGCATAGTTCATTCGTTATTAACAATTATCTGACGATTTTTTAGGCAAATTTTTCCAAACTAAAAAATTTGCCTAAAAGTCCCCAAAAAGCCTATTTTTTCGGCCTCTAGAGTGGCCTAAGGCCTTAAGCTCCGGAATAGTCTGTGGATCATTGGCATACACTTTTCCTATCAGAAAACCGCAACGAAAGAAGTCCAATGGCGTCAAACCATGAAACTTCGTCTGCAACGTCTGCAGTAACAATGCAGCGAATAACAATTTCTATGTGTTGCTCGATCGTGTAATGTCATGACTTAAGGGCAGATATACACCTAGATTCACCTACATTCACACCTACATTTACACCTACATTCCGTCGACCGTAGAAGACCTACACTATGGGCCTGGTATCGATGATTCCATGTAAGTTGACAAATTTCATGATTTATTCATTCCCAAATTTTCAAACGCGTTTTTCTCAAAACCACGTTTTTCAAATCGGTACCCAAAATTTCTCGAAAACCAATGAACCGATTGCCTTGAGGTTTTTTTTGTGGTTATTCTATACACCATTATCTAGTACTTGTCATAGGATTTTTTTTCCGTTACTTAGTTTTTGTTTTATAGGCAAAATAATAACTAATTTTTGGCCCAAAAATCACTATTTATGTTCAAACGTCCGCCATTTTGTCATAAATCGATATTTTCAAAATCGGCTATGACAAGTACTAGACTATAGTATCTAATTTAATAATCTTTTTGGTTTTTTTTTCAGACGATTTTTGAAGAAACGCCAGTGGGTACCGTATACGCAGATTTTTTTACGACGCTCCAAGGATCATACAATATCCTTGTATATTTTTGATATTTTCGAGTAAAGAAAATTAAACATATTTTTGAATGTATATACTTTTAGATAATCAAAACCCCAATCCGAAATTTCAAATAGTTTTCCTTGAAAAAAATTCACAAAAATGACCTTTTTTTCCGGCTCCTAGGTGTATATCTCCGCTTAACCTCAATACCTCCTGATACCAGTTGTCGAAGATTAGTACTGTACATTCGCCACGAAAAAAATGGCGCGCAATTTAAAATGTCAGGTGATTTTAAGACACCCTTTATTTGCGATACGTTCGACCGAACGATCATTTCTCAACCTATTTCCCATAGAGATTCCCATGATATGATGAATCCGTATTTTTTATCTCCACAATTACGAGTAGAAGGGATGAGTGGCTCCATTTTCTAGCAACACGGCATTGACCGTGAAAATGTACGGCCATTCGGTTCAACCGTTTTGAACGAAGTTCCGACAACTTTCAATGGGTTCCTACACCGCCACGGTCGTTCGTTATTTCGGCTTAAAGATAATCGACGTATCGAAGAAGCGTGCAAGTGTCGCAACTTGCATATTGCTTTCTCATCGTTTTGCGCAATTCACTCACGCAAAGTTCATCGCCCTGCAAGCAAGTCAGTTTTTAATGCTGGCTTCCCTACGGAGAAAGCTTTGCGGGCCAAATGATCAAGAGGCTATGTATGAGTTTCGTATCTGCAAAATTTTGTTTTCATGCGTGTCGCATTACTGCTTTATTTGCGTGAGAAATAATCACTGGATAACCCAACAATTGATAAAACTATTTTTTGAGATAATCGCGTTTAAATCGCTTCCAGTCAACGAATTTATTTTAAAAAAATTCCTAAACATACCTCAATGTACATATTTTCCAATAAAAAAAAAACCCGGATCCAATCGAAACATTAGGTTTCGTATTAAAGATTCCCGAAGTTTACCTGTTTTTCTCGCCGAAGTTGTGTGTGTGTGTGTGTGTGAGAGAGAGAGAGAGAGAGAGAGAGAGAGAGAGAGAGAGAGAGAGAGAGAGAGAGAAATATATATATATATATATATATATATATATATATATATATATATATATATATATATATATATATATATGTGTGTGTGTGTGTGTGTGTGTGTGTGTGTATGTACACAAAATTATTGGAATAACGTTATCGCTAACCACTTTCGACTTAGCTGTCCATGTGTTTGATGAATTAACCAATGGATTACAAGAAGTCACGTTGACATTTAATTGATAAGCTACAGACAGGAACGGTCGTGGAGAGTTCAATATATATCGGACGCGTTATCGGCTGCCTTGCGAGACTGTCTGGGCAAGTGGCGCGCGATTAGATTAGCTGGCGACATTTATTACTATCCAGTATCAAGCCGTTCACGAAAATCTATACGGTTATCCAAAGTTCAATTACGTGATATCTCGAATACTATGGCCGTATGATTATGCATGCGTCATCGGTTGCGATTTTTCATAACACGTATGATATACTTTCAAAGATATGATATTCTTGTGCTCAAACATCACTAGCTACTTCAGCATCGAAGCATCAAAGGTATTTTGTTCACGCGAGAATATTTATAAATCTGATCTCGTTTCACAATTTATTCCATTTTAGAGGGAATTAAATTTATCTTTCGATTTTTCGTTATTCGAGTAATGGTCATTGTAAACAAGATTTAAAATGTAAAGGTCATTTTAAACAAGGTTTAAAATGTAATGGTCATTTTGAACAAGGTTTAAAATGTAATGGTCATTTTAAACGAGGTTTAAAATGTAGTGGTCGTTTTAAACAAGGTTTACAATGCAATGGTCGTTTTACACAAGGTTTAAAATGTAATGGTCGTTTTAAACAAGGTTTAAGATGTAATGGTCATTTTAAAAAAGGTTTCAAATGCAATGATCATTTTAAACTAGGTTTCAAGTGTAATGGTAATTTTAAACAAGGTTTAAAATGTAATGGTCGTTTTAAACAAGGTTTAAAATTACCATTCCATTTTAAACCTCGTTTAAACCTGTTTTAACCGTTGTTTAAACCTTGTTTAAACCTATTTTAACCTTTGTTTAAACCTTATTCAAAACTATTTTAATCTTTGTTTAAACCTTGTTTAAACCTATTTTAACCTTTTTTTAAACCTTATTTAAACCTATTTTAACGTTTGTTCAAACCTTGTTTAAATCTTTAAACCTATTTCAAACTATTATTGTAGACACGGTTTGAAATTACCATTGATCAAAATGACCATGATGAAATTTAATTCACTCTTATTGTCGTGGTCGACCGACGAGTTAATAACAATTAAAGTAACGGTTCAGTGGAAACGTGCCCAAAGATCTTTGTAAAAAGTATAAAAGTAATGCGATACGAAATTACTGTGCACCCTTTGTGGGATCTATGCACGATGTATTATACAGTTTAGAAAAATGTTTTGGACCCCTTAAAAAAGCAAGCGATGTTTTTTTCTGTGGCGGATAAAAGTATCCAGTTGATGTTGAAATTTTTCGGTACACTGTGTGAGCATATTATTTTTAATTCTGATAAAATAATCAAAGCTGTTAAATCCGTAGTGGGAAATTATTAAATTATACATCAACAAGATGTTTTTTTGGTGATTACAATTCGAATTTACGACCGTATAATTTGATAATACATTGAATGACCAAATCGTATGATTAAAAAAAAATGGTATCGACGTGAACGAAATATAATGCCGGCGACAACCGGAACTTCGACGTTCTCCAAATGATTGGAAAAGAACACGACATTTGTGACCTTTTTTTGGTAAAACAAGGAAACTACTTATACAGAACATTACTTAAGTGTCCGCCGTCGATTTTGTTGGAACTCATATATGTGACAAAGGTTTGAAAACTATTAGACACGTATTTTTGTTTATCTGTGGAAAAACGGTTTTAAGGGGGGAAACTACATCTCAAAGAAAGGAGTGTCGAGGGGTGGTTTTGCAGTTCCACCCGCCAGCAGTCCACCCCTATTTTCGAGGTTGCGTTTCACCCCTTAAAAATCGGGTCCCGCAGATATAAAAAAATACGTGTCGCCTACTTTTACCCATTCTGCAAGCATGCCAAATTTCATCGAAATCGGAGAGATTGACCTCGCAACCTTTCCTTGTAAGGGGTGACACGCCCTTCTTGGAGAGGTCGTTTCTCCCCTTAAAAACGTTTTTCCGCAGATAAACAAAAACACGTGTCTTATAGTTTTCGATGCTTTATCCCATATATGAGTTTCAACAAAATCGCAGGCGGACACTTAAGTGATGTTCCTTGTTCAGGGGAGGTACCTGAGAAAAACGGCGAGAAAAACAGGTAAACTTCGGGAATTTTTATCTCAAAAACTAATGTTTCGATTGGATCCGGGTTTTTCTTATTGGAAAATATGTACATTGAGGTATGTTTAGGAATTTTTTTACATAAATTCGTTGACTGGAAGCGATTCAAACGCGATTGTCTCGAAACATAGTTTTCAAAGTCGGTGCCCGATGTATCTCGAAAACGGCTTGTCCGATTTTGTCCACATTTGGATACAATATTCTTCCAGTCAACGAATTTATTTTAAGAAATTCCTAAACATACCACAATGTACATATTTTCCAATTAAAAAAAACCCGGATCCAATCGAAACATTAGTTTTTAAGATAAAACTTCCCGAAGTTTACCTGTTTACTCAGGTACCTCCCCTTGAAGTAGAACCAGCGCGCTCTTATGATTTCTGTAGATTTTGTTAAAATTTTAACTAGACATTATTCATATCATTATGCATGTTTGAGGGAAATTTCTCAACAGTCGATTATTTAGATTGGGAGATAATGGGTTTTAGAATTGCAACTTTTAACACTGCAGGGTCTGCATTGAAATTTAGACAGAATAATTTGCCGTAAAAACTACTCGTCCCCTACAATAAGAAGACATATGCCAACACCGCATCGTCCACGGATCCAATGACGTAAGTTTGCGCGGCATATTTAAAATAACACTGCAACCCACATTTTTATTTGGATGTAATTTTTAATCGAACAAAGTATTTCATCAATTATGAATTAACCAACACTTGCATTTATTCATGAAGATAACATAAACAATATAAAGTATTAATATTTATAACGCGAATATTTTTTTATGATACAAGTTTTTTACTTTAGGAACCGGATAATTATTTTTTTTTCTCGAAATATTGAACAATACTGATCTGCGGTATTGCCATATGTCTTCTTATTATAGGGGACAAATATTTTTGACGGAGAATTATTCTGTCTTTACTGAACGTTTTTAGCAAAACTGTATTGTAAAAGCAATCCAAACTTTATTCACTCTTTCCCTAACTAGTTTGCTATCTATACATAATTTTTTTCTTCATAATTTATAAACACAATAGAATGGTACGACGAATTATGAGACCTGACTTTCGGTGAATGCAAACCCCACAGTGTCAAAAGTTGCAATTTTAAAACGCAGTATCTCACAATTTAAATCGTCGACTGTTGTGAAATTTCACTCAAAAATGCATAATGATATGAATAATGTCAGGTTAAAATTTGAACAAAATCTATAGTTATCAAGAGTTCTGCCTGAAACGCACGATAAAATGAACAACATCAGCGATAATGGGAGAAAAAAAATAATTGAGGGAAAGTGATAGGACGTGACACTATTGACTACATTCCTCGGTCAACCGCTGTTAAGATTCCTAGGTCAAGAGTTGTTCCCTCGAAAAACTGCTATTTCTACGACAATGGAATTGATAATGGACTTATCGTTACATCATTGTGACGACGTGTGCCGTTCAAGCAATCGGATTGAATCGAGTCACTATCGACGGCGTGATTTTCGACACACTCATACCACCCAACTTCCGTAAAACACGGAAAAAAACAAAAGGAATGAGCATCTGAAGTGGTCTCGCCATATTTTATCTCGAATTGATTGACCCTGACATTCGACGTGATTCATACGACGCGACAACGACATTGCTCAACACATGATATTGGAAATTCAAGATTCCATAAAAACAAAAAAAGTGTGGTGATTGTCTCAATTTCGTCACATCAATCGGTCGGAAATGGCTGGTTATCCTTGTTTTTTTTAAATGGCAAAAAGTGATCTTGAATATCAATATTTCGACCCTCGTTTCTCTAGACTCTCTCTATGACTTGCAACAAAGCAATTAAACATATTTTAAAAAACTGCTAATCAACCCCAAAAAAAATACTTGCATACGTATATCTTAAGGGGTTAGGCTACTGTGAAAATGACGAACACTCATTCGTCGCTTGAAGCAGCTCGAATTAAAGGGGAAGGTCTAACATATGGTGCAGGAATCGCAGATTGAAGATAAACTTGTAATTACAACGCTAGAACTGCTGATAAAACTTTTAAGGGGTTATATACGGTTAAAATTTTCGAAAAATCGATTTTTTAAATTTTTTTCCGTAATGTACATATATTTAAGTACACACACAGAAAATTTCTTGTCGATCCGGCGAATATTCTTGAAGTTACAATTTGTAATGACGTGTCAGAGCGTTCGAAAGTACTTTTGAAACTTTAAACGCGTTTTTCTCAAAACTGTGTTTTTAATGTCGGTGAGCAAGATTTCTCGGAAATAGCTGAACCGATCAGTCTCAAATTTTGACACAATCTTTGCAAGTATATTTTTTAGTAATTAATCGAAGGTTTTTTCTCACCGATAAATATTTTCCATTTTATAAAAAAATTAAGGCCTAAATTTTTGTCAAAAATCGTTTTTTTTAGAAGCCGCCATTTTGTCAAAAATTATTATTTTGCTTATTCCTTCGATCAATTACAAGATAATCCATTATATCGTGATCACCAGAAAATATCGTGGTCACCACAAAACGAGATATCGTGGTCACCACAAAACGCCTATTTTAGAGGTGCTCACGGGTATCAGCTATAGCAGCTTTTGAAATAATTATTTTTACGAATAAAAAATGTGAAAATACAATTTAAAGTTACTATAATATGTGTACAAATTTTTACGTTAATAGATTTAAAGGTCTTCTTAAGAAAAAATCTTGAAAACTCGATCTTTGTGGGCCTCCTGACTATATATAACCCCTTAAGGGGGGATTGTCTTTTTTTTTCGCAAAATTTACCGCTTTTTGGGAATTTTTTTGTGAAGAAAGTATACAACGGAAAACTTGTGAAACTTGGCATATAGTTTTATTGATCTGTTTACTACATACAAAAAATTTTTTAAACAATTTCATCAAAAAATCCGCCTCCCACCCCCGTCGACGCGCGATGGTCCTTTTTTGATGGTGTGCACGATTTCTCAAAAACTATTCAACCGATTGCCTTCAAATTTGGACAGAATGCTCAGCTGACATCCTTTTATCGTTTGATGAAGCAAAAAAGCAATACGTTTAATAGTTTTTTATTTATAACAAAAAATCGATCAATTTTTTTCGAAAAATCGATACTTCAAGTTCAAAACGTCACCAAAACGTCAATTTTTTTTCCCTTCATCGAACGATAGCTATATGTGTCTAAAGTAAAATGCTTTTAGGGTTTTTGTTGCAGGATGAACGTGAAGGCTGTAATCGTGCACACCATCAAAAAAGGACCATCGCGCGTCGAGGGGGGTGGGAGGCGGATTTTTTGATGAAATTGTTTAAACAATTTTTTGTATGTAGTAAACAGATCAATAAAACTATATGCCAAGTTTCACAAGTTTTCCGTTGTATACTTTGTTCACAAAAACATTCCCAAAAAGCGGTAAATTTTGCGAAAAAAAAAGACAATCCCCCCTTAACGCGTTTTTCTCAAAACTATGTTTTACAAAACGGTGTACACGATTTCTCGACATCTAATGAACGGATTGACTTAAAATTTGGCACACTCTAAATTTTAGTTTAGTCTCGACCGACGTTTTCTCCTTAACACTTTTTTTCCATTAGTTATTAACAATAATGATGTCATTGTTTCTCGAAAAATGGGAAAAAAACATTTTTGGGATGATTTAATCACGATGATAAAAAAAGGCTCGGTCAAGTGTTAGCCAATATTATCTATTTCTCGGGGGAAAAACTGGTTTTTGTGTTTTAAATCACCCGGGTGGTCACCATCAAGTGCACCGTTGCGCCTCTCACGTTCGAAAATACTCCACGAGATTGTTTATCACTTCTTTAATTATTAATATTTTATTTTGGTACACCACTCTGTTAAGGGGCACTGCTGTATCAGGGTGACACTTTCAAAACATCGATTTTTTTGTTTGCCTTTTTCGACAGTTTATACTTTCAAGAATATCATTATCATTTATATCATTCATATCAATATCATTTTATCTTGCAAAAATCGGTAGTTAAATCTTTAACTATACAAGAAAAACCCTTTAAGGCAGTAGTCTGCTTTACAGGCTTCAAAAAATCGATTTGAAGAAGAGGAAGGATTATTGTATGGCCCGGGGATAGCTGATCAACATCTAATTAGTGTAAGTATCCAAAAACTTATATTTTTTTGGACCGAAAACTTTAAAGCCCGTTTTCTCGAGTTTTCATTTTCACAAGTTTTAGAAAACGGTGCCGGCGATAGCAAAAACAATATATGTCCGATCGAAAAAAATCAAAGTGATCTAGCTTCAGTATTAAATTATCTTCTATTTGAACTAAAAAAAGTTGGACAAAATTACTATTTAAATTACTTATTTTGCAACTTAAAGTGATTTTTTTTCTTCAAAAAAGTGAATTTTTTTTTCAAACTTCGAAAAAATTTGGAATTTCATCATTTCTTCGGTATTTTTTTAGTTCATATAGAAAAGGAACTTATAAAAACTAAAAAAAAATTTGGTTCGACTGTTTCAGATGCATCGCACGACCTCCATCACCGGCACCGATTTACAAGTGCAGACTCCAGGCGCCCCAGAAAAATCGTTACAACTTTGAAAAAATTCAATATTTTTTAATAATAAAAATTGTTTTTTAAAGCTTGAATACAATACACTATCGTCTGAAAATTTCGTTTACCGCAATCATTTCCTTCCTTTTCAAAAAAATTGCTGAAAAAAAACGCTTTTTTCGGCTTCTAAAGCAGACTACTGCCTTAAACGCGTTTTTCTCGAAATGAGATTTTTCAAATTTGCTGACATTGTAACTCAAAGAGCAATTATCCGATTGACGTGAAATTTGAACCGAGTACTTTTGAATATATTTATTCTACAATGACGTAGGATATTTATGATTGGATGAAAATTGACGATTTGGCATTAAAAAAAACGACCATTTTATAGGCAAGAAAACAAACTTTTTTCATAACTAGGCCATTTTGTTAGATTCAGATATTTTTCGAAAATCCTACGTCACTGTACAGGAAATACCTTCCAGTTTAACGACATTTTTTCATTTTTCAGTTTCAGCTACTCAATCGGCCGGAATCATGTCAGAAGTGGAGGAACTTTTATTTTTGGCGCCTCCGAAGGCAGCGCATAAGTCGCTTGGATCTCAATATTTTTCTATGAAAAAATTATGTAATATCGGTCAAATATAGCCAAATATATTCTTAATTTTCCGAAACATTTAATTGAGTACTTTTCTTCCAAAAAATTCCCGAAAATCACCCAAATTTTCAGCGTTCACACTGGTATAGCACCTTAAATAACATTGTGGAAAAATTTGCGCACTATCGGCGTTAAATAGATATGACTTATTCGTGCAATAATAATACTAATTAATTATTTGTATGCGTGCCTACATTTTTCAGCCGGGTTTCACGCAAGAATGCACCATGACGATTGTATTTTAATTGCACATGGCTCATTTATCTTTACAAAAAAGTGGTGGATTCAGCGATATGACGTACAGCAACTGCAACATCTCAAAATCTTTCGTCCGCGGTAGATTACTATTTTTATTTAAATGTAAAGAAAGCGGAGCAATTAAAAATACATGTTTTCCGCGTATTTTCAAGGAACTTTCCATGGAGAGAATCGACATAGAATGAAAACGTGGCCATTGTGCAAATTTGTCAAGGAGAATAATGGCTGAATGAATATTTATATTATGGAGCAGGCGAATGAATATTTATATTGCAATGAACTCCGAGAGATCACGGATTTCGGGTAATTTATGTCTTCAGTATTGCCTGCCCATGCCTTGAGATTCAAATTAAAATAAATTGGATTGTTGGAAATCGTTTCGCACTAGGCAGATTTTTCAATTTGCCTCTGTACACTGCCAAAAAAATATTTAATTTAGATAGGATCTGTTTAAATAAAATAGGGTTTTTCCTTGTCTCACGGCCTACTACATTCTTGTTTTAAAGATATTTTTTCTACTTGTTTCAGCTATTCTTTTCGAATATTAATTATATTCAAATTGAATAAATAAAGATTCAATATATATGTATATGTAAAATTTTATTTATATATATATATATATATATATATATATATATATATAGCGGCATTTTAAAGAGGACAAAGTAACCTTCATTTTGCCTTTTTAGAACATTTTTTACAATTTTTTTTTGGCCCGGTACGCCTCGTTGAAAATGGCTATTTTTCAGCTTTTTTGCACATCTAAAACTGCCCGCATAACTTCTAGCGAATTTCTTCGCTCGTTTTGTCTATCACAAACTTAAAGAGAGTATCCAAACCTACATTTTCGTTTTTTAGGAAGTTTCGTGCGATTTTTTTTCGCCCCAGTATTGCATTTTTAGCTAAAAAAGAAATGTTTTAGACAAATAGGAGTAGTCCAATAACTATGGGGTTTCACAGAAAATGTCAAGGGGGCGATAAATTGCATTGGTTCACACTGGAATAGCCAGAATTTTTTCGGAATTTTGTTTGAAATTTTTTTTTTACAATTGTTGGTCGCGACTCTGATGAGTGGAGGGGCTTCATTTGGGAATTATGGGGTTGACAAATTTTCTTTCAAGAAAGAAAAATTGTTTACTGTTTCATTTTTAATTAATTAGAATTTAAAGAAAATTATTTCAACAATTTTTTAGAATAAAAAAAAATGATTGTAGTATTTTTTTCAGAATTTTTTCTGCCCCTCCACTCATCAGAGTCGCATATAATTCCTCTCTCTACCCGTACACCCCTTTGAGATGTGTGTTGCAATAAAGACAGACCATTAGTTCAATCCATTAAAAAAGTGGTTGACTCTACCAAAATTGTATTTAATTTTAATTTAAAAAATCAGACAGATCCATTTACTGGATTCAACTAAATTGTCTTTTTAAACAAATGAAACCGAATCACAGATTTATTAGGATTAAATCAAATATTCAGTTATTGGTCAATATTAAATAGATTTTTATTTGAATAAATTAATATATATATAATAAATAATTCCAATAATGGGATGCAATAGGAAAAATTTGACTCCACGAAAAATCTAGTTAATTCAAATTTAAAAAAATCAATTAGACGCGGTTAGTTAATATCAATAGAATTTTACTGTCAGTGTAACATTTAACAAATTCAAACAATTTTTTCCTACGTCACGATAACCTCCCGACACTGCCTTTTCAATTTTTCTTCAGACTCTGAAAGAGCGGTATTGAAAATAAAGAACGTGTTCATTAGGAGCACATAAGTAAACATTGCTTTTAGTAGATAAACTCGATTTGGTAAGTAAACATTGCTTTTAGTAAATAAACTCGACTTTTTAGTTGTGCTTTCGACCTTTAAAAATGTTTTAATTATCGGGCAATTAAATGCTTCGATTCCTCATCAAAGTTTTGTTTGACATTCTGGGTTGACATTTTCGACGTTGCTTCCGAATCGAGCCAATGACAAGTGAATAATGTGAAAGGAACATTTCAAAAATTCTTTACGAGGACTCATCTACGAAATTGATTAAGCAATGGCCTAGAAACTTTTGCAGTCTCTCCTACGTGGACTCTTTATGGAAATATGTCCGGGATTCGTGACTTTCTCTCTATATATTCTCTATCGCCGTATAGTATGCACACCTCGAGACATATAACTGACCAAACGTATTGGGCTTTAAACTTAATTCCCGCTGTTTTTTTTATCAGATGGCGTAACTAGTATTATTTTCATAGAAATAACACTAAAAGTATACTGTGTTGAGGTATTTGACATGACCTACAATATTCAGTATTCGAGAGTGAATTCACGCTTACATACTACTTTTTTTACAGTATCGAAAATACCAGGTTTGAACCAACGAAACAGCATATGCGGAAATCTTTGCTTTTTTGTTGTCATTTAAGGGGCTATACCAGTGTGACACTTTCAAAAAATCTATTTTTTTGCCTTTTTCGACAGTTTATTTTTTCAATATCCTGTAAAAATTTCAAGCCCGTATCTATAATCATTTTATCTAGCAAAAATCGATAGTTAAATCTTTAAACGCGTTTTTCTCGAAATGAGATTTTTCAAATTTGCTGACATCGTAACTCAAAGAGCAATTATCCGATTGACTTGAAATTTGAACTGATTACTCTTGAACATATTTACTCTACAATGACGCAGGATATTTTTGATTGGATGAAAATTGACGATTTGGCATTGAAAAAAACGACCATTTTGTAGGCAAGAAAACAGACTTTTTTTTCATAACTACGCCATTTTGTTAGATTTTGATATTTTTCGAAAATCCTACGTCATTGTACAGGAAATAACTTCCAGTTTAACGACATGTTTTCCTTTTTCGGTTTCAGCTACTCAATCGGCCGGAATCATGTCAGCAGTGGAGGAATTTTTTTTTTGGCGCCTCCGAAAGCAGCGCATAAGTCGCTTGGATCTCAATATTTTTGTATGAAGAAATTATGTAATGTAGGTCAAATATAGCCAAATATATTCTTAATTTTTCGAAACATTTAATTGAGTACTTTTCTTCCAAAAAATTCCCGAAAATCACGCAAATTTTCGGCGTTCACACTGGTATAGCCCCTTAACCCTTTGCGGCATAGTGTAACACTGGTGTTACACGTAATTCGATTCAGATTTTCACGATTCAAAAGTGTTTTTTGATTAAATATGGCGGTTGTAAATGCGTTTCGAGGTTCCTAGGACGCCAATAACTACTAAAACATACCTATTAAATTTTTGGTTTTCACGTAGCGGGTGTCATCAATAACGAAAGTGCAAAAAAACTAACTTTTTACATCATAAATCTGATTACGACTAATCTAGCAGGTAAACGATAACCAAAAAATAGGTGAAAACTTGGTTTTTGATCCATTGAATACGAACCCGAAGTCTAAACCGTCAAATTGAAAATGGCGGCTGTAAATGGCAAAAACTATAGGATTGTTTCCAAATTCGATTATCTATTTTTTTGGGGGGAGCTTTTTTCATGTAACAGCGACCCCGAAAACCCCCGAGTACCAACTTTCGCTATCATCAAGCGACGTTTTACATTTATGGTCCGCCATATTGGATCCGCCATCTTGAATTGCCGAATTTTGAATGCAGATTTGTAATCAGCGACGCCGAAAACCCCCGAGTACCAACTTTCGCTATCATGAAACGACGTTTTGCATTTTTGGTCCGCCATCTTAGATCCGCCATCTTGAATTGCCGAATTTTGAATGCAGATTTGTAATCAGCGACGCCGAAAACCCCCGAGTACTAACTTTCGCTATCATCAAACGACGTTTTGCATTTATGGACGGCCATATTGGGTCCGCCATATTGAATTGCCGAATTTTGAGTGCAGATTTGTTATCAGCGACCCCGAAAACCGCCGAGTACCAACTTTCGCTATGATCAAACGACATTTTGCATTTATGGTCCGCCATATTGGATCCGCCATCTTGAATTGCCAAATTTTTACTGAAGATTCTTTATTAGCGACCCCGAAAACTCCCGAGTACCAACTTTCGCTATCATCAAACGACGTTTTGCATTTATGGTCCGCCATATTGGATCCGCCATCTTGAATTCTCGAATTTTGAGTGCAGATTCGTAATCAGCGACCCCAAAAACCTCCGAGTACAACATTTCAAGCCAATTGCACGTAAAGAAAAATGTATGTTTCAAAGGGTTAAAGTGTTGCTGAAAGTCGTCGCTTGCTTCACGATGCTTATGGTGAACACGCTCTATCTGAGACAACCTGCAGAGATTGGTTTAGACGATTCAAAAGTGGCGATTTTGACCTTAAAGACAAAGAACGTCCAGGACGGAGGAAAAAAATTGAAGATAAAGAATTGGAGGCCCTACTCGATGAAGATCGATATCAGACTCTTAAGGAATTGTCTGATATGTTAAACGTTACCGAAATGGCTGGTAGCAAACTTTCACATGATCTTGGACTCATTTAAAAAGCAGGAAATTGGTTAGAGCGTCAAAAAACAGCGGGAATTAAGTTTTAAACTCAAAACAATGACACAAGACGACAAAAGAATAAATTTGGCGCCGGCAAAATACATATTACTTTTTGTTAAGGCGTTAAGCCACCGTAACGGGTATAAAATCATGTCCGAATTTAACAAATTTTTTTTGCGTATGAAAAAGTGATTCACTCATGAAATTAATTATACATCTATTTAGCTGTGAGAAAATATATATATATATTTTTTCGATGTACAAAATGGCCGACTACTCGAAACTTCTCGAAAAAGCTTTTTTCCAATTGGCGTGACAAATAACTTCAAAAATTTTCACTCGATTTACTTCAAATTTGAATGTTATGTTCCCAATTGCATTTCGCAGAGTGGTACGTACGGAATTTCTGATTAATCGAAAACTTTTCATTTTATGAGCAGTTTATGAGCACTTATAACGAAATTTTTCACTGAAAATTCATTTCTTAAGTTCGAATACCTACAACTTTTGAATAAAACAATATTTTCTTAAATTCCGTACGTACTTCTCTAGCAAGGAACATCCCTCAGGTGACAGCCTTCGATATTGTTGAAATTTGGATATGTTATAAAGCACCGAAAAGTAAGTGATACGTATTTTTTTTATCTGCGGAAAAACGGTTTTAAGGGCTGACACGCACCCTAAAAAATGGGGATGTTTTTCGTTTTTCGTCAACAACGTTTCAACGGTACGAGACATTAAAAAATTTCAAATTGCAACAATGTTTATTTTTTTGTGCACTATACATTGGAGATGAGAACGATAACGTTATCGACGAAAAACGAAAAACACCCCTATTTTCGAGGGTTCGTTTCACCCCTCAAAACCGTTTTTCCGCCGATAAGAAAGAAATACGTATCGCTTGCTTTTCGGTGCTTTATAACATATCCAAATTTCAACTAAATCGAAGGGTGTCACCTGAGGGATATTCCTTGTAGGTATTATAATGTAGATTGACGAGAATTTTTGTTTTTTGTTCTAGGCAAAAATTGTGGATGCTAAATGTCACGCCGTGACTGTGGCCTAACCCCTTAAATAAACCCTCTCAAAAGAAATCCTATTCCTTTTTCCATACTCCCAAAATAAATTGTCACAGTGAGGCCTTGTTTCCTGCCGCTAGAGTGGTGTCATCCCTCAAGTAGAATACCAATACCAATGGTTGAAGTAGGATCAGTATAGCGATAAGATTCAGAAAAAAAGTACAGTTTGCGGCACAAAATCGGCCGTTGAGCTGTGCAACGCTTCTCGCGCACGAAGAAAAAAAAATCGCTTTGATCAACGAAATTGTTCAAATTGTTCACAATCGTATTTTGCACATTTTTTCTGAATCGCTAAATAAGAATCCCAAAAGATGTTTGCGTATTTTTCGTAGCTCGAACCCACCAAAGGAAATTTGGGAATTGAAAAAAAAAAAATCATTTTCGTTGCATTTCAACGTTGCCAACTTCAACGTCACCGAGTATTCGTCGGATGAAATGAATAATTCTTCAAAATGATCTAATATTACATTTTTCGCATAAATAATTCGCCAGCATCGTCCAATGACGGATTTAGTCAGGCCAAGTCATAATTTTGTTGTTGCTGCGGGAGAATGAATTCGAAAGAGAAACGCTTACCTAGGTATACAAACGCTGTGATAGAGTCCGTAATTTCTCAATACGTGAATGAGCTCGGGAGCAGTTCTCGTGAATCCAATTATCGAGAACGTCGCGAGCAATGTGTTCCATATACTCAAAACACCTCTCAGCTCGTATCTCGGTCTGCTGGCCATCCAATATTGACCACCGAATATCAATATCATGTATATGCCACAGGCGTAAAAGCCATTCGTCCAATTGTTCGTCATCCAATCTCTCGTGTCTTGATGTATAAACTTCTCCTCGAAATTGAAGACGTACGAATAGTTCGGCTGAGTTACGTCGCGATAATCCATCTTGTTCATTTTTCAACGCACGTTTTTTCTGCTTTTGCCACGTTTCTTTTCCGCGAAGTTGCTTTATCCGTCCGGGTGCTGCAATGTCGCCTGGTATTTCTGCAAATGAGAAAAACGAAAAACGTCGCTTTTGTGAATACGCGGGAGAAAATAGGATTTCTCCCATCTAAGGCATGTTATCGTTAATTGGCATGTTATCGTCGCGCAGGCGAGCAACCCTCTTCGCTGTTATCGACTCCGCTATGTACGTTTAATTTTTGTTTGCGGTTAACGTTTAACTCGTTCTTCTACTGGCCATTGAAATAACGCACATGCCAACGCGATGAATACAATATTCCATCCTATTCGAGATTTTACTTCGAACACAAGAGGGACGAACGTTTTACATCATTTGATAATCATCTTCTCTGTCGTGTTTTCGCTTTTTTTTAAATATCGCCGCGTTTACTAGCAACGTTGAACGTCAGCATTTGATGCAGTTGCTTTAAGGTAGTTCTGTAGGTACACGTATGAGCCAAAAGTTTCGGTGGAAGCGTACACGGAGAGAATTAAATGTTAAAAATTACCGTGCAGTAACGGTAACCAGATGACAAGCCTGAAACTTCGCTTGTTATTGCTGAGTAAAACACAGATTTTCACGAAAATAAAATATAATTTCGTCTTCAGATAGAAAATTTTACCAGATTTTCTAGTAAATTTTGATGTGAGACAAAATACGCAAAACTTAAATTTAAAAAATATATAATATCAGCGAAGTTTTACTGTGCATTTTATTATTTTATGCCTTTTAAAAATCTCTATAAAAAAGTATCGTCTTTATAACAGTTATTTTAAGATTTATTATAAAATTTAATGAGTGTTATAGGAAAATGTATTGTGCTCTCGGTAAAAATTATCGTGCGCGCTTGGTTAAAATTATCGTGCGGCACGGTACGGTAATTTTGAGGCACTGCATGGTAAAAATTCCCCTTCACATAAAGTAGGGGTGCGCGGTCTCGTTTCAGTGGTCTATCTATTCCTTATATGGCGCGATGGGAGATCCCAAAAAAATTTCGTCTAAACTGCGTACATAAAGTGCTTATGAAATTTTTAAGAGTGAATACGATTTTACGATTTCAAATGTTGACAAAATAATATGTGCGCAAATTAGTCACATCACTCGAGCCTACGATGGTACGAAAAGTATTGTAAAAAAATGGTTGTATTAAATGAAAAATAAATTCTAATAATTAAATTTCTCTCCTTATCCGTTTGTTGAGTATACCAATTTATATGAAAGAATAAAAATTTCCCAACAAAAAACAAACAGCGTTAATTTGTACCAATTTTTCAATAATAAATAATATTTATTATTATTATGGTTATTATTATTTCGTTTATTATTATGATTATTATAGCACCGGTCTTTGAAGAAAAAATACATTTTACTAACGAATCGGAGCGATGGCCTAGTGGTTAGCGTGCTCGCCTTCAAACCGAGAGTCCCGGGTTCGAAACCCAGTTGCGTACATTTCGTCGTGAAATGTTTTTCTTCGGCATTTTACGGCTAAATAAGACACAGAGGGGAAGTCGGGTGGGCCGCGGGGGAACGCGAGAAAGGTGGAGAGAAAAAAGGTAAACAAAACTGTAGAGAGGGGAAATAAACGGTCACGATGAGGGGAAGATATATCAATTTTACCAGCCTTTAAGGAAATTTTTCTTCTGAGGTTGACGCAGGTAAATTTTACTGTGCAGTATCGTAAATATACCGCGTACGGTGCGGTTGGTAATTTTTAACCGACAGTAGGTAAATTTTCGAATAAACATGCTAAATTTTACTGTCTCCAATGTCTACCCTTCTTGTATAGTAAAATTTTTGCTACGTATTTGAAATTTTCTGTAACGTTAAAAAAACTTGTCGCATACGAATTATTATGTTTTTCTCACTTGTCACCACATTGAAATATATCACGGTAATTTTTACCGTGAAATTCACGACGAAAATTACTTTTTAATTCTCTCCGTGTATAGTAACATCCAATGCCTATACGATGCTGTTGGTTGTAAATTTTTGACAGAGCTTGTACCCTCTATATGTCCAACACATCAGCACCTCATGCATAGATAGGTCTCATACTCGTATAGAGAGCGGCGCTGTAATCGTGGCAACAGCGCGATTTTCCTGCAGTCATAGCGTTGAGCTTCCTACGATCCGTCGTTCGCGAAATATTTTATATAAATAAAAAAAGCGTGAAAATGTCAACTCAAATGCGATACAAAGGGAAGTTTACAAGAAAAAAGGCGCTTGCTAAAAGACTGAAAGCTGTGGCAGCCATGTGTCAAGCAAATGCGGCTAAACGCAATGAGAATAACCATAACCTCAACGATCAGCAACAAAAATTCGCTGTCGAAGGACGTCGGATCGTGGATTTACATCTTGCCGACAGTTTAAATTCTATTCGCTGTAACAAAGACAAATACATGCATAAATACATGCATAAATTGAACAAATTAAATTTGTTTGCAGGATAAATTTATTTCACATCCGTCTCAGAATGACTAGAACTCGGGAAAAGAACACGCTTCGAGTTCCCAGACCACGCGATGTTCAGCTGGCTGCAGCGTACACTGTTGCCATTCCGTTACAGATGATTGAGCCCGAGTTCGGTGTGGAATAAAATTACCACTTTTCATAAGTCGATATCTCCAAAACTAAACGGTCAAAGTTTGTCATTTTTTTTTCATCAATCCCACAATAGTACTGCGTACACGTGTGTTTTTATATTGAAATCCTAAGATCCGTTTAGAACCTATATCGAGAAATGCGAGCAAGCTCCTATCGGTTTACGTGTTAGGTATAGGGATCGCGTATAAAAATACCCATATTCAATTGAAATTATCTCATGAACTAAACAGTGAATCGAATTGAATTTTTGGGCATCAGCCCACGAAGGTCATATCTACACCATACTTAGATTTCAGCCAATTTCTAAAATTTGACCAAAACTACAGAACTACTTTAAGGCCTTAGGCCACTCTAGAGGCCGAAAAAATAGGCTTTTTGGGGTTTTTCTTTTCAGAAAAACTACAAAATAAGTCGAGTAAATTTTTGGAAAGTGAAAAAATTGCCTGAAAAATCGTCAGATAATTGTTGATAACAAATGAACTATGCAATATAAAAAAAAATCCTACGTACTTCCATAGACAATGTATTTTTTAAGATATATTCAACATTTCAAGTGAATCGGTTGAAAATTGTCTGAATTATGGTTCGGGCCAACTTAAAAAATGCAATTTTGAGATAAACGCTGCACGCCGCCATTTTGAAATGAATCGCTTCAAAAAAATTATTATATACAGTCACTGATATGTGTGATGAAGACCCTTCTTTGTAATCTCGATTTATTTTGTAGTTTTTCTGAAAAAAATCCCCAAAAAGCCTATTTTTTCGGCCTCTAGAGTGGCCTAACCCCTTAAGGTAGACCGAGCGCGCACTCTTGATTTCTATAGATTTTGTTCAAATTTTATCCAGACATTGTTCATATTATGATGCATGTCTGAGTGAAATTTCAGAACAGTCGACTATTTAGATTGGGTTTTCCTGGGTTTTAAAATTGCAACTTTCAACATTGCAGGGCCTGCATTAAAATTTCGACAGAATAATTTTCCGTGAAAAACATTTGTCCCCTATAATAGGAGACATACGGCAATACCGCATCGTTCCACGTATCCAATGACGTAAGTTTGCGCGGCATATTTGAAATAATACGGCAACACAAATTTTCTTTTAGAAGTCATTTTTAGTCGAACAAAATTTTTAATTATTTATGACTTGACCAACACGTTTATTTGTTAACGAAGATAACGTAAACAATATAAAATATTAATATTTATAACGCAAATATTTTTTCATGATAAAAGCTTTTAACTTTAGGAACACGATAATTTGTTTTTCTCGAAATATTGAACAATACTGTTCTGCGGTGTTGCCATATGTCTTCTTATTATAGGGGACAAATATTTTTTACGGAGAATTATTCTGCCTTTACTGAACGTTTTTAGCAAAACTGAATAGTAAGGGCAATCCAAACTTGTTTCACTCTTTCCCTAACTAGTTTGCTATCTAAACATAATTTTTTTTCAAAATTTATAAGCCCAATAGCATGGTATGACTGAAATTTTTCACAAATCTTCCTTTTAATATTTTGAGACAACCCTTAAAGGGATGTTTGGCGATATGCAACAGTTTTTGGGTTTGGGTTTGTTTAGGTTTGTTTGGACAAAATGGAGAGCGCGATAACATATATAGGTATGAACGACGTAGCAGATATAGAAATAGTAGGCGCGCGTTAAAAAAAAAATTTAATTCAATATCTCGAAAACTATTGCGAGTCGCCGAAAATGCCCTTATGGATTGACTTAAAATATTAAAAAGAAGGTTTGTGCAAAATTTAAGCTCGATCAAGGAGGGAGTGAGCTGCTGTTCGGAGCCTTACTCTTAAAGAAAAACTTTAAAATCAATTATCTCCAAAACTATTGTGAGTTGCCAAAAATCCCTTCAGGGGTTGTCTTAAGGTTGAAGCGTGCATCGTTGGAATGCAATGATCTTCTTTTTCCTATTTCTTTATTTTTTCATTTTTATCGTTATCCAAAGGCTTTTTTTTGCAAATTCCGGTCGTACACCTCTGATAAAAATACATGATGTTGAAGTTTGCATCGTTGGAACGCAATGAAAGTTTTTTTTCTACATTTGATTTTCCATATTTTTATTATTATAGAAGATAATTCTTTTATAGATTTATATTGTAGATCGTCAAATAAATATCTTGAAAAGGGCTGAAGAATTTTTGTAGGCAAAATATGCCAAAAGAAATTAAAGAAATTTAAATATATCCATTTTAGTTGCATTCCAACTATGCAAACTTGAACCGAATAAAAATACGTAAAAACGTATGAGCAAGTTTCGTAGTCTTAATCGACCGAGGAAAATTTTGAGGGACTGAAAAGCATTGGCCTCCTTTCAATTTCAACGATGGAAACTTCAACGTCGTTCGCAAGCGGCATTACCTAGAGGAACTCTTTAAGGGGTAAGGCCACAGTAGAATTTTCAAAAAATCGATTTCTTTTTCTCGCTAAAACAATGCTTTGTCACCATGAGAATAAGTTACTAACCGATTTATAGCAAGAATTTTTTTTTTTAGCGACTTTGAGCGTATAACGTAAGCCCACCTCTGCCACGGCCATAGGGTACCGAAAACTTTAAACGCGTTTTTCTCGAAACAGCTTTTTTTCCGATTCGCGTGACAAATAACATCAACAATTTTCACTCGATTTGTGAAATTGTTCACTGAAAATTCATGCAAATACCTACAACTCAATTCAAATACCTACAACTTTTGAATAAAACAATCTTTTTTAAATTCCGTACGTTCTTCTCTAGGTATTCTAATGTAGGTTAACGAGAATTTTTCTTTTTTGTTCTAGGTAAAAAATTGTGGATACTACATGTCACGCCGCGGAGCGCCTAAAAAAAGATAACAAAAGAAAATATTAGCAGTCGGCCGTTTTGTACATCGAAAAAAAATATATACTTTTTCTAACAGCTTGATATTCATACTAAATAGATGTGTAATTCATTTTATGGGTGAATCACTTTTTCATACAAAAAAAATTGTTATATTCGCACATGATTTTATATCGGTTACTGTAGCCTAACCCCTTAATATGCAACGTTGAATTTTGAAGAAAAAAAAACCCGTTACTCTCAATTCAATTAATGGAAAAGTAAATATTGAAAGTTCTTTTTTTATCGGTCGACTCGCGATAAAGATAACGGCCAGACCTCCTGCTGTAATTGTGAGACACTCAACAAACGATATCACGGTCTATAAATGGTGTTGAAGTTTGCATGGTTGGAGCGCAACGAAAGTTCTTTTTTACTTTTTATTTTCCTTATTTTTAATCGCTGAATATTTTTTAAAAATAGGTGCGCGTTTTTTGTTGGCAAAATTTGCCCAAAGAAAATAAGAAAATTCAGAAATATTCATTTTCACTGTATTCCAACGATGCGAACTTTAACCTCATGTCTATAATGGAAGTATTGTTGAGTTTGCGAATAAGTAAAAATATCTAAGAGGCCGTGAGACCGAAGAATTTGAAACGAATTTTTTTTCCTATTTTATCGTGAAAGGTTTTCTGATCAATTCAATTCTTCCACTTGCGTTAAAAGTCGAACAAATATTTCTTCTGTTCACAGTGAAAAGTGTATTACCGACCGAAAAATAAATTCTCTCGTAAATAAAATCAAAGTTGGTCAAACCTAAAAATATTGTTTACAAAATATCAACAATGGAAAGAAAAGTAATTTTTTTTCAGTTTGCTTTCTGCACGATTTCTTGAGAATTCGAATAACTGTATGTAATGGAAAAAAATCATAGTATGATATTAAGAAGGTAAGCAAAAAAAAGTACACGTGGGAAAATACTTGCTACGTCGACACTCCTTCCGTCTGAATTTTTGTTCTACTTTTTATCGCGACATCAAACTAGTGACACCAGTACAAGCATAAGGTGATATAGATAGCGGTTAGCAAGAAAACGATTGCGTATTCGACACGCTCAGGTTATCGATATAAAAAAAGGCCGTTTGAAAATAAATACTTCGACTCTCGTTCTCCACAGTACTATTTGATTCTATGGGTCTATATTTCAATAATAGCCATAGGGTTGGAGCATCGTTGGAACGCAACGAAAATTCTTTTCGATTTATTATTTTCATTATTATCCAAAATCAAATTTTTCAAAATTGTTCCAGAATGCTAAATAATAATCCTAAAAGATGTTTGCGTGATTTTCGTTGCTCAAATTTGCCAAAAAAAAATTTTTTAATGAAAAAAATAATTTTCGCTGCGTTTCAACGATGCAAACTCCGACACCATTAATTAGCCTTATTATTTGTAACAGTACAATGAAACAATTATTTTTTTAAATAATGGAAAAATCTCAATACAATGACTACAAAACCTTTGTACAATTGTGTTCGAAATAATTCCATAAGAAAGGCAGTGCACAATTAGTTTTACAAACAAAAACGATGAACTCCTTCAACAATAATATTTGTGAATTATTTTCAATCGCTCTTCGATTCGTTCTGAAATCTATCCCTTTTTTAATGAGAAAAGTAAATCTTTTTCCAGTGGAAAAAGGCTCTTCAATAATTTAGTGAAAAAACGGTACCCGGAAGGACCCACTTTAATTTAAAAAATGCGTGGATATATACCACGATATACACAATGTGCCAAACTTCACGGGCATTTTAATAATGACGTTGAAGTTTGCATCGTTGGACTGCAACAAAGGTTATTTTTAATTTTTTCAGTTTCTCATTTTTAATTAAAATGAAGGTTACATCGGTGGAATGCAACGAAAATGATTATTTCTTAATTGCTCAAATTTCTTTTAGCGTATGTTAACGACGAAAATCCCTCAGCTATTTTTAAAATTGTTTATCAAGAAACGTACGAAGCGAACCGGGATTTTATTTCTAGGAATGATGAAAATGAGGAGGTAAAAATATGGGGAATTTTCGTTGCATTCCAACGATGCAAACTTCAACACCATAATTTTTATTACAATCTATAATTTTTGTATAGATTAAGATCGTGGATCTCCTACGAGGATAAAGAAAAATGTTTGAGTGGTTTTCGTACCCGAAATGGGCAGAAAAAACCTGAGCACTAGGAGCATAATTAACTTTCGTTGCATTTCAATGATGCAAACTTCAACATCATGTGTAATAAATATTGAAAAATCGGTGCTCAGAAAAATCGTTTCCTCGAAATTTTTTATGCTCATTTCAAAAGTTCATACACATTTGCTATGAAGCCAGTACAAATATACGTAAGAAAAGCACACAGTGGAGCACGAGAACTTCATATTAGTGTACCACTGTTAACCATGTGTACATATGCAATGCTTTGTTCCTCCGCGAGAAGCAGAGTGAAATTCACGATGCATTTATATATATAGCATCGCAATGCCACGGAAAATTTCCCGAACGAATCATATACGGGAAATAGGTGCCCCAGAATTAAGGGGCTATACCAGTGTGACACTTTCGAAAAATCGATTTTTTTTGCCTTTTTCGACAGTCTATATTTTTAAGAATATCATTATCACTTATATAATTTATATCAATGTCATTTTATCTTGCAAAAATCGATAGTTGAATCTTTAAGCGCGTTTTTCTCGAAATGAGATTTTGCAAATTTGCTGTCATTGTAACTCAAAGAGCAATTATCCGATTCACTTGAACTGAGTACTCTTGAATATATGTACTCTACAATGACGTAGGATATTTTTGATTGGATGAAAATTTACGATTTGGCATTGAAAAAAACGACCACTTTATAGGCAAGAAAACAGACTTTTTTTATAACTACGCCATTTTGTTAGATTTTGTTATTTTTCGAAAATCCTACGTCATTGTACAGGAAATAGCTTCCCGTTTAACGACATTTTTTCCTTTTTCGGTTTCAGCTACTCAATCGGCTGGAATCATGTCAGCAGTGAAGGAACTTTTTTTTTCGCGCTTCCGAAGGCTATGTTACATAATTTTTTTATGAAAAATTATGTAATAATTTTATAATTATCTAAATTTATTAGGTAAATGTTACATAATCATATTATGTAAAATTTAAAAATTATGTAATAATGTATAATTTTTCTATGAAAAATTATGTAACATAGGTCAAATATAGCCAAATATATTCTTAATTTTCCGAAACATTTAATTGAGTACTTTTCTTCCAAAAAATTCCCGAAAATCACCCGAATTTTCAGCGTTTAACATTCATATTGTATACAATTTATGCGATAAAATATTAATACGAAAAAGTCTACGAGTCTGTGCGATAATATTAGGTACATAATGCGCGTTTTGAAAATAATATTTATCAAGTTTAAATCGTTTTAGAATTACGTCGATATTTGCTGTTGTTTCGAAAATCTTCCTAATATTGTAAAATTATATGGCGATGAAGTTTGCATAGTTCGGAAGCAACGAAAATTATTCTTGTTTCTTCATTTTTATTACAATCCATAATTTGTATAGATTAAAATCATAGACCTTTTAAGAGGATAAGCAAAAACAACTTCATTTTTGTATCCTAACTCGGTGAAAAAAAACGTGCTATAGAAGAACAAATTAACTTTCTTTGCATTTCAACGATGCAAAGTTACACATCATAAAATTGTAGTATCTGTCTGCACAATTCTTTGTTCAGGCTACGATTAAGCTGGTAGGGTCAGAGGCTGTTCACTCAATTCTTTAAGATAGGGCCGAATTTTGTCACCCCGAGAACATAATCAATACCACCATAATTACACGAAACCCATAGTTGCTAGATTTCTATAGTAATTTCCTTTTCCGATAGCAGTAAAGTTAGAAATGATCTGAGATGTTAGTAGCCCTCTCTCGACTGTCTATGAAAAATAACGACGCCAAAATTTTGAAAGAAAAAAAGAAGAACAAATTATTGATAAAAATTTCAATAAAAAATGATTCGATAATTCGAAAACGTACGTTTGCTGTCATGAAGTGTTCGAATATTTAAATATAAGAATTCTTCGTCTCCTATGACGTGGACCCACTGTTTACAACTAAAAATAAATATTTATACTTGAATAACTTTTCATTCGACACCTTTAGTTTGATACAAAATTAATAGCAGATGTTTTTGTTCAATTAAAAATCAGTATTCTTCAATTTAGGTTTAGTTTACAAGTTTTATATTTATATTTTATTACATCTGTACTAAGGGTTCTTCATTTATTAAAAAACGATAAAATGTACACGCGCTTTTTGTTTTTCTGTATTTGATTACTTAAAACACGGCAACTTGACATTGCTAAAAATCAATAACAATTTATCACAATTATCCTCTAATATAAATTTAAAAAGACAACAGAAAGCAAGGAAGGAAATAAGCTAAAAAATAAAAATATTAAAGAATTGAAGCTGATAACCGATTTCCACATGGGATCGCAGTAAAATTGCTAACAAGAATGACATAATATGTTCTGCCAGCAGAGGGACGCATCTATTATTATTATTTTCAGTGCTGCGACGCTCACGCTATCGGGATATCGAGACTTTTAGTCCGTTAAGTTGTCACTTGGATGTTCTCCGACTCTGACAAAATTCGGCATAATGGGGGCCCAGAATAAACAACCCTAGGGTAGAGGTAGAATACGAGGACGTTGAAGTTTCTATCGTTCGAATGCAACAGCATTTTTGTTTATTTTTTATTTCTTTATTTTCGTCATTATCCAAAGCATTTTTACAAATTAAAGACGGACATTTCTAATAAAAAATACATAATAACCATTTGAGTGTCTTACACAGGCTCAATCGGCTAAAAAAATTGAACAATTATAAAGAGTTCACTTTCATTGCATTCCAACGACACAAACTTCAACATCATAGAATACGATGCTGCGGCAGCATCGAACATTTTGGGACATTTGGTTTGTCGGTTTAACCAAATTCAACGTGAAAACGGCTGAACCTGTTTATTGTAGTCTCTTTTATGGGGAAAAAGAACGCTTCTAGATTTCATTGTACCCTGTGGACTCATCTGGATGAATCCAGATTGTCATCTGGATTCGTCAAGTACAACCTGATGAATAGCGACTTTTTTCATACAAAAGCTCATCTTCAGTAAAGACCCTATGAAGATCAGTTACATTAGCTTAAATCATTATCTGACTCGATTTTTTATTTTCTCTCCTGATGCCATTATGGCTATGTACTGAGGTGAATTGTCAAACCGACCGAGCGGCCATGTGTGCGAGATGGATAGCTGATTTGCCCATTCCTAGTGTTCTTCGAGACGGTTGATATTTCGGAAAAAAGAAAAACACCTTATTTTCTGTTGAAAAACAAACGTCTACCCGAGTAGAAATCTTGCTCCGGCTACAAGAAAGACCTGATCAGGCTTCCTGATTTCTTTTTCCGGCCTTGATCAGGATTTTTTATCAAGCCCTGATCATTTTTGAAACGCAATCCCCGACTTCGGTCTGATCAGGGTAAAAAGCAAGGCCTGATCAGGGTGAAGAGTGAAGGCCTGACATGCAGTTCGAAGAGAGAATTTCGCTGTTGGCTCGGAAACTTCCATCCCATTACGTTCTTCATCACTGCTAAAAATATTTAATTTAAATAGGATCCATTTAAATCGAATTATTTTTTTACTACGATTCTATTTGTTTTGCCTATATTTTATAGAATATAGAATAGAATATTTCACGAATCTAAAATAAATTGAAATACTTAATTTAGAGTTCTACCACAATGATTTTGTATCATAATTCGTAATTCTTTGGCCTTCTGAAAGGATTTTTTTCAAAGAAAATATTTCTACATTCACATGGGATCGAAGCTAGTACCTACCTACCTATAGCTACGCACGCTGCCCCTATGCTACCGAGTGTTTATAGCATTTTGGTCGCAGATATGGCATAAGAGACCACATGTGTTCCTATAATTATTTGTTGTATCACATAAATTATATCAATTAGTTGATATAATTGTAATAATTAGAAAGTTTTATTGAATGTAATGCTATATATTTTTAAAGCATAACCTATATACAGTAGCGTGCAAAAGTTTCGGGTTACCCTATTTTTCGTGGATATTGCATAGAAATATGATGGTACGGGAAATACAAACGAGTGATGACACTTATAATCGGCGTCGAGATGCTTGATATTTTAAAAAATGTGGTATAAACAGTAATATCACTTTTCAACAATTAATTATCCAACATTTTTTATTTAAAGACTGTGCAAAAGTATTGGGCCATATACTATTGCGTATGAAAACAAAAAACAAAACATTATAAAAATAACAAAACATGGTTTAGTTTTCACTCTAGAGTCAATACTTCGTTGCTATGCCCTTAGCAGCGATTACAACAGCACATCGTCGGGGTATAGACGTAATTAATTGCGAGATGCGAACTTGTGGCATCTTTTCCCACTCATATTGCAAATGATCCCATAATTCCGTCTTGTTGGAGTGATTCTTCGTTCCAACGCGAACCTTGAGCTTTTGCCATAAATTTTCAATCGGATTTAAATCCGGTGATTGCGAGGGCCAGTCGAGGAGGCGCACTTTTCGGCTTTCAAGGAAATTCTTCACAAGACGCGAAGCATGTTTGCGATCATTGTCGTGTTGAAATATCCACCCATTCGGCATATTTTTCTTTGCAAATGGGGGCATATGGTATTGCAACATATTTCGATACATTATAGCGTCCATATTGCCTTGGATTTCTATTAGCAGACCAATACCGTTATCAGAAAATGCTCCCCAAACTTTAACATTTCCGCCACCGTGTTTTACAGTTGGAATTTGATATCGTACATCGTATCTGGTACCTGCTGGACGTCTAACGTACTTGCGACAATCACTTCCGAACAATTTAAATTTGGATTCGTCGGAAAAAAGAACTTTCCGCCAATTCGATACTGTCCAATGGTGATATTTTTTGGCAAAATTCCATCTAGCCTTCTTATACTTCGTGCTAATGAGTGGTTTCTTTACACCGATGCGCCCAATCAATCCCACAGCCTTCAGACGTCGGGATACCGTACTCCGACTAATATCAGCAAGATTTTCACTGCGTAATTCTCGCGAAAGTATTGCTGCAGTTTTTCACGGATCTATGACGCACTTTCTTTTAATGATTTTGTCCACGCGTTTTGAAGTTTTTCGTGGTCTACCACTTCGATTTTTATCACACAACGAATTTGTTGATTTATATTTCGCAATGATACAGTTTACTGTGCTTTTCCCAATAGATAGAGTATGTGCAATATGACGAGAACTCTTTCCTCTTTCAAATAGTTTTAACACAACTTCGCGGACCTCAACTTTTGTGTTTCGCCATTGCGGCAGAAATAGAACTGATTTTTTCATGGTTCTTTATGTTCCGAATTAACGCGAAAGAAAGCGCGGAAAAAAACGTAAACAAACCGTGTGGCTGGAGAAGGTGAGACAGCGGCCCAATATTTTTGCACACTGACCGAACGCGTTCGACGCTGTACACGAACCATACACTATACAAACAAAATAATATACCACGCTGTTGTGTATATCATAGCTCCCTCAAATATTTGAAATTATGGAGAGGTTGAGGCATTAAATATTTTATCGAATAACTGAGAGAAAAAAGGTTGGCCCGAAACTTTTGCACTTTTGTGTGTAGATAAATATATATATATATACACACACACACACACAGTGGCGTGCAAAAGTTTCGGGCCAACCTTTTTTTCTCAGTTATTCGATAAAATATTTAATGCCTCAACCTCTCCATAATTTCAAATTCCATTAATTCCATTAATTCAATTAAATGTAATTCAACTAGAACTAAAATGGAAAACTTTAAAGAAAACGTGTTTTTTTTCAAGTTTATAGAAAACGTGTTCCTAATGCTAATCCTGGTATATAACCTTGGATACAATACGAGCTTACGATACATTGTGTTCATACACAGCTACCGGCTAAGCAACACAAAAGTTACGATCGTCTGGAGAATCGAATTCAATGACTTGCAGCACGCAAAATGTTCTTTTGCAACTGCATTTTGGTAAAAGTTTTGCAAATCTTTCGACGCTGCATGTTTGACACGTCGATGTTGGCGACGGGCCTTGAATATAATTTTTTCTCGCACTGGAAGAAGACGGCCAAGTGCAAAGGAGACGGGGTTGACAGCAGGGGGCAGAGAGGGAGCGAGAGAGACTATGGGAAAGCCTGTTGAGAAATCCACATGCGAACGACCATTGAGTTGTTCCTCACGCGTCTGAAGTTCAAGGTAAGAACGAGCAGGTGTTTCGTTCGTCTAAGGCTGCAAGGTGCAGTGTACTCGGCGGAATTGCTTAACTCACACATATATACGCGCACGCACGTGGACGCACACAGATAGAAATGACGTCCCATTTTAACTGCACATCCACGAATTTACCGATTTATCGTATAATCCAAAATGTTGTGTCAATTTTTCTTTACGCTGCCATAAACGAAACGGTGAATTATGTAACGTCAAATTATATGGTTATATGTAACGTTGGAACATAACGTGCACTTTGATCCCAATAACAAGTCTGCGAGGAACACGTGCGATAAGTAATAGTGCGACAGACACAGGGATAATGACAGCAATGAAAAAGTGAACGGTGTGCCACGTGACGTCTGTAGGAGAGAAACGGCGAGAGCAAGCCGCAAGTTTAAGGGGGAGAATTCTTAGGTACGGGTAATAACGAACTGATTAAGAGCTTGCATGTAGATTAAATTTTGGGAAATATCGATATTTTGATTTCGTAGAATGCGCAAAATAAAACATCTCAAAAATATTCTCTGATCATTTCAAGTCCATTTGTTCAAGATCAATGATAGAACCGGTGAACTTTAAACGCGTTTTTCTCAAAATGATTTTTTCAAAATCGGTGACCACGATGTCTCAAAAATCACCGCACCGACCAACTTCGAAGTTTACAAGCTTCTTCTACATATCGAAAAGCAGTGCTCGAACGTAGTAATTTTTTTTCGATGCAGTTTTTTTATAAACGAAAATAGAGCGTTTCGTCACTGAAAATCGATACTTTTACGTTGGATCTTTTTTTTTTTTAAATCACTATTTTATTAAATCCTTCGTCCGCACAGTAGATAATTTCAGGCAAAAATAAATGCATTCGATTGTTTTTCGAGTGATTTGTTACCGAGAAGCAGTGGTCACCGCAATAAGAACGTTGTTCCATTGTATCCACCAAAATTATAAATATTTTTCAATAAAAAAATTGCAATAGATACTCAAAATCATACTCTTTAATGTAGAAAATAATCATTTTGAAACGTGCGCACGTTTTCCCAGCAAAACTTCACAAAAATTCCACTTTTTCCCGGCCGCTAGCTAGGTGGACCGCGTTCGAAGGTGGGCAAAGTTAATCCAAAAATTGACTTCGTTAATCGTTAAAACGTTAATTTCTTGAAAATTTTACGCAACAATACGTTCTCGGTCAAAGTTGACAATCTATATGAAATTTTAAGTAATTCGTATTATTGTTTTACCAAACACTTAATTAAAAAATTAACCAATCAAATAGGGATTTAATAGTCAGATTAATACATAAATAATTTTTTATAACAGCATGGGTACATAGTACTGCAGTAGGTAGATATAGAGTATAATAGGGTCTAGTAGGGTAGGCTAGGTACGGAAGGTAAATGAAAAACTAAGTAGAGACGGTAAAGAGGAGGCGGTAGCTGATTGTACCGGACCAATTTAGGTTTGGAGGTGTGTCGTTTTCTCGTTGAACGCAGTATAGGGTTCTTGCTTACACGCACGCTATGCATAGCTACTCATCTCACTTGCACTTGCGCCGCGCACTTCATATGTTCGCCACCGGCCACATGAGGGTGGCGCGCATCGCGAAGACGAAGTAACGAACTTAAATTAACGAAAGTTGATAAGACCGTTAGTAGTTTTCGAATTTAACTTAAAAGTTAAATCATTAAGCAATATGTTAACTTCGTTAATTAACGGATTAACGTTTTTCTGCCCAGCTTTGAACCCGTTAAGGAAACACGCGGCTTTGCAGAGGTAATCTTCTCGAATCTTATCCAAATGATTTATAAGGTCAGGTCGCGATTTCTCCTTCCTCAAACTCGATGCAACCAATCGGGATGAAATTTTCCTAAGGCAATGCAGACTTATGTACTTTGCGCTGTCGAAAATGGCGACTTTTATTTCTCTCTGGTATTTGCAATGTGAGAAGAGCGATAGTGTGCGAGTCAAGAGTACCATCAGTGAGCCTCAAAGAGTGCTCAATATTCGAGAAGTAAATTCGTCCGGCAAAAGTGCAACCTCGAAGATTCGGTAAGATTACATCGAGAACAATCGAAAAAAAAGATGAAATTGAAGTTTGCATCGTTGGAATGCAATGAATTTTTCTTTCTCACATTTTTTCGTTACATTTGAGCTACAAAATAACAAAAATATTTTTGAGGATTTTCATTTGGCAATATACAATATTATTCTGCAGAGAAACAATTCCGTAGAATGGTGAAAATTAGGTAATTGTAAGAAAGAATTTTCGTTGCATTCCAACTATGCAAACTTCAACACCATGAAAAAAAGACTTCAGTCGCAGAATTTTAGGTCAATTTAGAAAAGTGTGATATATTTCTAGACGTAAAAAATGAGTATCGTGTACCCGAGTGGAAATTGTTCTAGCCTGTCTGAGTCACGACCTACTAACTAGCTCGCCCAATTGAGCTCATACGAACCGACCAATGGTTGGCTTGCTATGAGCTAGTAATATTGTGGATGTTTTGTTATCCAGCCTTTGTGTAGTCACTGCCCAGCTGATCTTGGTCACAAATGACAAAGTGAGGTTATGTGGCTACGTATAGTTCCATCAAGCGAATGACTCGCGGCTGGCTAGCTAACTTGAGTTTCAGATGGCATTGCAAAAGAAAAAAATTCTCAAGTGGGCATAACGCCATGACCTAGCCAACACTAGCTAACTTCAGCTATGCGCCCCTTGGCTAGTCACTGCCCAGCCGATCTTGGTCACAAATTACAAAGTGTGGTTATGTGACTACATGTAGTTCCATCGAGCGATTAGCCCATGGCTGGCTTAGCAACATGAGTTACAGATCGCGTTGCGAATGCAAAAATTCTCGAGTAGCTATTTCGCCATGACCTAGCCAGCTAACTGCGGCTATGCACCCCTTGGCTAGTCACCGCCCATCCGATCTAGGTCACAAATGACAAAGTGTGGTTATGTGAATACGTGTAGTTCCATCTGGCTCATGGTTGGTTAACCAACTTGAGTTACAGATGACGTTGCGAATGAATAAAATCCTCAAGTTGGTATCTCGCGATGACCTAGCCAACACTTCCCAACTGCGGCCGCACTAGCCGGAATAAATCATCGGACAAATACAATTTAAGGTTATGTAATTCTATGCGATTATCGCTCTCAATGCGAACGCAATTGACTCATTGATCCGATAATGTTATTTACATTTGTTAATCCACCCATTTTTCGATAATCTGACATTGTGTAGTGTAACACATGTAGACGATAGGAAAATTCAGAAATTAAACAAGTAGAACTGGCTCAGTGGACAATGTCACTCATCACCCAGAGGTCCCGGGATCGAAATCACATTACGGCGTAAGCGTTTGTCTGAGATAGTTTAAAATTGAACCATTAATACAGCGCGAATATCATAACCCTAATTAATGAACAACGAAGAATATCGTGAAAGGGTCCAATGATGTAAATAATGTGCAAAAAAATCACGAAAATATAAATATATGCCGGCAAATTTTGTTTTATCTAGTCGCCACCTAATTTTTTGTTCCCAGTCGCTAGCTGAAAAAATTAGGTCATCGCTAGGTCAGAAATATAATACAGCGGTGAGATATTCCTTTCTATCTAGTCACCATCTAATTTTTTGTATTCAGTCACTAGAGGACCAAAGCGTTACAATGTTGGGTAGTCAATCGCTAAGACGGCTAGCTAATGGCGATTTCAAACAACACTTGACTAGCTTGTGGCTAGGTGGTGATGAGTTATGTTTTCCACTCGGGTAATATTCTAAGTCGAGATATTTAATGCCGGAGTTAGCAACTGTTCACATATCGCTTGTGGCAACTTCATCAGATGCTGGCGCTAGCTCCGTTCTTTCAAGATTAAAGGGTGTCTTAAAACAACTTGACATTTTTAATTTTTTTAATAAAAGGTGTTATTTATTTGAAAAGTACGAATATTTTAATTTTAAGATAAGGTAAAAACATGGCGGTTATGTGTGGAACACGCATGTTTTTGTGTCAATTGGATCTTGCAACCATGTATATGCTGATCTTGCGTTAAAATTCGTTGCACAGAGCATCTTGAAATGTTCAATTGCTGAGCACGATGGCGAATCGAGGTGGAAGGATTTTCGTCAACACTCACTGCGGCTATGTTTTCGTTCGGCCGATTGGTACGAGGACGGCCACTGCTTTTCGCGGTCAGAGTTGAACGACTAACCTCAAATTTTGCGATTAAATTCACCACAGTGTTGCGAGATGGTGCGTTATGATGACCAAAAGACGTGCAGACTTTTCGAACCGTCTATGCAAAATTTGCACCATTTTGTAGTGAATTTTCACAATTCTTATACATTGCCCGTTCGTGTAATTCTCCATGACTAAACCTCAATACTTCCTGATGCCAGTTGTCAAAGATCAGCACTCTATGTTCGCCACAAAAAAATGTGCCGTGCAATTTGAAATGTCCGGGACATCCTTATTTTTTTTTTATACCAGACATCAGCGAACTACTATATGGACTCAATCGAAAGATCAACAGATAAATTTGCGTGCACCAAATGGTCACAAAGCTAATTTTCGTTATCGTAAGCCACTTTCGTTGACCTCTCAGATCATCTAGGAGAATAATCAAGCTAGAATGCAAATGGAAGTTCACTGCGTAGACCGGAAATGCAAATAATTTGAACTGCGAAATACTTTCTATCGGCGAAGCGCCCATTAATAATAAACTTTCCTCGTTTCGAATTATTCATTATTTATCCCTCGTCGAAATGCACTGTACCCTTTTACATCCCGAAAGAGAAATCGATGGAATCCGTTTTTATATGGTGTTGAAGTTTGCATCGTTGGAATGCAACGACTTCTTTTTTTTTTTTGAATATTCTTCTAATTATGCCAAATCCTTTTTTATATATTCATATTATAGATCTCTTAAAAAATAATTGAAGGATTTTTGAAGGCACAATTTGGAAACGAAATCCATAAGTACATTCATTTTCATTGCTTGGCTTTAGTGTTGGCAACAATGCCAATTTCAATATCGTGTTTTTGTTCTGAGGCAGGTTTTTCAACGAGGTTAAAGCGTTACCCACAATCCAATATTTAAAAAAATGTATATACATATGTGTGTGTGTATATATATACATACATACATATATATATATATATATATATATATATATATATATATATATATATATATATATATATATATATTATTGTGCAGACTATACTGAGTATTTACAATTTTTTGATTTTTTTTTCGTGGTTCCATGGGAAAGACGTTCACGCTACGGGTGATGTAATTTTGTTGGCTATTAATCGCCAAGATGAACCATTGCAACAAAAATATTTTTTTTCCGTATTCCCAAATTTTGTTTCGGAACATTTAGGCTACAAAAAGTTATTGAAACATTTTTGAGAATCTTCATGAAAAATCTATAACCAAAAGCTGCAAAAAAGATTCAAAATAATAATGGAAATGAAGGAATGAAAAAATCAAGAAGCTTTTTCGCTGCATTTTGTGATGCAAACTTCAACATCATATACGTAAAACTAAATGTCAAACTAAGCCCTTGTAAACATTTAGAAGAAAAAAAGCCATCTTGCCAACGTAAACCACATATATTGATGGCATTGAAGTCTGCATCGTTGGAATGCAACGAAAATATATTTTTTTCGTATTCCCAAATTTTCTTTCGGAACATTTAGAATACGAAAGTCATTGAAACATTTTTGAGAATCTTTATGAAAAATCTATAACCAAAAGCTGCAAAAAAGATTCAAAATAATAATGAAAATGAAGGAATTAAAAAATCAAGAATTTTGGTTGCATTCAGCGATGCAAACTTCAACATCGTATATATTCAATATTGAACCATCAAGGTTTGATAAAAGATTACGAGTCTTGGCTGGCGAATGGAGAGGATTGCAGCCGACCTCAATATACCTCAATATACCTCATATTTCGGCAACACTTAACATTAATCAATGGTAATAATAAATAATCTCGTGACATAAATATAAATCGGCATAATTATAAATGACTCTAAATTCCATTCTGTTTCACAAAATATTCGCTAATGCAGTATTTTCATAATAATCATCGATAATGTTTTACTCTTTCAAGTTGGTGGTAACACAAGTTTTTCTTTTTCACGTAATAAAAGTACAAAAATGCATAACTTGGCCATTAAATTAATTTATGAAAAATTAGCATCAACAATTTTCACTCGTTTTACTTCAAATTTAAAAGTCATGTTCCTAATTGCATTTCGCAAAGAAGTACGTACGGAATTTCTGATTAATCGAAAACTTTTCATTTTATGAGCAGTTTATGAGCAGTTATAACGAAATTTTTCACTGAAAATTCATTTATTAAGTTCAAATACCTACAACTTTTGAATAAAACAATATTTTTTAAATTCCGTACGTACTTCTCTAGGTATTCTAATGTAGATTGTCGAGAATTTTTGTCTTTTGTTCTGAGGTCAAAAATTGTTGATGCTAAATGTCAGGCCGCGGAGCGCCTAAAAAAACATAAAAGAAAATATTAGTAGTCGGCCATTTTGTACACCGAAAAAAAAATATATATTTTCTAACAGCTTGATATTCATACTAAATAGATGTGTACTTAATTTTACGAGTGAATCACTTTTACATACGAAAGAAATTGTTAAATTCGCACACGATTTTATACCCGTCACTGTGGCCTAAGGGCTTAATTATTTTATAAAAAAATTTGCATCTACAGAATACACCTATACCTCGAATGCATATTTGAGGTTATACAAAAAAACTATATGCATAAACCGTCATTCGACTCAACTGGACCGCTCCAACCTCCTTAATAAAACACCCGGAATAAGAAAAATATAAAGTTAACCAGAACTAGAATATCCCTTCGAATCCTCCCATACGCGGTAACAATTCCTACCGAATCCACATTCGTAAACACAGAATGCCTCCGCATGCTCGTCCCGGATGACCTTGAGAAACGTTCCTTTTTTTCAAGGCCCCTAGTGCTGACATCTCGCACTAGGAAGACGAAAATCGGTTAGTCGTGAAAAAAAATCCCGCAACGATGGAACCATGCGCGTGAAACTTGCAAAACAAACGCACGCTCCATCGATTCCTGAGAAATGAAGACGTTGCAATGTTTCTCAAATTGCCCCGGAAAAAAAGGGACTGGCACGGAAACGAGTCCGTGTACCCACCGGCTTGAAAATTGTGCGGCGTCCGAGATATCGTCCACCACTTTTCACAACGTGAGAAAAAAATCTTCACCACGGCGCGCGCGCGTTTCTCTCTCTCTCTCTCTCTCTCTCTCTGTGGCGTAACGAACGGTAAATTTTTATACTCCTTTCACCGCCTGGACCCACCGAAATATACGAGCGAATACTTCGCGTCTCGTGTCCCGCGTACTCTACAGGCCGGCAAAATAGAAATTTCAAAGAGTCGCGAGCTCCGCCTCCCCCCTCTTTCCTTTCGTCTCATGCGCGTGGTGTGCGAAAATTTTGTGGAAACACCGGCTGGGAGGGGGGATAGGGTGTATTTCGACGATTGAGGAGATAAAAGTTTGAGATTGAGCGAGAGATGGCGTTTGAATCATTTCCAGGAGCCCGAGAAGTGAGGCGAAAGGAATTCGACCACGCGCGCCGGCTATACGCTGGTACACCGTGGGCGGGGATCGCCCTATCTCTCTCCCTCTTCCTCGCAGTATTTCGCGCCGGGTCGCCGAGCCACAAAAAACATTAAAAAAGAATATCGCGCTGTAACCACGCGTTCCTCCCTGACGTAGAAATGTTCAATTGCCCTACTGCAAAACCGTGTAACGTTCTATAAAACACGCGTGTGTTTGTGTGTATCGATTACAATCGCGCAAGTCTTGATGAAGGGCCGGGAGTAATCGATAAATAAATAATGGAAACGTGTGCGTGAGACCAGATGAAAGACTTGCCTCTTCCCACTTCGCACTCCCCGCCCTCTCACGATATCAGTAGAGTCGAACGTTTATCCCTCCCCCTCGCCTCTGATTTCTCACCGTTTCTAACGGGTTCTCGTTTTGTCAAAGCTTCCGAGGCGACCCGAAGTTTCCGGCTCTAACGGTACGTCAAAAATACAGAGCTCGAACCAACGAGGATTGTTCTTGGAAAACGATTTTTTTTTCGTCTCTTTTTCGTACGAATTTTCACGGACTTGGCGTGTATTTTCTTTCCCGGCAGTTTCCACTTTACGGAGGTCCGGGAAAAACGCCGATCGAACTTTCCGGCGCCGTCGTCACGCACACACACACATACACGCACGCACACACACAACTCGAATTAATTATTCGTAAGTTTTCTTTTATATTCCCTCGTGAGGCATGCACGAAATGTATGACACACCGTTCGCGCCCTCGCGTGCTTTACGGTGGGATAATAATTGTGAAGCACGCACCCGCGAGACGGCGCGCCGGAGACTACTGGCCTCGCTCTCCAGGGAACTGCGCTATCGGTACTCGTACAACCGGGTTAAAGCCTCCTCTACACCCTCCTTCTTTTATATATTCGCTTTGGTGAAACTCTTACGCCTTTGGTGGGGATCGCCGCTGTGTGACGTGTGGACGCCTATGTGTCCACGTCACAGCGTGTATATGGCACCTTGCGTGACAATGTTATTATTATATTCATTGAAGGAAATAAAAAAGTGCGTGAGAAAGTGTGCGAGGGAGAGAGATGGTCGACAATATGGCCGTTGTCGATTGGACGACGCGCCACTCCTTCCATTCAGCAGATTCGACGGGCTCGGGCGCCACCGGCCCCGACAACCAATTACAATCGCAGCCTCGTTTTTAGCGGCTTTTTTCTTCGATCCCGAAAGCGCGTTACCGCGCATACGCGAAAGAGAAGAATAAAAGAGGAAAGGCGACGGAGAAATTATAAATGTGGGCGCAGGTAGGATGCGATGATAACGAAGAGTTTGAGGAGAGTCAACATTTCTTATCATGTGGGTCGCGAGCGTGAAAACGATCAATGTCGGAGGAATCTATTTTTCTTTTGTTAAACATGTTTTTTTTTCTAAGAGTTCAACTTTGATCGAACTTTTTGTGAAGTATTACCGCAGTGTTTTTCGCAAAAGGGAAATCATACAATTTTGGAAATATATAGGTTTTTTTACGAAATCGTAGATGGCGCGGGAATATTAACGTCACGGAGTTAAGTCGAAATGACACTCGTTGAGCAATTTCGACGCGAACGTCTTTTGCTGCAGTACTCTGTAGGTTTTTAGCAACACTACGCCGCTGCTCACCGCTAGATGCCACCCTTGCATCGTAAGAGTACATGAACATCAAGGAGACTAGAGCATGGTCTTATAAACAGGTGTCGGCATTCCCATATACTTTGCATAGGCCGTCGTGTGACAAAAAGTGAGGCCATTTAACTTCCGAAACGGGCCACACTACTTGGAGCGCTAGTATCGGACCGGCCGATTGTGGGACAGAGAGCGATATACTAGCGCATGCGTACTGTCTTCGTGGTTGTAATAAGAATACATCCTTTACATAATTACATATAGCATTTATCATAGAAACTTACTTGTGCGATAATTTGTCCATCTCCGTCTTTATGGATGAAGTGGCGCACAATGGCGGATTGATTAAAATGCTTCTCGCATATTTTATGCATTGTTTTTAATTAATTTATGAGTGGCGATACTGCCTTCACCCATCTTTCACGCAATATAGGATCTTTCAGGCATTGCAAAATTTTCACTTCAATTATAAATTCACTTGAATTATCGGTTCACTTTAATCAAAGACACTTCAGATAAAATAAACATTTCCACTTCTCTTCGCCATCGGTGTACGGTGTGGTAAGGTGGCGACGAGGTTAAACACAATATACTAGCAAACACAACAACACTAGTGTATATAAGTAAATCGGCCGCTCCAACGTTAGCGACGTGGCGGAATTTGGAACTCAATTGGCCTCACTTAGTATCACAAGATTTTAGCCTCTGTGCCCAGACCTGTTTATAAGACCGTGCTCCACACCCACAGTTTTAGACATAGGTCTAGAAACTTGTAGGGTGGGGAATAGCTCAGATAATGCTTGGTGAAGTTAGCGCTACGACTTTTGAATTTCGATTTTTTTTTCGTTCTACTCGTTTGTAAGTCATTTGTAGGTGATTGTGAGAACAATTCGAACGTTTGTTAGATCACCGTTTGGTTCAAAAATAGAAATAAAAAATGACCGTGACGTTATCGCTGCTATTTTTATTTATTTCGTCATTAACATTCTAGCAATAATAAATTGCATTTGAAGTTTCGCTATACTGATAATTTCATAGTTATTGAAGATTTTTACGTGTTTGAACGCAGCAGTAACTGAGAGAAGGAGAGATCCGCCGTACCCAACGACAAATAGATAGGATCAGAAGAGCTAACAGTTGTGTATGCCCCATATATCTGGCACCTCTATCCCCTGGCACCACGGTTTTACATACAGGTCCGGAAACTCTGGCGTTTTTGCATGGTGGAAAGTGTCATCGTTATGGCCTTTGCACACTGCGCGCGATTTGCGATGAGCGATGAGCGATATCCAATGGGAGCTCAGGTATTTCAGAAACCCCCTGGGAAAGTGAAGCTCCCATTGGATATCGCCCATCGCTCATCGCGTGCAGTGTGCAGAGACAATAGTAAGGCAAAAACGTAGTTCCTCATTTATCCACTGGAAGCGCTGTCAAATTGAAGTAGTCTCGTATACATAGATATACATCAATGGGTAAATAACCTCCAGACAGTCTCTACTCAATTAAGAAAATGCCTAAGACGTGGATCGTACCGAACTGTGAGAAAAGTTTGCAAAATCATAATGAAAAGCGATCAGTGTTCAAAGTTTCACAGGACGAAAAATTGCGTCGAAAGTGGGAAGTCTCAATTCCTGGGAATCAAGTGCTAAAGACGTCGCAACACGTTTGCGAACGTCACTTCGAGCCACGAAGTATCGTGCGAAAGTGCTAAAAGCGGTTCAGATGGACAAATTCTCACTGATATAAGTTTGAATTATTCACATCTATAAGTTCATGGAGTTTATTTTTTCCCTTTATATAAAGCCGAAAAGTCCTACAAAATCGTTGTAACGTTAATTTATAACAAAGTCTGATACTATAGAAAGGAAAAGAGTTAGCCCCAGTTCGCAACGTATCTATAAATCTGAACTACCTGAAAGGCTCCAATAGAACCGCATAATGTGGACCCGGCCTAATCCTTCGCTGTATTTTAATACAATCGATTAAGCATGCGCAAGTTCGCCTATAAACAAAACCAAAAACGGCAAAAACAATTTGTTTTACAAAAGAAACTCGCCAAACTGAAAAATCAATGAAAACGATGCCTTTTAAACATATACAATGCGTTTACTACTTTTTTACCCCTCTTCCATTATATTTATTTTCAGGTTCTTATTAACATTGTTAGAAAAGCAAAAATCAACATAAAAGTTATAGAAACAAACCAGGAATGCAATCTACCAAGAATAAACATTAATTATAAGGGAAAAAATTACACCGCGCACATTTGTTCATACCCCATCTACTCCAATGGCGAAAGACCAAACAAAAATATTACAGAAGTTCGAGCATAGGAGAAATACAGTCTACTGCAATAATAATTCTCATTCTGCCCGGGGGATCAGGAGTGAGAAATACTCAAACATTTTCCATTTATGTCGCTCTTACAAATATTGGGTCTGTTCGTTTTGGCTGCACTTTTCTACACTTCTTTCGCCTTCTGAGGACTTTCTATTACTGAATGTATTTAAATTATAGAAAGTGTAGCTAAAACGAACAGATTCTATGTTTATTTTGAAAAATCTGCGCCTTTGCACAGCTGTTCGGACCTGCGTTTGATTGGCTAACTTTTACCTAAGAGCGCTTCGGGTGGCAGCAGCGAGAACTGCTATTTTGCCTCATTATCTGAGTCACCCCCCACCCTAGGAGTTTCCAGACCGGTATGTAAGACCGTGCCTGGCACTCGTTCAAATTCTCTTAAGGGGTTAGGCCACAGTAACAGGTATAAAATCATGTGCGAATTTAACAATTTTTTTTCGTATAAAAAAGCGATTCACTTATAAAATCAATTACATATCTATTTAGTATGAATATCAAGCTGTTAGAAATGTTTTTTTTTTCGATGTACAAAATGGCCGACTACTAATATTTTCTTTTGTTATCTTTTTTTAGGCGCTCCGCGGCGTGACATTTAGCATCCACAATTTTTTACCGAGAACAAAAAACAAAACTTTTCGTCAATCTACATTAGAATACCTAGAGAAGTACGTACGGAATTTAACAAATATTGTTTTATTCAAAAGTTGTAGGTATTTGAACTTAAGAAATGAATTTTCAGCGAAAAATTTCGTTATAACTGCTCATAAACTCCTCATGAAATGAAAAGTTTTCGATTAATCGGAAATTCCGTACGTACTTCTCTGCGAAATGCAATTAGGAACATTACTTTTAAATTTGAAATAAATCGAGTAAAAATTGTTGAAGTCATTTGTCACGCCAATTGGAAAAAAGCTGTTTCGAGAAGTTTCGAGTAGTCGGCCATTTCGTGCATCGAAAAAAAAAATATTTTTTCTAACACCTTGATATTCATACTAAATAGATGTGTAATTAATTTTATGAGTGAATCACTTTTTCATACGAAAAAAGTTGTTAAATTTGCACATGATTTTATACCCGTTACTGTGGCCTAACCCCTTAAGTAAGATGTCTTCGTTAAACAGACTAATCCGCGAGGCAGTCCATTGTGCGGCGCTAGTAGTCACCCGCATGCCTCTACTCCCTCCACTCCGCAAAACGTCTTGCCCAGCTCCCTGACACGGGATACTATTCCCATGGCAATAAATTACTCGCACGGTCTTACATACAGGTCTTGCAACGAAGCTAAATTTTCGTGGTCGGGGTAGGCACGCTTATCGGCTTCACTTTTCGATTCACTAGGCGCCGCTACGCGTCGCTACTAGCAAGGGGAAGTAGTTTCCTCTTACCTCTTACCGGCGAATGAACCCAAGGTGTTTACGTATGTTTTTGTGGCGCGATTGTCGAAATAACCTTTATTTGCGACCATATACCAGAAGGTTCCACGCGATTTACCGTGATACATTTTTTATCGTGATTTACGCATAAGTGTGAATTTTTTTTGGTAGTGTTTGTGAAAAAAATGCGAAATAGCTAAGGGTTGCGCGTTTCGCAATTGCAAAACGGGGTACAAAAATTGTAAGCAGAAATGCTCCGCGTTTCGCGTGCCCAGAAACGTCGAACGATAAAAAAATGGGTCGATGCTATTCCGGGACTGAAAGAGTCTCAGTACGTGTGTGAAAAACATTTCGAAGAACGATGTATTGTGAGACATTGGAGAAAAAAGGATGTAAATGGTCGTAATATGTGCTGGTATGAATTAATGTATTCAAAAAGTTTGCGGTTTAAAAAAAAAGAAAGTAATAGTCTTTTTTTTAATCAACACATTTTTTAAAATTGGTTTCGTATATTATGCAGTTTACACGACAGTACGGTAAATTAAGTTAGGGTAAACGGCACATGCGTTGCGTTCAGGAGGGAAAAGGACAGAAGAGCTATATCTCTCTTCGTCGCACCACTACTTCCCCTTGCCGTCACGCACCAAGCGGCAGAAATCGGAATAAAAAACATAACCGCTAAGGGTGCCTACCCCCACTACCGCCGTTGTCAGACCTGTATGTAAGACCGTGATTACTCGCGTGTTGTCCGGGATGTTTGATTGCGCTACAGTCCACTTCGTGGCGCTAGTAGTCACCTGCTCGATTTCTTTTACGAATGCGCGTTGCATGCTCGATATAATAATAACATTTTCGGAGCATTTGGCGTTTTACGCGTTTTACGGTTGTGTTGTGACTTGAGGCTTGTGAGTACAATACAATTTTCAGAACATTTTAAATGTCAAAAAATCAATTCGAGATCTGTGAAGTGTATTTTTTGTTTCCCATGATATACCTTCTGTATTGTGTGTAGGTTACAATTGTCAAACGACGAAAAGCGGCCATTGGTTCGAGATAAATCATACCGATATGCATCGTCCCTGGTTGTACCTCAGGGTACAAATCAAACCCAGAAGGGGTGAATTTTTTCACAATTCCCAAGAACCCGCAAAGTGAAAATTTGTGGGAAATAACTGTGCGGCGAATGAGCAGCTGTGTGAAAAGTGGCAGAGCAGTTTGCGAGAAGCATTTCCAGAAAACCGAAATAGTTTGGGAACGCCACTTTCTAAGTCCCGATGGAAAAGTGCTTGGAATAGTGAGTTCGATCATTTTTTTTTGTCGTAACCCGAATTTGTATTGTTTTCCTCTTACATTCGAATTATGACAAAAATTTCCGGGGAAATACCAAATCCCTCACTTAAAACAAGGAAGTGTCCCATCGCTATTTCCGTGGACCAAGACGAAACAGCTACAGTCAGAGAATGTGAAGACACAAAATCAAACGGCATAATAAAAATTCGAAATTTTGTCCCACGTGAAAAACATTCAAAGTTGATTTATGTATTATAAAGAAAAAACAGGTAATTTAATTGAAATGTATATTAAATGGTGATATTTTGAACATATTTATATGTATCGATTTTTTTCTTGAGATGTTCATGCTTGTTTAGAAACCGACACGCACGCATACGCTTACTTCCCGGTCTCTAACTGCCAACAAACAAATACATTTCGAGTTACATCATTTTAAACGATTACAATAATCATATTGTAATAATGATTATAATAAACATTTTCTCCATTGTTTGGTGGGTTCGGCTGGTTCACAGGTTATATGTCACGTATATAGTTATCGAGCAGGTGACTACCAGCGCCACACGTGGCAACGATTGAAAATAAAAACGACGGACATTACACGAGCCATGTATGACTGATGGCGACAGGGGCCTGGTCCACGGTCTTACATACAGGGCTGACAACGGCGGTAGTGGGGGTAGGCACCCTTAGCGGTTCTGTTTTTTATTCCGATTTCTGCCGCTTGGTGCGTGACGGCAAGGGGAAGTAGTAGTGCGACGAAGAGAGAAGTACCATTTCTGTCCTTTTCTCTCCTGAACGCAACGAATGCGCCGTTTGCCCTAACTTAATTTACCGTACTATCGTGTAAACTGCATAATATACGAAAGCAATAAAAAAAAATGTGTTGATTAAAAAAAGATGACTACTTTCATCGAAAAAAAACTGAAAACTTTTTGAATACATTAATTCATACCAGCACATATTACGACCATTTACATCCTTTTTTCTCCAATGTCTCACAATACATCGTTCTTCGAAATCTTTTTCGCACACGTACTGAGACTCTTTCAGTCCCGGAATAGCATCGAGCCATTTTTTGTATCGTTCGACGTTTCTGGGCACGCGAAACACGGAGCATTTCCGCTTACAATTTTTGTACTCCATTTTACAATTGCCAACCGCGCAACCTTTAGCCATTTCGCATTTTTTTTCGCAAACACTACCAAAAAAAATTCACACTTATGCGTAAAAACACGATAAAAAATGTATCACGGTAAATCGCGTAGAACCTTCTGGTATATGGTCGCAAATAAAGGTTATTTCGACAATTGCGCTACAAAAACATACGTAAACACCTTGGGTCCATTCGCCGGCAAGAGGCAAGGGGGAAACTACTTCCCCTTGCTAGTAGCGACGCAGAGCGGCGCCTAGTGAATCGAGAAGTGAAGCCGATAAGCGTGCCTACCCCCACCACGAAAATTTAGCTTCGTTGCAAAACCTGTATCAGGAAGACTAGAGGTAAGGAGTACGAACGCCGTGTCGTCGAAACGTCCGCAAAAGCGAGGACGAGAAGGGCGGCGCTGCTCTCCTACCGCACCGAAGTAAAGTCAGCAACAAACAAGTGCCGTACGATACGCTCCCTCATATGGAGCGATAATTTGATCAAATGAATTGTAAAGGCAGTGCCGTACGATATGCGAAAAGCACCCTTTGCTACTTCATCTAGAGCGATCATTTCATCAAATAAATTGTACAACCAGTTGATGAAGGCAATTTCTATATAGATAGACAGAATTCTCATATATACATAGTTTTGGGAAATACCGAAATACAGAAATTAAGTGAATGTTTTTTTTGTTGCAGCAGCAGTAACAAACAAAATTTATTTATAGACACAAGGAAAGTCATAATAAATTGTCATCCAGACAAAAAATTTACAGATTATGACACGCTGTACAGATTAAGAATAATAACGAAATACAGAAATTAAGTCAGTTTTTTTCCTTGCAGAAACCGTAACAAACAAAAATTATTTATAGACACAAGAAAATTCATAACAATTTTTCAAATTCTCACATATTATATTTACACACATTATGATACGCTGTACAGATAAAGAATAATAACGAAATACAGATATTAAGTCAATGTTCTTTTTTCGTTGCGGAAGAAGTAAAAACATAGACACAAGACAATTCATAAGAATTTTTAATTCAAACAAAAGATTTACAAATTATCACACATCATATTTGCACATTATGACATGCTGTACAGATAAATCGAAGTTACAGTTTTGATTTTTTTCCTATTGTCTTTCGTTTTGATTTTCCTTGCGTGATTATTTTCGTTGACCGATCGCGCTAGAAAATGTCCTCGCATGACGAGATAATAGTTCATCACTCTCTTCGTGAACTCTTCGTTATGTGCTTGGCATCCCACGTAGGCACGTACGCACATACCCATTTTCACGCCTCGAAAATAAACATTTTGTTTATTTTCGAGACATGAGACAAAACGTGCAATATATGAAAAATCCATACATTGCACGTTTTGTCTCATCGACGGGACACTTGCTCCATATCTCGCGTTTGTGATAATTTTTATTTCACTCGGTACGATAATGGTACGGTAAAACGAAACCATTCTTTTTGCGAATGTAAGTACTATTTTTCTTACCTATGATTGATTGTTTTCGCCGCAGATCACCAAATATATTTTATATCGAGACACAATTATTTTTTTTTACATCTAACACAATTCGCAAAATTGGTTAGCCACAACATGCTTTATGCCAATACGGACGACGAGCGGGAATCATCGATGACACATGACGTCAGTTGTGTTCTTGTCGCTTAGTTCACTTCGGTGCGGTCGAACACTAGCGACGCACGCCGTGAAAACACTAACTACTAAAATCCACAGTTTGACGGACGCTTTTGGATCGGGCTCGCCACAGGCTTTCGTACTCCTTACCTCTAGTCTTCCTGACCTGTACGTAAGACCGTGGTCTCGCCGCATCATTTCGTCAATTCTAACCTTCGCAATCTGTACGTTTTCTTTGTTTTCCCGATCTTGATGGTCGATTTGAAAGTATCAAATTATTAAGCAATAGTCGCGGCATTCGTTATCCAAGTGATTAAATAGAAATTACTTTTCGCCGATTCGTTTCGTTATAAAAGTGATCAGATACAACAACGTTTTCGGTCTTGGTGTTTTGTCATCAGAGTGATTAAATAAAAACCATTTTTGGCGGTTTTCGATTTTATATTCAACAATGCCGGCGTGCCTTATTCTTGGCTGCACGTCGGGTTATAAATCAAACAAAGAAAAGTCACATTTTTTCAACGTACCGCGTGATTCAGAGACCTTAGAATTATGGAAAAAAGCCATCGGACGCACAAAAAAATCCATCCAGCCTGGGCAATCCGTGTGCGACAAGCATTTTCGACCGGACGAAGTATTGTGGAAACGAGAATTGCTAGGGCCTGACGGCGCGGTTATTGGTGTGGTACATATGATAGGAAGAATAATTTGGATGAAAAGAACTATTTCATTTCAGGCCTTTTTAATCATTGTACGCCTTTTCAGTCACCGTACAAAATCCCTCGGTTGGTGAAAGGATCGACACCGTCGATATTTGCTTGGACTGAATGTACAAAGCCAGAACCATCCGCGATATTTGAAAATGTATCACATCATGATTCTGTAGAAGCCATGGATTTCAGCAATAATCAATTGTCCGACGCTGCGATACCCGAAGCGTATCAGTCTGCAAAGGAAGAGTCAAAGGAAGAATATGTACCGGCGAATTGTACGGACGTTTTGCCAACGGAGCCGCATGCTGAAAGTTCTCATGAACCAGTGGCACTTCTTACAAGCCAAGAATTGATTGAATTAAATGTACCGCTCGTACCTGGATGGGTCAAACAGAACATGAGACATGAAGATACGACCAGCGTCGTATTTTGTAAATTAGAGTACTGTAGAGGCAGCGATGTACTGAAGACCTTTCCACTCAAGGAAGTCATAGTTACGAGCAATCTGTCGGTACAAGTAAATATTTTGAGCCAACCATTGAGCATCACTGACCTGCAGATCGAGCTCGGCCCCGTACTCACGATCGAACAATTGCACGCCCTGCTGCTCGAACTGGACAAACTTAAGGTGTGTACAGGTTCAAAGTTACAAAAGGAGCTGGATGAAATCGACTGTCGTGTTGTTAGTAAAGATGTCAGTGGAACATGGCGACACGTGAAATGTTCTCTATTGCTGTACGATGAAACAGTCTGCAAATTTTGCCGGAGAGTGAAAAAGACCGCGGCGAGGAAGATTCGAAGAAGCGAGATACGCGGAGAGCCAAAACGAATTCACCTTCGATTGTCTCCGCAAGAGAAAAAAAATTTATCGCGACTGAAGGAGAAATTTAAATCCGTACAAAAAGCCGTGAGACGCGCGAAAAAAGGAATTTTAACATCAAAGTCGGAGCTCGATGCGTGCCAAGAACAATTGAATGCGTATAGTGAGAAATCGTTGGAGGAGGTTCTCGAAACGGCGAAGCTGCCTAGAAAGCAAACACATGCTCTGAAAGAAATCGTTGCCGCGGCAAAATTCAAGGACTCTAAAGGAAGACGATCCACGGAAGAATGGATAATATTGTGCATGTTGATGCACATGCGCTTTGCTTCCGGGTACAACTTCGTACGTGTCAACAACATACTTCCAATTCCGTGTCCTCGGACTATCCGAAGGTATTTTATATACGATAATTATAATATTGATTGCTGAAAAACTACAGTTAATGATTATTTATTCATTCCAGAGTCAATTTATTTATTTTTCTTTAGCGCGCTTGCTTATGCTTACCTTTTCGTAGATATCTCTCTAACATCAATGCTTCGTGTGGCTTCTCGATGATGAATTCTTCGAAGTGATGAAAATGGCTGTCAAAGAAGGAAAATATTGAGAAATACGGAATTCTTCTCCTCCATGAAATAGCGACGCTAGAAAGTATCAGTGTCGATACAGAGTTTCTGACGTATGAGGGATCGGTCGATTTCCTGATGGACAGCGAGCAAACTTCACAATTTACCGATAAGGTCAATCATGGCCTGGTAATCATGCTCCAGCCGTTGTTCGACGATTACACGCAGCCAGTAGCTGTTTTCGCTTCTCGTCGATCTGTTAAAGGATACGTCTCAGCGCAACTACTTGTTAAGGGGTGAGATGCAGTAGAGGCTCGAAAAAACGAGAATTTTCAATAATTTTTTTTTAATAGTAATCAAGTTTGTTTTAATAAAGTGGTTACACAGACTTTTTCTGTTATATTTCAACTTGTACAAATTTTCAGAGAAAAATATTGATTGTTAAAATATCGCCATCTTTGTCGGACCCCCTTCGGCATGTAGTGCTTTGCGGTGACCATCATAAAATTTGACTGGATCATCCGAAATGAAAAAAAAACCGAAAAAAATCATTATTTTAATAACAAATCTAGTTAAAAAAAATCCTATGACAAGTAGTAGATAATGGTGTATAGAATAACCACAAAAAACCTCAAGGCAATCGGTTCATTGGTTTTCGGGAAATTTTGGGTACCGATTTGAAAAACGTGGTTTTGAGAAAAACGCGTTTGAAAATTTGGGAATGCATAAATCATGAAATTTGTCAACTTACATGGAATCATCGCTACCAGGCCCATAGTGTAGGTCTTCTACGGTCGACGGAATGTTCATAGCTTCATAAGTGTATATCTCCCCTTAATATCTTTTATAGGAAGCATACAAAAAATTCCTAAAAATACCGAATTTTTCAGCCGTCTAAAGTGGGATGATCCCTTAGATAATTGCGAGGCTATTTTTGAAGGTACGGATCGACCCAGGAAAACCTTTTTATCAGGTGGAAGCATCTCGAGACTCTGCATGAAAAAGATAAGGCGCTGGCGGGGCCCGGTCACGTTCGTGTTTACCCGAAATTGACGAAACATCACCTGGTGCTTAATAATACGCAGAAAATGCGAGTGAACCTGGCTGTTCAGGTAAAATATTAGCTGTTAATAAGCAGAGGCTGACACGTTCGATTATTTAAAACATCATCGTCGATTATTCTGGCAATGTCGTTTTTTAGTTACCGTTTGCTGGACAAATTAAAAAAAATGCAGCCTACTATGCTGCCTCTTTGTGTCAAGTACAAATACAATGGTCATTGTGTGACAAAATATAAAAAAAATGTTAAAATGTGAAATGGGAAGTGATGAAGCAAACCTGTTAGAAAATTAATAAGCTCATTACTTTAGTTTTTACTATTTTCTTGTATTCATTTAAACAGAAAGTCTTTCATTTGTGGATCTAATACAAAGAGGTAGAATAATGAGTTGAAGATTTTTAAATTATGAGAGAAAAGACAATATTATTAAAAAGATATTTCAATGATAACAAAATGATTATTTTAAAACATAATTGAACATCCTAATGCCTGTGATTAAATATACCGAGTTAGTTACTAAGTAATAATTTCACGATAATAATAATTATCGGATTTTCAGCAACTCGGTTGCCAGTCGACTTCGACTTTTCCAAAGATAGGATCCGAGTTTAAATGACTGTGAGGGCATTCCATGGTTTTGCTAATGGATTAATAAAATGTTCGATGCGCTCAATCGTAAACAGCCCCTTGATGGAGTTCACCCCGGTGATCATAATTTGAAGGTAACAGACGACTTTTGAGTTTATAATTTATGAAAAGAATTTGACCGCTTTTCTAGTATCGATTTTACTGTTACTGCCTTTGTACATAAGAAAAAACATTTTTACTGCTTTTGTACATAAGAAAAAACATTCTTCGCCAATTTCGGTTTGTACACTGAGAAAAAAAATCATTGATCCAATATCATTGGTGTTATTGAATGAAATTTCGTTGATTCAATTGTAAAATTGTTGGTGTAAATAATCGGATTTATTAGTCCAAACAAAACGCTATTGACTTTGATAACATGACCAAATTGAAAGTTTTCTTTTTCATTCAAAAGATATGTTAGCCGAGAAGAATATATTATTGAAACTATATAAAAAATTATATAGTCTTTTCTTTAAAAAAAGTATTTTGCTTATTCCTTCGATCAATTACAAGATAATCCATTATGTCAACGAAATATTTTTGGTTTTTTCATTTTAGATGATCCAGTCCAGAGATATCGTGCTCACCGCAAGACGCCATTTTTAGAGGTGCTCCCGGAGATCAGCTATAGCAGCTTTCAAAATAATTATTTTTACAAATAAAAAATGTTAAAGTACAGTTGAAAGTTACCATAATATGTGTACAAATTTTTACACTAATAAATTTGAAGGTCTTCTCAAGAAAAAATCTTCATTAATCGATCTTTTTGGGCCTCCTGACTGTATATAACCCCTTAAAGAAAATATTAATGAAAAATTTTACTAGCAGAAGAATTTCCGTAGCCGCGACTTCAATAAAAATGTAAAGTCGTCTAAATCTACTAGAGTTGATTGATAATCGTTGGGTATGATCATTGATTTTGACTTATTTTTATTAAAATAAGTCAAAATCCTCCGCGAAAAGAATACCTTAAGGGGTCAGGCCACTCAAGAATTTTCGAAAAATCGATTTTTTTTAATGGTCCCCTAGGACCTCAAAAATGATGTCCCAAAAGATCATGGCCGGGAAAAATCTCTAAGTACTCGGTTTTCGAAGTTTAGTACAAGGCCGTCTGGTTCGCAGCTCACTACTTAAAACTTCAAACGCATTTATATAAAAGCTGCATTTTTTAAGTTGGCTGGAAACATAACTGAGACATTTTTCAACGGATTGACTTTTAATGTTGAATATATATTAAAAATACATTGTCTATGGAAGTACCTAGAATTTTTTTTTACATTGCATAGTTCTGAGGAAACAATCTGGATAAGAAAAAGCTATCCAAGCATTGTCTAACGTAATGATAAATTAATTTTAAATGAAAAAATTGATATTTGTTCACGTTCAATAAATATTTTTATAATACAATAATACTTTGATATGTGTAAATATTTGATCCCTTCCTTTGTAAAAATTTACTCTGGAATTTCAATGTCTTAAGGTAGTTCTGTAGTATTGGTCGAATCTTAGAAATTGGCTGAAATGGGTATTTTTGGGTATTTTTGTACGCGATTCCTATACCTAACACGTAAACCGATAGGAGTTTGCTCGCATTTCTCGATATAGGTCCTAAACGTATCTTAGGATTTCAAAATAAAAACACACGTGTACGCAGTACTATTGTGGGATTGATTTTTTGAATAATTACAAACTTTGACAGTTTACTTTCAGAGATATCGACTTATGAAAAGTGGCCCTGATGGAAATCCGCTTATTGGAATTCGATAAATAATGTTGAAATCTGTTAAAAAAATGTCAGAAACTGTGAAAATGAATAGATTCTAACATAATTTGATGGAATCGTACATATTTTGATAGATTCTGTCGGAAATAATCTATGAAAATCGGACAGAACCTCACGTATTATGTTAACTTTACGGAATATCATAAAATCACAGAATTCGATACTTTCTGTCATCTTTTTGTCAGAAAATGTCATCTTTTAACAAAAAATGATAAAATTAATTTTCCATTTTTTGACATATTGTTGCATCGAAAAGGATGACAGAAAATGACAAAAAATGATAGAAAACGATAATTTTTATCATAATTTGTTGTCACATTTTTGTTGAATTCTGACAGATTTCAGCTGTCATTAAATCACAGAGTTTGATACTTTCTGTCATCTTTATGTCGGAAAATGTCATCTTTTAACAAAAAATGATAAATAAGTTTTCCATTTTTTGACATATTGTTGGATCGAAAAAATATGACAGAAAATGTCAAAAAATGATAGAAAACGATAATTTTTATCATAATTTGTTGTCACATTTTTGTTGAAATCTGACAGATTTCAGCTGTCATTAAATTACAGAATTTGATACTTTCTGTCATCTTTATGTCGGAAAATGTCATCTTTTAACAAAAAATGATAAATCAGTTTTCCATTTTTTGACATATTGTTGCATCGAAAAAAATGACAGAAAATGTCAAAAAATGATAGAAAACGATAATTTTTATCCTAATTTGTTTGGGTTTTGGCTTTGACATATTGGGGTTTGGGTTTGACATATTCGGTCATAATATTTTATAAATGTTGAAGAATTCCATTATATTCCATAAAAAAATGATATTTAATGATGAAAATCTCACAAAAAATAAGAAAGAATGATATAATTCGACAGATTCGGTCATAATATTTCATGAATGTTGAAGAATTCCATTTTATTCCATCAAAAAATGACATTAAATGACGAAAATCTCACATAAAATGGAAAACTCTTACGACATTATATGACATATTATGTAAGATTCTGACAGGAATTACTGAATTATAACATTACTTTTCTGATAAAATATGACAGATTCTGTAAAGCATGTTCCAATTTCCGGTCAGAAATCATGAACTTCTCACAGAAACTGTCAAATCTCGAAATAATATGACAGATTCTGTCGTATAAATGACATATTCTGACATTATTTCTCATTGAAAGTTGACGGAATATTATCAAATCTGACATTTTTTGTTAAAATCTGACGAATTCCAATAAGCGGATTTCCATCAGGGGGTAATTTTATTCCACACCGAACTCGGGCCCAACCATCTGTAACGGAATGGCAACAGTGTACGCTGCAGCCAGCTGATCGGCGCGTGGTCTGGGAACTCGAAGCGTGTTTTTTTCCCCGAGTTCTAGTAATTCTGAGACGGATGTGAAATAAATTTATTCTGCAAACAAATTTAATTTGTTCAATTTATGCATGTATTTATGCATGTATTTGTCTTTGTTACAGCGAATACAATTTAAACTGTCGGCAAGATGTAAATCCACGATCCGCCGTCCTTCGACAGCGAATTTTTGTTGCTTATCGTTGGGGTTATGGTTATTCTCATCGCGTTTAGCCGCATTTGCTTGACACATGGCTGCCACAGCTTTCAGTCTTTTAGCAAGCGCCTTTTTTCTTGTAAACTTTCCTTTGTATCGCATTTGGGTGGACATTTTCACTCTTTTTTTATTTATATAAAATATTTTGCGAAAGACGGATCGTAGGAAGCACAACGCTATGACTGCAGGAAAATCGCGCTGTTGCCACGATTACAGCGCCGCTCTCTATACGAGTATGAGACCTATCTATGCATGAAGTGCAAATGTGTGGGACATATAGATGGTACAAGCTCTGTCAAAAATGTACAACCAACAGCATCGTATAAGCATTGGATGTTACTATACGCTTCGACCGAAACTTTTGGCTCATACGTGTACCTACAGAACTACGTTCAGGGCATGTACAAGGTCAACATAGCCTCACAAATTTTTCAACCCTATTTTCTCATAGATGGTTGAATTTTTTCGGAAAAACAAAGCATTAGGCTCTGGAGAATTCCTCGACGCAGAGCTTGATGACTTCCTTTTGCCCTAAATATTATTCATCTCTGAGAAATCTCTGTTCGAAAATTTCAGCTGTGTCTCTCGCACTCATATGTCACGTGGTACATCTTCTACTTCGCCTTAATAATTAATCATCCAAACGCGTCGAATGCAGACCACGGTCTTGCATACAGGTCTGACAACGGCGGTAGTGGGGGTAGGCACCCTTAGCGGTTCTGTTTTTTATTCCGATTTCTGCCGCTTGGTGCGTGACGGTAAGGGGAAGTAGTGGTGCGACGAAGAGAGAAATACCTCTTCTGTCCTTTTCCCTTCTGAACGCAACGCATGCGCCGTTTGCCCTAACTTAATTTACCGTACTGTCGTGTAAACTCCATAATAAACGAAACCAACAAAAAAATGTGTTGATTAAAAAAAAGATGACTACTTTCATCTAAAAAAAACTGAAAACTTTTTGAATACATTAATTCATACCAGCACATATTACGACCATTTACATCCTTTTTTCTCCAATGTCTCACAATACATCGTTCTTCGAAATGTTTTTCGCACACGTACTGAGACTCTTTCAGTCCTGGAATAGCATCGAGCCATTTTTTGTATCGTTCGACACGTTTCTGGGCACGCGAAACACGGAGCATTTCTGCTTACAATTTTTGTACCCCGTTGTGCAATTGCGAACCGCGCATCCCTTAGCCATTTCGCATTTTTTTCGCAAACACTACCAAAAAAGATTCACACTTATGCGTAAAAACACGATAAAAAAATCTATCACGGTAAATCGCGTAGAACCTTCTGGTATATGGTCGCAAATAAAGGTTATTTCGACAATCGCGCCACAAAAACATACGTAAACACCTTTGGCCAATTCGCCGTCAAGAGGCAAGGGAGAAACTACTTCCCCTTGCTAGTAGCGACGCGTAGCGGCGCCTAGTGAATCGAAAAGTGAAGCCGATAAGCGTGCCTACCCCCACCACGAAAATTTAGCTTCGTTGCAAGACCGTGATGCAGACGCTGCGCGACCGGCGTGGGGAGAAGGCGCGTGACACTAGCGCCCCTCGTGGAGAATTCCAATAGGCGGACATGGTCTGTCCAAGTGGCAGAGAGCTGTTTATAACCAAAGTTTTAGTTTCTTGTAATAAAAAAAATGTCCCAATCCCTTACATCTTGATTAAACACCATCCCATCCTCACATCGTGATTACATCATTCCATAACGATTCCCTAACGTTTACAACGAAAAATAACGTTAAATGCTTCGTCTCCATACAACTTTATGGAGCTTGCCATCGTTGGATTTTTTTTTCATGCAACGAAACAAAAATTAATATGTTTGAAGATTAACTCATCGACTTGCTACGAAAATGACAGAATTAACGATCCTTAATCATAAAAATAAACGATGTACTAACAGCCTGGCTGCAGAAAGCAAAATCCGAAAACATTCGAGAACGATTATCGGCCGGCGAAATTTTATCGCAAATTTCTTTTCCATATTTTTGAATACCCTCTAAGAAACAATATACATTAACTAACAATCCCTAATAGTCGACCAAAAATCGATTTCTATGGGAGAAAATGGAATATTTGTATCGCCAACTTGTTTCCACGTCCTCGCAATCGAGTCTCATTGGTCGCCGTACTCGATTTATCGCAAAATTCCACAGATTCCATTGGTCGCGCGACCAATTCGAGAACACCCGATAGGTTTACTTTCGCTGCCGTACGCTGAATTCGCAGAATGCCGAGGAATTATCGCTGTCAGTGGGAAATTATACGTGTTAATCCGTGTATAGTGGGTGTAGCATCTGCTATCGTCGGACGAGATTTTCTTCGTCGAGGTTACTTTATCCACTTTGCAAACTTTTTTTTGTCATTCGCTGCACGAAAAATTCATCGTATGCTCATTGTCGGATAACGAGGGTTGAAGCTTCCAGACAGTTCTAGCCGTTTGGGTAAACAAATAAAGAAAGTCTCGGAGAAACGAACAGTGCACGAAAATCCAATGCGCGCGCGACCCTCCGTAAACCCGTCCCTTCCGAGTAAACAATTATAATTCACGCGACGCAAGGACGAGCAAGAACTATTGACGAAAACAACGCGATTGTTCCGAATGAGCGAGCGAACGATTTGACTCTGGTTGACGCGATGTCGTTCGAAGGAAAATACAACACGAAAAGTCCAGGTACGTAATTTTTTTTCTATCGCGTGGCGATCGCGGCTCGGGAATGCAACGTTCGGGACAACAAAAGGCGAGAAAAACGAACGTTCTTGTGTTCATAGCTGTGAAACGGTTGATGAGGGAAGCTCTGGAGCTTTCCGAGCCCAGCGACGAGTACAGAGCGTCCCCGCTGGAAGAAAATCTCTTCGAGTGGCATTTCACGGTGCGAGGCCCGCCGTTGACAGAATTCGCAGAGGGCGTCTATCACGGAAGGATTCTTCTGCCCCCCGAGTATCCCATGAAACCGCCCAATATTATTCTTCTCACCGTGAGTAGAGCGCGGGCTTATATTCGGAAAGAACAACGAGAAGGTAGCGGCTTCGAACGCACGGCTCTCAGTTATAGATACGGAGGCGTGCAAAAGTTTCGGGCAATCCGATTTTTTTAAATTAAGCGATAAAATAGACAATTCCCAAACTCGTTAATCATTTCAAATTGTTACCAGAGCTACGATATGAATAATAGCGTGATATATTATTAGGACTTGGGATTAATTCGTAGCGTTTTTTGAATGAAAAAAAATATTTGTTTTAAATGAAAATCAAAATATACATCGAGGGGAGGGTAGGGTTTTCGACGTAAAAAAAATACTTTTTTGAAATTTTTTTTCATTTATATGGATAGAGTACATTTATTGAACCCTTTTGTACATTGTTAAGGGGCCGTCCATTAATCACACTAGGCTCAAATAGGGGGGGGAGGGGGTTTGGATAACATCACGATTGATCACGCTGGGGGGGAGGGTGTTGTGACATATCACGTGTATTTTTTTGTGTAACTGCGTGAACCGGAGAGCATCCGCTGTGAGCTATTAAACCGGCAAGTTGTGCCCAGGGGGCTGGCACCTTTTGGAATTTTTGCTACGCAAAATGACCGCATTTTTAGTGTCGTACTCTGCCACTCGCAGCGCTAGTTATACTCTTACAACCTGATGCGTGCGCAGGGGCTATGTATATAATATGATCGCTATGTACGCCGTGCGGGCCTCGCGCCTACGCAATAAGAATATTGTAAGATAACTGCTAGCGCCATAGGGAGAGGTAGAACTAAAAAAGGGGTCGAAAATAGCAGCATTTGTATACCGGTAGGGAATAGAAGGTATCAACCCCCTGGTTGTGCCTAAAAAGTAACCTAAACAACAGTTTTTAGATCTATTTAATTTCGACTGGCCACCTACTTAAAGTGAAGTGCCTACATCTCATTCACAAAAGGCTTGTCCACTTGTTACTGTAGAAAACACGCAAATGAGCCCCTGGTCCTAGGACAATGCCATTTAAATATATTGACAATATAAATGATTTTGCTTTTGACAATCAAATACCGTACTCCCTATTGGTTGTGTCTGACATTTCTTAACACAATAAAATACACGTGATGTAGGCGGGGGGGGGGGGGGGGGGGGGGTGGCTGGAAACCTCACCACATATCACCACGGGGGAGAGGGGCTCAGAAAGTGGCCTAAAAACCTCACGTGATTAATGGACGACCCCTAAGTGTCATTTCAAGAACATTCCGTGGAAGTTGTACGCGAAAATATCCACAAACAAGCCGGTGACAAAGCTTTTCCAAGAACGCCTTTGGAAAAACACGATTTGCGGTGTTCACCGTATCTCAGCTAGAAATTATCCGAAATCAAGTACCATTAAAATTTAGTCAATCATCAAATCCTCCCCCCAACGGTCTTTGATAATTTTTTTTTTCATTTCGAAATTTTTGGTGGTCATGTAAACTGAAAAGTGCTATTTCACGAAAAATTCCGCCATTTTGGGGGTGGAAAACCCCCTCAATGTAAAAAAAATCTCAAACTAACCATTGGGGGGAGGTATTTTATATGTAGAAAGTGTGTACCAAGTTTGAAATAAACCGGTCATGTAGTTTTCAAATGGCAGTGAACACGGTCTTTGAAAAAGTCGTTTCGAGATAAACGCGGCTTGTTTGTGAATATGTTCGCGTACAAATTTCACGGAATGTTCTTGAAATGACACTCAACATTGTACAAAAGGTTTCAATAAATTTACTCTATCCATATAGATGAACAAAATTCGCAAAAAAGTGTTTTTTTTTTCACGCTGAAATCCCTACCCTCCCCTTAATTGCGCTACAGTCCACTTTGTGGCGCTAGTAGCCATTTGCTCGTTTCATTTTACGCATGCGCGTTTTATGCTTGATATAATAATAACATTTTTTTAACACAAAGTATTGCCCCGGGCTTTCTACTACTTTTCACTATCTTTTGGGCAGGGTACGAATACCGTGTCGGAAGAACGCCTCTCCTTTAGTTGCAATCCACGAATCGACCCATTTTTGACAATCTTCGTAAGTGAACTTCTGCTCAGACGGGCTATGAGCCATAGAACGAAACAAATGGTAATCCGAAGGAGCGATATCTGGAGAACACGGCGGGTGGGGTAGGAGTTCTCATTTAAGTGTTTCCAGATACGTTTGTACCGGTTTTGCGATGTGCCACCATTGTCGTGCAGCAAAATGACTTTGTCGTGTCTTTCGGAGTATTCCGGCCGTTTTTCTTTCAATGCACAGCTCAAGCGCATCGATTGCAGTCGGTAGCGATCCCCAGTTATGGTTCCATTCGGTTTCAGCAGTTCATAATAAATCACACCCCTCTGATCCCACCAAATACAGAGCAGAAGCTTAGACCCATGGATATTTGGCTTTGCCACTGATGTTGATGGTTGGCCGGGCTTAACCTATGACTTTCTGCGCTTCGGATTGTCATAATGGATCCATTTTCTATCACCAGTGACAATTCAATGCAAAAAACCTTTTCTTTTCTCCCGTTGAAGCAGCAGTTCACATGTCAAAAGACGCCTATCAATGTCCCTTGGTTTCAATTCATATGGGACCCAATGTCCTTCCTTCTGGATTATGCCGTTTTAAGACGTTTTCCTACCGTTGATAAGTCAACCCAATGATGTAGACAATTCTTGAAGTGTTTGAGATGAGCCTTCATTGAGCAATGCCTCCAACTCATTATCTTCAAATTTTTTCCGCTGTCCAGGTCGCTCCTTGTCATCCAAGTCGAAATCACCAGCTTTGAAACGTGCCAACCACTTCCGACACGTTTGCTCAGCTAGAGCATGTTCACCATACACTTTCACTAAAATACGATGAGCTTCAGTAGCACTTTTGTTCATATTAAAGTAATGAAGTAAAACTCCCCGCAAAAACACTTTACTCGGCACAAATATTTTCATATTCAATAAATTATAGAGTGTTGTTATTTACGATTCAAAAAGAAGTTATGTACAGCAAATGACATTTAACGATAGCTGTTTCACGATGAATACATTACTGTCGGTAACAACGAAATACTGTACTACCTACGCCATCTCTTGTAAAACGCTACGAATTAATTCCAACACCTAATATTCTTTTGTATGGCGTTTTATTTGTGTAGAGCGTCGAACGAATTTCGTCGATGCAAGCGTATCAAATCATGCATCAAATATTCAAAAACATGCAGGACAATGAAAAAATGTATTCTGCCGCGATGGCGAAACACGAATATTGAGGTCCGTAAAATCGTGTTAGAACTTTCTTCAGAAGGAAAGAGTTCTCGCGATATTGCGACTACTTTATCCATTGGAAAAAGCACGGTCAATCGTATTATTCGTAAATATAATCGTTCGTTGTGTGACAAAAGTCGAAGTGGTAGACCACGAAAAACTACGGAATACGTTGACAAAATTATAAAAAGGAAGTGCATTATCCACGAAAAACTGCAGCAGGCGTTTCGAGAGAATTACGTAGTGAAAATCGTGCCGACATTAGTCGCAGTACAGTATGCTGACGTCTGAAGGCTGTCGGACCGAGTGGACGCATTGGTGTAAAAAAGCCACTGATCAGTAGAAAGAAACAAAAGGCCGGATTAAATTTTGCAAAAAAGAATATCAGTATCGAACATCCTCAGATTGGCGGAAAGTGCTTTTTTCCTATGAATCCCAATTTCAATTATTCGGAAGTGATAGTCGAAAGGACGTGACACGTCCAACAGGTACCAAATTCAACGTGAGATATCAAATTCCTACCGTAAAACAAAGTGGCGGGAACATTAAAGTTTGGGGATCATTTTCTGACTATGGCATTAGTCCGCTGGTGGAAATTCAAGGCAATATGGACGCTAAAATCTACAGAAATATATTGCAAGACTATATACTCCCATTTGCAATGAAAAAAATGCGGCGTGGTTGGGTTTTTCAATACGATAATGACCCCAGACATTCTCCACGTCTTGTAAAATATTTTCTTCTAAGACGCAAAGGTCACCTCGACTGACCATCTTAATCACCGGACTTAAAGCCGATTAAGCACTTGTGGCAAGGTCTGAAAGATCGTGTTGGAACACAAAATCACTTTAACACGGCGGAATTGTGAAATCATTCGCGACATAATTCTAAAAAAAATTATTCATCTATTGAATTCCGTTTAAAGATCACCCAAAAAATGGAATTTTCCCACATTTAATAAATCATCATGTTACGTTTGGGGAAATCGTGGGATCATTGAAGTGTACTCGGGTTTTTAAACGAAAAGAACCCCTACAACATGTTCAAATTGCCGGAACACAAATTTTCTTTTTTGCATTATAACCGGTCAAACATACCATATTGGTTTGGAAGAATTAGAGTTGTATATATTTCCATATATCAGGGTGTCGAAAATTCGACTCTCGTCTCTTGCAAATAATCGTTCTGCGCGTAAAAAAATATCCAACTGGAGCTCCCTAACTTCAGTCTAAGCTCAGGTAGCGCTCAATAAATTTTAGTCTCATTTAATTTGCACGGTAAATTTGATCTTCGAGTGCAAACTTAAATAAAGCAACATTGAATTCATGTTTGTTAAGCCTGCTTGAAGATTTTTGATTTTTGAAGAATGAGATATTATTATTACACAAGTTGGAACGATTCGGAAAATGCTTTTTTTTTTCAGTTTCGACAGGTGTATGTGCATTTTGCAAATAGCTGTAATTTGGATAAAAATAATAACTCCAAGCACACCCTAGCACCCGAGCACACCCTAACAACAGCATTGAGGAAGTTGAGGCAGATTCATTTTTCACTCTCGCGTTGCTCACACCCACAAAAAGTAGTCAAATAAATTACAATCATCCAAACAAACACACTGCCCAGTGCACATAACTTTATTCTACAAAGCGAGATTTCACTTTAAAAAAGTACATCAGCCATATGTGTTGCTCGGAAAACTGGTTACTTGAAGGATTGAATTCGAAAACTTTGGAACCGAAAGACCTTTGAATTTGGCGAATCTCATGACATTGAAGTTTGCATCGTTGGAATGCAACGAAAATAATCATTTTTCAATTGCTCGAATTTCTTGTCGCTAATCCTCGTTACGAAAATCCGGCAACCATTTTTCTAGTCGCCTATTTAGAGACCTAGAATTTAAATCTGAAAAAAAAGATTTGGTGCACTACAAAAAACGAGGAAATGAAAATATAAAAAAGAATATTCGTTGCGCTGAAACGATGCAAAGTTCAAGAGCAACGAATTTCTAACAACATCTTTCGCAAATTGTACAATATGTACTATAAGAAACTATACATCACGGGCCACAAAGCTTGCCAAGCAAGTGATTCAATTTTTTTGTTCGTTTAAAATTGTCTTTACTATGTCCTATTTTGTTTTGTTCCGATTATTTTAATTATGAAGTTGTTTTTTGTTTCAATTCCTGATCCTTTAACCCTTTCACACCTGACGGGGCATATGCTTTCCCAGTTTGAAAAAACTTTGAAAGTACAGCTGGGACAACATATGTCGCAGTTACTGAAAAACATAGGCGCATTTAAGTGGTGAGGAATTGGCACCCTTATTGAGGAAGTTTCAGACAAATAAGTTATTTCATCGTAATAATCACTTGGAGGAGAAATAACTTTTCCCGGTAATGAGGCACACTAAACTGATTTTTTCGCCGTATTGAAAGGGTTAAGGAGGTACACTAGCTTCAGCAAAATGGTGATAGATCAATAAAATTTGGTGAATATATTCTTTAGTATTATTCATGTAGATACAAATTTCTTCAGATTTTTTGGTTGTGCCGTGTTCTTACAAATAATTCACAAGCGTTTATTCTTATACCCGGAATATATACCTATAGCTATAAAAACGCTATGCTTATACACGTGAACTTCAATGTTCAATTACTCGATAACGGCACAATGAAAAAATCTGAAAAAAATTGTATTGACATATATCATACTAAAGAATATATTCACCAAATTTTATTGATCTATCACCATTTTGAAATTTTACCATGGTTTAGCATGGCAACATTGTATGAAGCTGGTGTACCTCCTTAAGCAATCAATTTTTCAAAACGTCAATAGCTAATATATTATTACATATATGAGTTTCAACAAAATCGATGGCGGACACTTAAGTGATGTTCCTTGGCAGATGCCACAGTAGCTTTTCTTTTGCAGTATGCCAAAATTTAACGAAGGGTAAGAAAACAAAATGTATACGGAAGCTGTTATTTAAAAATCGTATGGGTCACGGAAATCGTCTGTTAAGGCAAATTGAGCCTTAGACTGAACCCGGTAAATTTCGATGAATGATTTTGCTGTGTCGGAGAGCTCTTCGATCGATCAGCTCGTTTACTCAAAATATAACCAACTTCAGCGCACTAGCTACGGCTGATAAGGTCCTGCCTGCCAGATTTTGTCTTACAGCTAAATGTGTGTTTGTTTTACCCAATCGTTCGATAGCCTCAGTAATTCTTGATTTAGTGCAGGAGCTTCTAACTCTTGATCATCCTCTCGGGTATATTTTGAAAGCATCTCATCCTGTGCCTCTTTTTTAATGGCCAAGTTTAGCCTTTCACCCAAGTGCATTAACGGCGAGGCGGATAAAACCAGGTCACTCGCAGTCTTTTGCTGTGGGGTGTTTACCTAAAATTATGGAGGTCTCGTCAACTAGCTTTGTTTCGTTTACATCGACTGATGGATCCCCTTCTTGGGGAATCTCACTATCTCCGTTATTGTCGACTGAAATTTGGTAGCTATGTGTCATATCTCGACCACATGATCCAAGTGTAAATTTCTTGGTTGAAAAAGATTAGTCGTGTGGAACATCTTTATCGATACGGATAGTGAACGCGCCTTCGCTAACCTCATCGGACTTATCTAATTTTGCCTGTCGAGGTGCTTATCGAGTGTATCTCTACTGTATCTCCACTGTATAGAGACAAGTATCTCCTTCAATCTCCTTCGACATCTTTTACTTTTTTCAGGAGATTTACTAGATTCTCCGGTGTCTCACTTTATTCCTTTCCACTCGTAGTTACCGTAAAATTGAATATTAAAATCATCACTGTACCTTGAGCAATGTGGCTTCTGTCAACACAAAAACCGCTGTGAAGTACTTAGGGTTAGGGAACACCATGCAATGAAATAATCTCCATCTCAAACCTACTTTTAAAAACTATTTATCTACATCTATTTGTAAAAAATACGCATTTTTAATCATTCGATATTACATTAAAGGTTTTCATTACTTTGTATAATTATTTTCTATAACTTTTTCTCACTCAATTAACGCGAGACGAATTGACAGCGTCGTAAATTGTGGTATATGATAATGTCCAGGTTGGCAGAAGTGTCGCGAAGTTAGAGACATACGTGCCCCGTTCATAACCTCAATATCGGCCCAAGGAGCTGTCGACAATGAATATCGGTTCGAGTAAAAAAAAAGTCCGCTGGAAATAAAAAGTGTGTACTAAAGCTGTCTATAATCTGGAAGAAATAAAAAACTTTAATAATTTTCCGATATCCTAAAAAAATGTATATCTAAAAAAAATTTCGCTTTATCTTGTCTGTGCCTAGAAATTTATAGAAAAATATAATTTCCGAACATAGTTATCATATTAATATTATGTAATTATTACCAATTAAGAGAATAAGAACAAATAATATTCGTTGTTAAAGCGAAGTAGAAGATATACCACGTGACATATGAGTGCGAGAGAGATAGCTGAAATTTTCGAACACAGATTTCTCAAAGATGTATGATATCTAGGGCAAAAGGAAATCATCAAGCTCTGCGTCAGAGAATTCTCCAGAGCCTGATGCTTCGTTTTTCTTGAAAAATTTAACCATCCATGAGAAAATTGGGTTGGAAAATTTGTGAGGTTATGTTGACCTCGTACATGCTCTTAATTATGCTGACCGACCAGTTTGCGGTTCCCGGGCATAATTACCGAATACGGAAAAGATAGGTAGCATTTGTGCCGTGTACGACGTTGTCATGATTGCACAGACTGTGTGCTTTATATTCGCACACAATCTGCGTTCATAATTTGATAACGGTACTGCGAATCCTCATTTTCACGGTACCAAGGGTTAGTCCGATAACTAGTCGAAATGTACCAATTTTTTCAGCTCCGTGGTAACATTAACTTAGCAGGTATTAATAATGTACTGAAAAATGATCGGGAGTTTTCCATAAGCGTAATGTAATTAGCCCACAAAATACGTCGAGTTACCGATTTTTTTCTAAAATAACGGTACTGCGGATCGTATCCAAACTGCACAGGATGATCTGCGAAGGAATTATAAACTTCCAGAAAAAGTTTTAGCTCGGTGGTAGCATTTCGCCCTAACCCTGTAACAACCTTAAGGCCTTAGGCCACAGTAACGGGTATAAAATTATGTGCGAATTTAACCATTTTTTTTCGTATGAAAAAGTGATTCACTCATAATATTAAATACACATGTATTTAGTACGAATATCAAGCTGTTGGAAAATATATATATATATTTTTTTTTCGATGTACAAAATGGCCAACTACTAATATTTTCTTTTGTTATCTTTTTTTAGGCGCTCCGCGGCGTGACATTTAGCATCCACAATTATTTACCTAGAACAAAAAACAAAAATTCTCGTCAATCTACATAGAGAATACCTAGAGAATTACGTACGGAATTTGAAAAATATTGTTTCATTCAAAAGTTGTAGGTATTTGAACTTAAGGTAGTTCCTCTGCGAAAATCTCAACCAAAAGTTTACAAACCATGTTCATGTTTAAAAGATTGATAATTGGTTTAATAAGTAATGAATAAAATTAAAAACTACGCAATATTGACTCGGTACTAGTAGATAATACGATGGATATCATTTATTGCCGTAAAATATATTTTGTATTGTGTTTTTGATCGACCATTGCCAGTAAACTTTTTCCCGGGACTGTCCAAGCTTTGCCCCAATTGTTGTTTTTTCCAGGCTTTGCACCAAAATTGTGAAGGCTTCTCATGGTTATATCTTGGCAACTAGATGGTGAATCATTCACATTTTTTTTCACATTATTCGTGATATCTTACTGTAGCTTATCCTCGTTTTTTATCAATTTCTTAATTCTAGTTTTGACGGTAGAATTAATGATGCTCTGTTTGCCCATCATAACGCATTTGTTACGTGTAAACCAAGCCAACTTTAAGTGTAAATATCTCAGGTTTGGGGTGGTCAAACTTATTCAAATTGCACAGATGTTTGGATAGTGTATTAAATAACGTATATGTCAAATTTCAACCATTTCTTAATTCAACTCTTCTGTGGAGGTACTACCTTAAGAAATGAATTTTCAGAAAAAATTTCGTTATAACTGCTCATAAACTGCTCATAAAATGAAAAGTTTTCGATTAATCAGAAATTCCGTACGTTCTTCTCTGCGAAATGCAATTAGGAACATAACTTTTAAATTTGAAGCAAATCGCGTGAAAATTGTTGAAGTTATTTGTCACGCCAATTGGAAAAAAGCTTTTCGAGAAGTTTCGAGAAGTCGGCCATTTTATACATCGAAAAATAAATATATATATTTTCTAACAGCTTGATATTCATACTCAATAGATGTGTAACTCATTATATGGGTGAATCACTTTTTCACACGAAAAAAAAATTGTTAAATTCGCTCATGATTTTACACCCGTTACTGTGGCCTAACCCCTTAAACACATATATGTAACATTTAAAATGTAACGTAATATGTAAAATACGCATATACTGATTGAGGTACGCGTTCGGTTCTAGCCCAATGGACGCTTCGAGGTCGACAAAAAGATTTGCCTAAGCATATCGGGATATCATCCCGAGACGTGGCAACCTTCTTGGAGCATAAGGACGGCGCTTTTGGCATTTATCGCGTTTATGCCGACGCCAGGCAACTACACCCTCGGTTCTCTGGACTACAGTGTCGAGGAGAGGAAAAAACTAGCCAAAAAGTTTGTAAAACATCGACACAGACGATTTACACCTTTCGGACTTCTGTATTGTTCGAGAGCGGATTCGCAAGTTTTTTTTTTCGTTATCGCAGATCGTTGAGCTGGCAATGCGATAGTTGCGGCAAGATAGCAGATTTGTTGACCAAGGGAGGAACTAAACAGCCGATCACGCAGGAGGAGCAGCGTATGCTGAACACCATCGCGCTCAAGGTGAACTTTGAACAATATTGGGCGAATTTTTTATCCTTACACGCGAGCGGTAGTCCACTGAGAAGTGGGTAGGAATAAACTTTAAGGGAGAAGATACCGTTAGGCGAGGAAACAATAGCTGAATTTCATTACCTTTTTTTTAAAGGAAAGATTTCTTCATCATTTTTGGGACTTGCAAGGAACATCTCTTAAGTGTCCGCCTTCGATTTTGTTCAAACTCACATATGCAAAAGTAGTAACAAAGCATACCCTAAATATAAAAAATGACGAAAAAAACTTGAAAATCAGCAATTTTGTTCTTCCCCTAAAGGTATCTCCCCCCTTAATTTTTTTAATCGTATAGGAGAACGAATTGGTAAAGTAGCTTTAAATTTAGCAAATTTCGGAATAGCGGGCTTATTTTTTTTCACCTGAATCGAGTGTCAGTACCGAACAGTTATAATTGAATTTGGGTTTGTCGAGTACACTCACTTCCGACTCCGAATGATAACGAACATTCGGAAAATTTAGTGGTCGCAATTAGGCTATTAAATGATTTTTTTTTCTTCATTGTAAATATCATGTGCAGTTTTTATAACAAAAGTTTTTTTTTCAACAATCAACAAAGATATAGAACCTTGAAACTTCGATTTTATTCGGCTAGACGAAAACGCTGTGACGTCACAATGTTATAGTCTGTATACGAACTACTCCTGTAGTACGAGTATTGGGTTGTTAAAAATCAAAAGGGGTCGATTTATTTGTGTCGAATTGTGCTTTTATAATAAAAAAAGAATGGCAAAGGGGTTTTATTTTTTAATAGCTCTAAAGATAATTATTCACGGTTTTTGGTACTACGAAAATTCAAACCGTAGGCGCTGACGCGAAACGCCACGCGATTGGCGCTCGCGCTTGTGACGTCACGATGTTATGGTCGGTAGACGAACTAGGCGTGTTGACGAGTATTCTGCTTTTACTCTGCGAGTTACTCTGCTTGTTCAACTTTTTAGATATTTTCGTATCGTGTATTTTGTAATCTCACCAAGTGTCAAATTTATTTATACTCTCGCGCAATCCATATAACCTATAATTCTGTAGATTATAACATCGTAACGTCACAAGCGCAAGCGCCAATCGCGTGGCAGCACGTGTCAGCGGCGACGGTTTGAATTTCCGTGGTACCAAAAACCGTGAATAATTGTCTTTAGATCTATTAAAAGAGAAAACCTCTTTGCCATTCTGTTTTTTTTTAAATTATAAAAGCACAATTCCAGAAAAATAAATTGACCCCTTTCGGTTTTTAACAACCCAGTACTCGTACTATAAGCGTGGTTCGTATACAGACTATAACAGTGTGACGTCACAGCGCGTTCGGGTAACTACGGATACGTCGGCGCGTTTTCGCTTAGCCGAATAAAATTAAAGTTTCAAGGTGCTATATTTTTGTTAATTGTTTAAAAAAAAGCTTTCGTTATTAAAACCGCACATGATCGATGAAAACATTGAATTAAAAAAAATCATTTAACGCCTTAGGCCACAGTAACTGGTATAAAACCATGTGCGAATTTAACCATTTTTTTCGTATGACAAAGTGATTCACTCATTAAATTAATTACACATCTATTTAGTACGAATATCAAGCTGTTAGAAAAAATATATATTTTTTATTCGATGTACAAAATGGCCGACTACTAATATTTTCTTATGTTATTTTTATTTTAGGCGCTCCGCGGCGTAACATTTAGCATTCGCAATTTTTTACTTAGAACGAAAAACAAAAATTCTCGCCAACCTAAATTAGAATACCTGGAGAAGTACGTACGGAATTTAAAAAATATTGTTTTATTCAAAAGTTGTAGGTATTTGAACTTAAATGAATTTTCAGCGAAAAATTTCGTTATAACTGCCCATAAAATGAAAAGTTTTCGATTAATCAGAAATTCCGTACGTACTTCTCTGCGAAATGCAATTAGGAACGTAACTTTTAAATTTGAAGTAAATCGAGTGAAAATTGTTGAAGTTATTTGTCACGCCAATTCGAAAAAAGCTGTTTCGAGAAGTTTCGAGTCGTCGGCCATTTTGTCCATCGAAAAAAAAATACATATATGGGGCATTCCATACCAATTTGACCTGGGTCTGACCCTCGTCCCCTCAAATCTGGTTCCCGATTTTTCCTATCATTACTCTCACTCTATCAAGAAATTACAATTTTTTTTCAAATTTTTCAAAATAAATGTGAGCGCGTCATGAATTTTTGAATTTTTTTTTTGAACACCTCGATGGCCGTAATCGAAAAATCTGAAAAAATTCCCAGAAATACAGTGTGAGATATAAAAAATGTTGGTGTAAAATTCATAATGTCTGGGCTTTTGCTTCAACCCGTTTTTTAGCTTTTTGAGCAAAAAAAAATGAAAAAAAAAAATAAGAACCAGAGGTCAATTTACTGTAGACTGTTTCTCAAAATTTTGTATACATAACACCAGATTTTAAAAAAATTTCTCCGATTTTTCTAAAGTGTATTTTGTAATTTTCGATTTTCTTTTTAATCATGGTTGACAAAAACCCTAATTAGGGGTTGAAGCAAAAGCCCAGACATTTTGAATTTTACACCAACATTTTTTATATCTGACACTGTATTTTTGGGAATTTTTTCAGATTTTTCGTTTACGGCCATCGAGATGTTAAAAAAAAAAATCAAAAATTCATGACGCGCTCAAATTTATTTTGAAAAATCTGAAAAAAATTGTAATTGCTTGATAGAGTGAGAGTAATGATAAGAAAAATCGGGAACGAGATTTGAGGGGTCGAGGGTCAGACCCAGGTCGAATTGGTATGGAATGCCCCATATATTTTCTAACAGCTTGATATTCATACTAAATAGATGCGTAATTAATTGTATGAGTGAACCACTTTTTCATACGAAAAAAATGGTTAAATTCGCACATGATTTTATACCCGTTACTGTGGCCTAAGGCCTTAACCTAATTAGGTTTGTTTAGCTCTATTTGGGTTGAAACGTTCCGAGATTGAATCTTCGAAAAACATATTTTCGTCTATCGAAATCCGAGTGCACAACCGAATAAACGATTTGTGCTCATATCATCGTAGTCGGAGGAAACGCTGTCAGCGGAATCGTCGTTCGCGGATGGAACGACGGGGAGAATTCTCGACGACGATCTTCGGCAACGGCACGTGAACTCTCAAATACTGGACAACGCGGACCAGGCACAAGCGGACATAATCGTCAATCAACAACTGTCGAGCGTTTCTTCGTCGAGCGATCTATTCTGGACTGTACTAATGACATTTCTCATCTTGGCTATAATACTGCTCGTACTTCGGCGGCTCTTCTTCGTCTAAGGAAAACGTACATGGAATCGGCACTGATCGCTCCAAGAGTCTCGAGAATTGTGCGATTTCGCGGGTATACGATAAAAAAAAATCGAAAAATACGTTCGCGGCTGATAATCGTGAGACTTGGAGTCTATTCGCTTCGGCTGCTGTGAGAATTGAATTCTATGTAATGGGCGTAAGCGAGGAAAGCGCGAGAGTGCCGAAAAATGCATTTTCTCCCTCGCTGCGAGTCCCGTCGCTCGCGCTTCGATGTATATATACCACGGTAGAATTATCTCCTCCTCAATCGTTTTTGCTGTTTCCTTGAAAACAATGGCTTTTCATTCGCCGCCGGTGTGAGCGTGAGTTTCTGAAGGCCGATTCCGTACCTATGCACGATGTACATATGTGTATGTATTATTCTCCGAAGTCTCCAATAAACTCAACCCTAGGCGTGAAAATTACTAGTTAATTTGGTGGTTTTTGGCATACAGGCTGTATCTCGACTACTTGATTTCCGTTCGTGAACATGCAGGGTGTCTCTTTCCCAGCAAAACGCTTTTTGTAATGTGCGACAAAAGTTGGCCGAGACATTCACGAGTAAAGTTCGAGGCTGAGTAAACAATGGCCCAATTTCGGAACACACAGCGAAATGTTTTTTCGATTCTTTTTTTTTCATTAATTAACATTCAGTGAGGACAAAAATGCTGAACAAAAAAAACCAACCACCAAAATTAATTGGAAAATTAAACTGATATTTTCATTTAATCAATAACAGTTATTGAACGGTATAATCCGTTTGTAAATAAATGATTCGTGTTTATTATATGGCGAAAACAATGCGAAAGGTTCCCTTGTCGAAGGTGAATACGAACCAGCGCCCTCTCTCGCATGGACGTCGAAACTACTGTGCGATTGTTTACTCATTAGCAGCGTCGGACTTTACTCGTGAACGCAGCCAATTTTTGTCGCACATTAAAAAAAATAAAGCATTTTGCTCGGAAAAAGGCATGCTATATGCTCACGAACGGAAAACTAGTAATTAACCCTAGGACTCTACACTATCTGTACGAAACAAAGAACCAACACAGGGGTTACGCGCACCCCAGCGCTTTAAGATAGTACGAGCGCGTAATCTTGATTTCTATAGATTTTGTTCAAATTTTAACCAGACATTGTTCATATCATTATGCATGTTTGACTGAAATTTCAGAATAATCGACTATTTAGATTGGGAGATAATGCGTTTTAAAATTGCAACTTTTAACACTGCAGGACCTGTATTGAAATTTAGACAGAATAATTATCCGTAAAGAATATTCGTCCCCTATAATAAGAAGACCGCAACACCGCAGAACAGTATTGTTCAATATTTCGAGAAAAAAATAATTATCGTGTTCCCAAAGTTACAATTGTTGTCATAAAAAAATATTTGCATTATAAATATTAAGATTTAATATTGTTTATGTTATCTTCATTAACAAATAAAAGTGTCGGTTCATTCATAACTAATTAAAAACTTTGTTCGATTGAAAATTACTTTCAAATAAAAATTTGTGTCGCAGTATTATTTTAAATATGTCGCGCAAACTCACGTCATTGGATACGTGGAACGATGCGGTGTTGTCATATGTCTTCTTATTATAGGGGACCAGCCCCCTGACACTGGTAGTTAAATGCTGTTCGCAAAATGTCCTTGCCTCACTGTGGCGCTAGTAGTCGTGTGACAGGCATGCATATATATGTATGTTGCGCCGGTGTTTCGAATATCTTACATGAATGAAAGTCTATTGATATATTTGGAATGATTTTCCCTTCTAATGATTTTCCATTTGAACACAATAAATAATGTCGCCATAACGATAACAGGCGAAAGCCACGAAAGTATCGAATCGTTCAGCTCATCGGAGTATTTAGAGCCGAAGGCTGTCACACAAAAGCCAACGCTAGGTAGTGGCGATTTCAAGAACTAAAATGCCGGAACAAAACGCGTTTTCGTTTATCGTATGGGAATACTAGGCCAATGTTAGGGGGCTGTAGGGGACAAATATTTTTTACGGAAAATTATTCTGTCTATATTTCAATGCAGACCCTGCAGTGTTAAAAGTTGCAATTTTAAAAGCCATTATCTTTCAACCTAAATGGTCGACTGTTCTGAAATTTTACTCAAACATGCATAATATGAACAGTGTTTGGCTAAAATTTGAACAAAATGTATAGAAATCAAGATTACGCGCTCGTACTACCTTAAGGCCTTAGGCCACAGTAACGAGTATAAAATAATGTGCGAATTTAACAATTTTTTCGTATGAAAAAGTGATTCACTCAAAATTAATTACACATCTATTTAGTATCAATATGAAGCTGTTAGAAAAAAGATTTTTTTTTTCGATTTATCTTTTTTTAGGCGCTCCGCGGCGATACATTTAGCATCCACAATTTTTTACCAAGAACAAAAAAACAAAAATTCTCGTCAATCTACATTAGAATACCTAGAGAAGTACGTACGGAATTAAGAAAATATAATTTTATTTAAAAGTTGTAGGTATGTGAACTTATGAAATGAATTTTCAGCGAAAAATTTCGTTATAACTGCTCATAAAAAAAAGAATGTTTTCGATTAATCAGAAATTCCGTACGTACTTCTCTGCGAAATGCAATTAGGAACATAACTTTTAAATTTGAAGTGAATCGAGTGAAAATTGTTGAAGTTATTTGTCACGCCAATTGGAAAAAAAGCTGTTTCGAGAACTTTCGAATAGTCGGCCATTTTGTACATAAAAAAAATTCTAACAGCTTGATATTCATACTAAATAGATGTGTAATTAATTTTATGAGTAAATCACTTTTTCATACGAAAGAAAAATTGTTAAATTCGCACATGATTTTGTACCCGTTACTGTGGCCTAACCCCCTAAATCAACGCTGCTAACGAACTGTTGGTCGTAAAAAGTTTTTTTTTTCTTCTTTCGAACGCTAAAAGACTGAAGAATGGAATAGGATATGCGAGGAAAACCCAATATAAATTTATCGCCGTGAAAAATGCATTTGAACAAAGGGGAAAAAAATTATTTTAGCGTTTCTGACTAATTATGTGGGGTTTGCGGTACCCATGTGTGGGGTCCTAGGGTTGATACACCCTGTTTAAGGTGTTGATTTGAATCAGGCCGTGGCAGAGAAACTTTCAGGTGATCGAAATACACTTTGCTAGCGATTTTTCTGCTGTTCGTAAAAAAGCGCTAGATCAGTGTTTGTCAACCTTTCTTTATAAAGCGGCACACTTGAGTCTCTGTAAAATTCTTACGGCACACCTTCGTATTGGACTTCGCCCCGCGCGGCCCACCCAGCGTGTCGACAGTTTATCACCGAGTCGACTTTATCACGTGGTACATACATCCGCCTATTTTCGGCGGAGCACAAGAAATACACTCGCGGCCAAATTGAACTTGACATGAAGATTCAGATAAAGATAATCATTGAAGCATCGCTCCTTCGCTGTCCGTTAAAACACCATTCGAACTTGATTTTTACATCAACGTCGTTGTGCTTCGTACAATATCGTCCGATCAAAAAATGGTACGAAAAAAGCGGAGGAGTGGTCCGGAGACACGATATATTGAAGCTGTGAAAAACTTTGAAACCGCGTATCACAGTCACATTTCTTTTTGCAATACTCACTGCATTTTGCCACGCGCTATTTTGGCATTTCAACGCGTCGCCGCTTTGCCGTTCGTTGGATGAAAATTCGCGCATCGGCAAAGGGCAACAGTGGACTATCTTCTAGATCGTCCACAGCATTTCTACCGATAAGAGACGATTTCCGCTGCAAGCACGCTGCGGACTAAAAGCCACCATGGTGTCTTCGTTATATCGATAAAGGCGTTATTTAAAGATTCCCGTGGATCGCGGGTCAAGAAATAACAATATTACAGCGCCCTTTTGTTCGTGCGATATTCTCCATTGATCAGTGTCGTGATCACTTAGCAATTAAACAATAACACGCTTGTATCAGCATTGCTACGGACCAAATTGTTTTTTTTTCCTTTGATACGTTTTTTTTTCTCGCCAAAACGTACTGTATAATAAAATAATATCTCGCGATCGCTCCGCGCCTTGTTCAGTCGCGTTTAAATTGACATATAAAAATACAACCAGTCTGAACAATTACGACTTTCTACGTGTCTTTTTCGCTCCCTCTCTCTCTCTCTCTGTGTCTTTGTCTTGCACTCCTCCCTTCCTTATCAACTGGTACCACTCCAATCACCGGTTTCTTTCAACGCTTTGTCCGTTAATCTCTCGATTTCCGTCAATAATTGTTCAGTTTCGACGTCGACACTCGCTATATCCGCCTCCACCGGATCCCACTCCAAGCTGTTCGGGCTCGATATACGCGACCAGGGCGAAGCGGTCAGACTCGAGGCTTGACTGCCGTCGTGCGAGGTGCGTGATCGGGAATCTTTCGCGCCAGCCCCCTCGGAAGTTCTCACCGTTGGCATCGGCAACACTAGAAATCGGATATGAGCGGTTGCAGGGGTCACGAGAAAATGCTTTGCCATATCGCGCCCTTGTATACCTTCGTGTTCCCACTCGAGGTCCAGAGAAGAAGCAGGCGTGGAGGAAATACATCCCGGATGCTTCAGCAGAGTTCTGGCATCTAGAGCTTGCATCGGAGTCGTGTAGCCGGAACTGGAAAATTCCATTTTTAATCCTCGTTCACAATTTAAGGCCTTAGGCCACTCTAGAGGCCGAAAAAATAGTTTTGGGAATTTTTTTTCAGAAAAATTACAAAATGAATTGAGATTACAAAAAAGAATGTTTATCATCAGTGACTTTATACAATAATTGTTTTGAAGCGATTAATTTCAAAATGGCGGCTGTGCAGCGTTTATCTTAAAACCGCATTTTTTAAGTTGGTCGGAAACATACTAGGTGCGCCACTAAGTTTCCGGGTTTTTTTGACCAATAAAAAATCGAAAACTTTAAGACAAATTCAAAAAATCGTCCATTCGAAGTATCGTCCCTCGCTATTACACATTTTTGCCATCTCTCTGGCAATACATAAATACCGCGACGATAAAAAGACGCGTCTTTGGACTGAAACCATTCGTCCAACCAATTCTGTACTGCATCGTATTTGGCCAAGTGTAGCCCACCCAAGCCATGCGCAATCGACCGGAACAAGTGATAGTCTGAAGGGGCCAGGTCTGGCGAATACGGCGGGTGCGGTGGCAGATCCCATTTCAGGGTTTTTATAGTGTCCTGGACGATGGAACTGCGATGGCACGGAGCGTTGTCGTGCTGCAATATCACACGTTCGTGTCTCGTGTCCCATTCTGGCCGTTCTTCGAGCAATGCGTGGTTCAAATTGATTAGTTGTTGTCGGTAGCGATGCCCATTGACAGTTTTGCCCGGTTTCAGCAGCTCATAGTACACGATTCCTTTCTGGTCCCACCAAACGCAGAGCATTGTCTTTTTTCCGAAGCGATTTGGCCATGCCGTCGATGTTGACGCTTCGCCAAGTGAAAGCCACGATTTTCTGCGTTTGGGATTCTCGAAATATATCCATTTTTCATCGCCAGTGACAATTCGATGCAGGAAACTCTTTCTGTTCTGCCGCAAAAGAAAATTTCGGAAGTGGCTCTTCGATTTTCCATTTGTCTCTCAGTCAACTCATGCGGCACCCACTTTCCTTCCTTAGGAATTTTTCCCATGGCGTGCAAACGTTTCGAAATACATTGCCGAGTCACATTTAATGCATCGGCAAGTTGATCTTCTGTTTGAGTGTCATCTTCATCCAATAACGCTTGCGGATCGGCGTCCGCAAATGTTTGCGGTCTTCCCGAGCGCCCCTTGCCCCCAGTCTCAAAATCGCCACTTCTGAACCGCTTGAACCATTCTTCACACGTTGTTTTTGATGGTATATGTTCGCCGTAGGCCTCCTCAAGTAACCGACGTGCTTCAGCTGCTGTTTTTTTTAGGTTGAAGCAGAAAAGCAATGCTCCCGCAAATGCTGTTAATTTGGCACAAACTTTGACATTTCCGAGGTTAGAAAAAAGGTCGTTTTATTGCGATATTTGTTTATATTACGACTGGGTATTCTTAACAGATGTCCAAGCTATAAGGACACCCAATTTCAGACTTGTATGCCGACTACATGTGTCGCTAGCGCCATCTATGTGTGAAACCCGGGAACTTAGTTGCGCACCTAGTAACTCAGGCAATTTTAAACCGATTCATTTGAAATGTTGAATATATCTTGAAAAATACATTGTCCATGGAAGTACGTAGGACTTTTTTTATATTGCACAGTTCATTTGTTATTAACAATTATCTGACGATTTTTTAGGCAAATTTTTCACTTTTCACTTTAGAAGTGCGCCATTTAGCCAAAAATCAATATCTCGAAAAAATCCTACGTACTTCTATAGCAGTTATTATATATAATCGAAAAAAATTCATTGGCTCTTTATAATTCAAAAATTACAGGAGCCGTTTGTCCGGTCGCGGACCCTGGAAAAACGGTGACGTCATCGCAAAAACGCTACACAGCCGCCATTTTTAAATTAATCGCTTCAAAAAAATTATTGTATACAGTCACTGACATGCACGATAAACACCCTTGTTTGTAATCTCGATTTATTTTGTAGTTTTTATGGAAAAAAAATCCCAAAAAGCGTATTTTTTCGGCCTTTAGAATGGCCTAACCCCTTGAAGCGGAAAACCAGTTTCGAAGTACATTTCCTTTTAATGATGTTCATGATTTTTTATACGAGGAATGCATCAGCCCCCTGACACTGGCCTAGTATTCCCATACGATAAACAAAAACGCGTTTTGTCCCGGTATTTTAGTTCTTGAAATCGCCACTACCTAGCGTTGGCTGTTGTGTGACAGCCTTCGGCTCTAAATACTCCGATGAGGTGAACGATTCGATAATTTCGTGGCTTTCCCCTGCTATCGTTATGGCGACATTATTTATTGTGTTCAAATGGAAAATCATTAGAAGGGAAAATCATTCCAAATATATCAATAGACTTTCATTCATGTAAGATATTCGAAACACCGACGCAACATACATATATATGCATGCCTGTCACACGACTACTAGCGCCACAGTGCGACAAGGACATTTTGCGAACAGCATTTAACTACCAGTGTCAGGGGGCTGGAATGCATTAATGGAATTCATTCAAACTTTGGGAATATTTTATACGTATTTTCAAACAAATAATTTAATTTCCTCGAAGCAGTTACTCTGAAAATATGGAACCTGCCGCCCATCGGAGGTCGCCATCAGACTTTGCTGTTTGTGTACACTCTGGAGGCCGCAGTGTTCATCGGAAATCAATGCGGTTTGAAGATTACTTTAAGAACATGTTTTCCTTCTATATGAACCTTACTTTGGCCAAAAAATGAAAATTGCATTTTTTGGAGGTGTTTCAAGTAGCACGAATGCGCAATCTTCATTTCTATAGATTTTGTTCAAATTTTAACCAGATATTGTTCATATCATTATGCATTTTTGAGTGAAATTTTAGAACAGTCGACTATTTAGATTGGGAGATAATGGGTTTTAAAATTGCAACTTTGAACACTGCAGGGTCTGCATTGAACTTTAGAACGAATAATTTTCCGTAAAGAGTATCTGTCTCTTATAATGAGAAGACATATGACAACACCGCAGAACAGTATTGTTCAATATTTCGAGAAAAAAATATTTATCGCGTTCCTAAAGTAAAAAATTTTGTCATAAAAGAATATTTGCATCATAAGTATTCATATTTTATATTGTTTATGTTATCTTCATTAACAAATAAAAGTGTTGGTTCATTCATAACTAATTAAAAACTTTGTTCGAATAAAAATTACTTCCAAATAAAAATTTGTGTTGCAGTATTATTTTAAATATGCCGCGCAAACTCACGTCATTGGATACGTGGAACGATGCGGTGTTGCCATATGTCTTATTATTATAGGGAACAAATATTTTTTACGGAAAATTATTCTGTTTAAATTTCAATGGAGACCCTGCAGTGTTAAAAGTTGCAATTTTAAAACCCATTATCTCCCAATCTAAATAGTCGACTGTTCTGAAATTTCACTCAAACATGCATAATGATATGAACAATGGTTAAAATTTGAAGAACATCTATAGAAATCAAGATTGCACGCTTGTACTACTTTACGATGTTTTCCTTCTATATGAACCTAACTTTGACCAAAAACATTGAAAATTGTATTTTTTGGAGGTGTTTAAACCAGGGTAATATTTTTTTTCAAACCCTTACTTACCCTTTTATTTAAAAGGGTATTATTTTTGCCATTATTTTATAACCTTTTTTGCTATAAAAAGTATACTTTAAACAATATTACCCCAAAAGTAGGTTCATATAGAGCGTAATTATATTTTTTAAAGCGATCACTTTATAAAATTATAGGTTAGAACCTTTTTTAGCTAGAGCGTACACAATTTGAAAATCAGTCGTTTCGAGAAAAATGCGTTTGAAAAAAATATTACCACAAGGAAAAAATTAATGACAGTAATGCATTATTCATGCTTCTTTGGGAACATATTCTCCAATAGTTTTAGTAACAATTGATGGAAACAAAAATCGATTTTCCGAGTTATTCCAACTGGTTTCCCGCCTTAAAGGCAAATGGAAAAGAAAAAACCAAGGAGATTGCACACAAAACTTTTTCGTCAAATCCTTCATCTGTCGTTTGAAATATAATTTTTTTTTAAATATTAGACAAAGTTTCCCGCAAATGAAATTACCCGTGTGACGAGAAGAGGGATAAAGCAGGCAAAGGATGGTTGTTCTTATTTTACCTGGTAGACAAATCACTTTTAGTATTCAGCCTGGAATATTTGTTGATTCCTCGCGACCAGCTGGTTTCTTCTGTCAATTCTAGTCTATCGGGAATACCACGCCTTTTCTGTATAAAATATGAAAGAAGACGACCATGATTCAGCTCTTTCTACAGGTAAGTCAAAGGAGAAAAATAAAGAAATAATCTGAAGATATTAAGGAACAGAGAGCCTCCCTCTTTTTCGACTACCTGGTACGGTTTACCTTGAATTTTTTCAAGGAGAGCAACGACAACAGGCTATCCACGCAAGCAAAAAAAGAGTAACGAGTTATCCGTCATTGATTGATAAAATATATTATTAACAAAGACATTGATATTAAGAAAAATATTAGCTCGAAACTTTTGGGTAAATATTTTCGGCACTTACCGCTCAGATCTTCTGGGTTGCAAGCCGTTTGGTTTATCGTCCGCCAATTGGCAGAGCTAGAATTGTCAAAGAGTCAGTCAGACGAGTGTTAGAATCCTTTTTTTTTCTCTAGATGCGTCACATAAAAGTTCAACGCGGACATTTTCATTACATACATATACAGGTTGTCCAGTTATGAATGAATAATTCTGCAACTATAGGCTGGAATTTCAGTTTAAAAAAGTCCCACGGCTTTCGGGATAAAAATCATTTGCTTGGGGTTTTTCGCATGCCATTTCTACAAATTATAACTTTTTGACCCGGTTTTTTTTAAATACCCTTGGTTGGTTGTTTCGTCTGGAAAAGTTTTTTTTTTAACCTTAAATGTTAAGGAAACTTTATGAAAACAGATATTATGCAGAATTTTAATACGAATCATTTCGCACATCTGACTTTGATAGCCTGCTATGTAAAAAAAATGAACTATGCATATCGTGCCAATTACTTTAAAAAGTTGCTTAGTTATTGTCGATTCATATCATTTGTAGAAATGGCATGCGAAAAACCAAAAACAGATGATTTTTTTTTTAAATGACAAAGCCCAAAATCTCGAAAACCGTGGGACTTTTACTAAACTGAAATTCCCGCATATAGTAGGACGTGATCTGTGTACCCTGTATATGGACAGTAGACTGGGCAAAAAAAATGTTTTTTCCAATTAAAATTTTTGTTGAAAATGTTGAGAATGATAAAAAAATAGCGCTGACCAAATTTTAGCCCTTTATATCAATATTTAGATGTCCCTCATCGCGATTTACTATTTCCCATTCATTTAACACGGTAAAAGTTTTGTTTGCCGCTTCTCAGCTTTATAACTCGCCTACGGGTAAACACACGGATATGCCCAAAACATTGTTTTACAGGAAATTTCACGCTCCACAAAAAAGGTCCTTAGACTTCATACGATAAATTCACTCGTTTCAATTTTATTCAACGTCAAAGTTGAATCTATGATAAATTTCATGATTTTGTGAGATTTTTGGACTTTTACAACGCAATTATTGATTTTTTTGTTTTGTTCTGATTCATCTTAAAAAGTATTGTATCCTTTTCAAATTATTCCCTAGATAGTTTCTAAAATTCCTAATAGATTTAAATTTATTGCGATTCAAAAGTACATTAGTACAAAAATCTATTCTTAAACCGAATTCAATTCCCATAGCATGATGAATAAATATCTAGGGAATAATTTTAAAAGGATCCAATACTTTTCAAGATGAATCAGAAAAAAACAACAAAAAAATCAATAATTTTGTCACACAAGTCCAAAAATCTCACAAATTCGTGAAATTTATCATCAATTCAACTTTAATGTTGAATAAAATTTGAACGAGTAAATTTATCGTATGAAGGCTGAGGAGCTTTTTTGTAGAGCGTTAAATTTTCTATAAACAATATTTTGGGCGTTTCCGTGTGTTTACCCGTAGGCGAGTTATAAAGCTCAGAAGCGGCAAACAAAACTTTTACCATGTTAAATGAATGGGAAATAGAAAATCGCGATGAGCGACCGCTAAATATTAATATAAAGGGATAAAATTGGGTCAGCGCTCATTTTTTGTCATTCTCAACAACATTTTCATCAAAAATGAAAAAAAAAAAATTTCAATTTTTTTCGGGCCAGTCTAATGTTCAGGGTGTCCCATTCATCTCGGGACATCGAATTTACTCAAGAACAGCGAAGTACATCGAGAATTCCCGACTCATATAGAGTAGATTTGAACGCGGAGTAAAATGGCGCAAGTTTTTTTATGTTGTGGACGTTTTCAAGGTGATTTCGAGGCCAACTTAGAAGAAAAATGGAAACCTATTTTTTTATGGCATCTTATTCACGTAAAAGAACAGAGCATTTTTGTTGGATATATTATTTTACTTGGCCATTATTTATTTATTTTTCAAAAATTGCAATAGGTGTTTAATATGATGGTCTTTCATTTCCGAACTATTATAATAATAAGGATAAGCATTAGGAATCACAAGGCCCATCGTGTTTATTATCAAATTGTGACAAAAATAACCGACCTCGTTATGTACCAAAGTGCTTTGTGTTCGTTGAAAAAAACGGTTATAAAACGCTTCAAAATTGTAGCCAAATCCAAAAATGCTTCAGTCAAAAGTAATTTGTCTTTTGCTTACATAGAATAAGATGCCTCCATATAAAATATCGACGTCTGTTAAAAAAAAGTCCACAAGAACGTTGGCTAAATTTTTTTAAAACTATTCCGCCGCTTTACTTCTTTTCTGAATCCCCATACATGTATCTTAGGAAACATACATAGTATTCATATATGTCTGTGTGAGTCTAGATTCAGTGATATTACATACAAAAAAGCTCACTAAATTAAACGGTATTTTTTTGGAAGCTTTCTAGCACTCTATGGATTGTTCAACAATAAAGTATTCATATATTACAATTACAGATAATCTATACATATAAAAGAACATGTCCTGACTGATTTATCAACGCTGAGCCAAAACTGCTGAGGCTAATTACATGAAATTTGGAGAGTCGCTTGCTTTTGTGACGTAAGCACCCACTGACAAAGGCTTTTTCGAAATTCAAACCTTAAGGGGAGAAAAGGGATGGCAAAGTTTGTATGGAAATCGAAAAAAATCTGGTCGGATTTACTTGGAATTTGATATTCGTGCTTCTTGACACAATTAATGAAAGACGTATTTCAGCGTTTTTAGAAATTCAACCCCTAAGCGGAGAAAGAGGGTGGCAAAGTTTGTATGTAAAATTTAAAAAATCTGATCAGATTTACTTGAAACTCAGTATTAAAGCTCTTCAACACAATCGATAAAACACGTATTTTAGCGTTTTTCGAAATTCAACCCCTAAACGAAAGGGGGTGGCAAAGTTTGTGCGGAAAATTAAAAACATAGGGTCAAATTTACTTGAAACTTTATATTACTGCTCATGGACACAATTAATGAAATTTTAGCATTTTTGGAAATTTAATTCTTAAGAGGAAAAGGGGATAGCAAAGTTTGTATGGTAAAAAAATATCTGTTCAGATTTACTTGAAACTTAGTATTGTCGCTCTTCAACACAATTCTACGTGTTCCTTAATGAAACTTTTCAGGAGCACATTTTATTAAGGAGTTAGGCCCGAGTAACGGGTATAAAATCTCGTGCGAACTTAACAATTTTTTTCGTATGAAAAAGTGATTCACTCATAAAATTAATTACACATCTATTTAGTGTGAATATCAAGCTGTTAGAAAATATATATATATTTTTTTTTTCGATGTACAAAATGGCCGAATACTCGAAACTTCTCGAACCACCTTTTTTCCAATTGGCGTGACAAATAACTTCAACAATTTTCACTCGATTTACTTCAAAATTTTTAAGGTATGTTCCTGATTGCATTTCGCAGAGAAGTACGTACGGAATTTCTGATTAATCGAAAAATTTTCATTTTATGAGCAGTTTATGAGCAGTAATAACGAAATTTTTCACTGAAAATTCATTTGGGGCCGTACATAAATTACGTCATTTTAAAATAGGGGGGGGGGGGGTCTAGGCATTGGATGACAATAATGATAATTACATTATGACCATAGGAAGGATAGGATGATTTCGGGGGGGGGGGGGGGGGGGCAAAAATCAGCAAAAATCGATGACGTAATATATGGACGGACCCCTTTGTTAAATTCAAATACCTACAACTTTTGAATAAAACAATATTTTTTTAATTCCGTACGTACTTCTCTGGGTATTCTAACGTAGATTGACGAGAATTTTTGTTTTTTGATCTGGGTAAAAAATTGTGGATGCTTGATGTCACGCCGCGGAGCGCCTAAAAAAAAGATAAAAGAAAAAATTAGTAGTCAGTCGTACATCGAAAAAAAAGTCCTAAAAGCTTGATCTTAGAATCATACTAAATAGATGTGCAATTAATTTCATGAGTGAATCACTTTTTTATACGAGAAAAAAATTGTTAAATTCGCACATGATTTTATACCCGTTACTGTGGCCTAAAGCCTTAAGGAGCATTCAACACAAGTCTACACGATGGAAGCCATGGGCGGAAAGCAACGTACAGATATTTTACTACTCTGCGTATTAAAAAAAAATAGCCATTAAGGGGGGATTGTCTTTTTTTTTGCAAAATTTACCGCTTTTTGGGAATTTTTTTGTGAAGAAAGTATACAACGGAAAACTTGTGAAACTTGGCATATAGTTTTATTGATCTGTTTACTACATACAAAAATTTTTTTTAACAATTTCATCAAAAAATCCCCCCTTAAACGCGTTTTTCTCGAAATAGCTTTTTCACAACTGGTGTGCACGATATCTCAAAAACTATTCAACCGATTGCCTTCAAATTTGGACAGAATGCTCAGCTGACATCCTTTTATCGTTTGATGAAGCAAAAAAGCAATACGTTTAATAGTTTTTTATTTATAACAAAAAATCGATCAATTTTTTTCGAAAAATCGATACTTCAAGTTCAAAACGTCACCAAATCGTCAATTTTTTTTCCCTTCATCGAACGATAGCTATATGTGTCTAAAGTAAAATGCTTTTTGGGTTTTTGTTGCAGGATGAACGTGAAGGCTGTAATCGTGAACACCATCAAAAAAGGACCATCGCGCGTCGAGGGGGGTGGGAGGCGGATTTTCTGATGAAATTGTTTAAAAATTTTTTTGTATGTAGTAAACAGATCAATAAAACTATATGCCAAGTTTCACAAGTTTTCCGTTGTATACTTTCTTCACAAAAAAATTCCCAAAAAGCGGTAAATTTTGCGAAAAAAAAAGACAATCCCCCCTTAAAATGTTGGCCATCTAGGATGCATCATTTCCCAAAATTGTCTACTATCCTTCAATTTCAACTTGAAAACTTCAAAATTCAACTTTTATCGGTCTTAATGGCATTGCAGAATAAAATTAAAGGTATGAAAATCGGGTCCAACATTCAACAGTAAAGGACTCGAGTCTCTCCAACACATTTCTGGGTGAATTGAAGCTTGAAGCGGGATATACATTTACAACGAACCAAAAATCGATTTCTTTTTTTTTCTTTGAACAATAGAACTATATATGTAGAATATTTTCCTAAAGTTTTCAAGCAAAATTCGAACAACTCCAAACGTTACAGCCCGTCAACGCTGTGCCTCACCGCTCGAATTCGTAGCGGGTGTGAACTTCAAACGCGTTTTTCTCAAAACTGCATTATCGAAATTGGCGTGCAGGATTACTCATAAACTATTGAGCCGATTAAGTTGAAACTTGGTAGAAATATTGATAATAATGGTACCTTCTACTTGGCGAGAATTGTTTTTGAAAAATTGGAAAAAAGACTACTTTTTTAATCCACATTTTACAGAAATGTTGCGTTAAATTTTGATTTTTCTTTGGAAATGCGCGCCATTTTCTTAAATTTGCATTTTCTTCATTTTAATTGCAGTCACATAGAAACTATACATGTTTCTTATACTATTAGGTATACTATTAAAGTATACCTAAAGGTTGATAGTTGTAGAACAATTATTTCTTAGTTCAAAAAATCTCTCAATATTGCTTATTCTTTCCCGTCTAAATGTATATCCCGCCTCGAGGGGCCATACCAGTGTGACACTTTTAAAAATTCGATTTCTTTTGCCTTTTTCGACAGTTTATACTTTCAAGAATATCATCATCATTAATATAATTTATATCAATATCATTTTATCTTGCAAAAATCGATAGTTAAATCCTTAAACGCGTTTTTCTCGAAATGACATTTTCCAAATTTGCTGACGTTGTAACTCAAAGAGCAATTATCCGATTGACTTGAAATTTGAACTGAGTACTCTTGAATATATTTGCTCTACAATGACGTAGGATATTTTTGATTGGACGAAAATTGACGATTTGGCATTGAAAAACGACCATTTTATAGACAAGAAAACAGACTTTTTTTCATAACTACACTATTTTGTTAGATTTTGATATTTTTCTAAAATCCCACGTCATTGTACAAGAAATACCTTCCAGTTCAACGACATTTTTTCCTTTTTCGGTTTCAGCCACTCAATCGGGCGGAATCATGTCCGCAGTGGAGGAACTTTTTTTTTGGCGCCTCCGAAGGCAGCGCACAAGTCGCTTGGATCTCAATATTTTTCTATGAAAAAATTATGTAATATAGGTCAAATATAGCCAAATATATTCTTAATTTTCCGAAACATTTAATCGAGTACTTTTCTTCCAAAAAATTCCCGAGAATCACGCAAATTTTCAGCGTTCACGCTGGAATAGCCCCTTAACATCGAATAGAAGGATGCAGATGGTTTTTGGTATACCTCAACTTGTTCGGCCTCTCGGCAGGGTTGTCCAGTTTGCTTCCGATACCTTAAAAGAATAAGACAACCGTTGACGACGAAAGGATAATGTTTTAGAGGATTAGGCAGCTTTGCGGCATAAAAGATAACAAATATGTTTGCGGAAGGCTCATAGCGCAATGATCAAGTCCCGCGTCCTAACCTGTACGTAAAGGAGTCGGTGATCCTGGCATAACACTGGCCGAGACAGGCCCCCATGACCCGTCACACCACGGCCCCGCACCGTCATCTAAAAATCCTTAACGAAACGTCGCTCCAATTAGAAATTTGGAATAAAAGGAATAATCGAAGTGCGCGACGGCATGCGGCGGTCGCTTTATTCTTATACGTGTATGCTGTGGCTATAAGCAAATAGCTATTGAAAACGCAATTACACCTTCCTTACGCGATTATCGTCAAGCCCTACAGAATTTAGAACAGTGCGTTGTTGTTGTACGTCGTGAATTTTCATTTAAGGATCGCGTTTGATTGAAGAAAAAAAATAATTGCAAGGGAGCGCGCTCCGATCTGTTTATCCGACGACAGTTTCGCGACAACAATGTTATCACGATAATTTTCAATTAAATATCTAAAATATATACGAAGAGTACGATTTCGTTACTCTTTTTCGGAAATTGGAGGTTTTCGCATTTTTTGCACGGTAGAACCTGCCCTGCTGCAACTCCCACGCACCCTAGTTTCTTTTACCAGCGAACATAGATTTGCATGGAACGCCAAGCCACGGTCTTATTCAGGAAGACTAGAGGTAAGGAGTACGAACGCCTGTGGCGAGCCCGATCCAAAAGCGTCCGTCAAACTGTGGATTTTAGTAGTTAGTGTTTTCACGGCGTGCGTCGCTAGTGTTTGACCGCACCGAAGTGAACTAAGCGACAAGAACACAACTGACGTCATGTGTCATCGATGATTCCCGCTCGTCGTCCGTGCTGGCATAAAGCATGTTGTGGCTAACCAATTTTGCGAATTGTGTTAGATGTAAAAAAAAATAATTGTGTCTCGGTATAAAATATATTTGGTGATCTGCGGCGAAAACAATCAATCATAGGTAAGAAAAATAGTACTTACATTCGCAAAAAGAATGGTTTCGTTTTATCGTACCATTATCGTACCGAGTGAAATAAAAATTATCACAAACGCGAGATATGGAGCAAGTGTCCCGTCGATGAGACAAAACGTGGAATGTATGGATTTTTCATATATTGCACGTTTTGTCTCATATCTCGAAAATAAACAAAATGTTTATTTTCGAAGCGTGAAAATGGGTATGTGCGTACGTGCGTACGTGGGATGCCAAGCACATAACGAAGAGCTCACGAAGAGAGTGATAAACTATTATCTCGTCATGAGAGGACACTTTCTAGCGCGATCGGTCAACGAAAATAATCACGCAAGGAAAATCAAAACGAAAGACAATAGGAAAAAAATCAAAGCTGTAAGATCGATTTATCTGTACAGCATGTCATAATGTGCAAATATGATGTGTGATAATTTGTAAATCTTTTGTTTGAATTCAAAATTCTTATGAATTGTCTTGTGTCTATGTTTTTACTGCTTCCGCAACGAAAAAAGAACATTGACTTAATATCTGTATTTCGTTATTATTCTTTATCTGTACAGCGTATCATAATGTGTAAATATAATATGTGAGAATTTGAAAAATTGTTATGAATTTTCTTGTGTCTATAAATAAATTTTGTTTGTTACGGTTTCTGCAAGGAAAAAAAACTGACTTAATTTCTGTATTTCGTTATTATTCTTAATCTGTACAGCGTGTCATAATCTGTAAATTTTTTGTCTGGATGACAATTTATTATGACTTTCCTTGTGTCTATAAATAATTTTTTTTTGTTACTGCTCCCGCAACAAAAAAAACATTGACTTAATTTCTGTATTTCGGTATTTCCCAAAACTATGTATATATGAGAATTCTGTCTATCTATATAGAAATTGCCTCCATCAACTGGTTGTACAATTTATTTGATGAAATGATCGCTCCATATGAAGTAGCAAAGGGTGCTTTTCGCATATCGTACGGCACTGCCTTTACAATTCATTTGATCAAATTATCGGTCCATATGAGGGAGCGTATCGTACGGCACTTGTTTGTTGCTGACTTTACTTCGGTGCGGTAGGAGAGCAGCGCCGCCCTTCTCGTCCTCGCTTTTGCGGACGTTTCGACGAGACGGCGTTCGTACTCCTTACCTCTAGTCTTCCTGGTCTTATTTACAAGTCTAGCAACTCCAGTAGTGGGAGACGGATTGCCGACGGTCTTACATACAGGTCTTGCAACGAAGCCAAATTTTCGTGGTGGCGGTAGGCACGCTTATCGGCTTCACTTTTTGATTCACTAGGCGCCGCTACGCGTCGCTACTAGCAAGGGGAAGTAGTTTCCCCCTTACCTCTTGCCCGTGAATCGGTCCAAAATGTTTACGTCCGTTTTTGTGGCGCGGTTGTCGAAATAACCCTTATTTGCGACCGTATACCACGAGGTTCTACGCATTTTACCGTGATACATTTTTTTATCGTGTTTTTACGCATAAATGTGAATTTTTTTGGTAGCGTTTTCAAAAAAATGCGAAATGGTTAAGGGTTGCGCGGTTCGCAATTGGAAAACGGGGACAAAAATTTTAAGCAAAAATGCTCCGGGTTTCGACTGCTCAGAAACGTCGACCGATACAAAAAATGGCTCGATGCTATTCCGGGACTGAAAGAGTCTCAGTACGTGTGTGAAAAACATTTCGAAGAACGATATATTGTGAGACATTGGAGAAAAAAGGATGTAAATGGTCGTATTATCGCTTTTTATTGGTTTCGTATATTATGCAGTTTACACGACCTTACGGTATATTGAGTAGGGCTAACGGCGCATGCGTTGCGGTGAGGAGGGAAAAGGACAGAAGAGCTATATCTCTCTTCGTCGCACCACTACTTCCCCTTGCCGTCACGCACCAAGCGGCAGAAATCGGAATAAAAAACAGGGCCGCTAAGGGTGCCTGCCCCCACTACCGCCGTTGTCAGATCTGTATGTAAGACCGTGGGATTGCCGAAGCCGTCCTGGAGTCGCTATGATCGAGGGATGTTCTGTGCGACAAGGACAACAATAGCCGAAGGGGTTCGGCCAGGCGTTACGTCTACGTATGTGGGGGGGGGGGGGCGTCAAGGTTTGCGTTACGTCACGTTTTTAAAACTGCCACAAATAGCAAAATTTCTGCATGTTCAAGTTTCAAATTCAAACCTCGCGTGCAATTTTACCGTGGACAGCTCACAGCTTTCTATACGCAATGTAAGTTAAGGGGGAAAGTCACTGTGCAACAACTTGCACAGTAGCTTTCCCACATCCCCCAAACTAAATTTGAAGGCAATTTTTTAAAATGATTCTTGAAAGTACATGTATTGAAAAATATGTTGGCAACATTTTTATTCACAAGTCCGAAAATTGACGGAGTTATAGTCACTTTAGTGAGAACAGGTAGCGCGACCGGTTAGTGCCCTCAGTCCCTACAGGTGTGGCATCATTGGCAATGAAGTACAGGCTCGTATTATTTTGTGAACTATCATCAAGATGAAGAACCGTCATATCGCCCGCGACTAGATACTTCAATGTAAGTATCAATATTCTAGAAAAAATATAAATTTATATCAAGAAACACGGAACGAAAACTTTGAACGCGTTTTTCTCGAAACTAGTTTTTTCGACCTTGTCCGAGCGAATACTTAAAAACTTATCAACCGATTTTTTTTAACATTTTAGTAATCGCAGTGACTAAGGTTGTGCGTATCCGCGTTTTTAACGTTTGATAGTTACTATTTTTACAGACTGCTAGAATACAGAAAAAGGGCCTTGAAAATAGAAAAAAAATGTCCAAACTGTCGGCATTTTGTAAAAAAAAAACGAAAATAAAAAAAACGGCTACGCACAACGATAGCTACATTTGTATAGGTATCGATAAATTGTTGACTTTTAACTTACAGATAACCTTTCATAAAGATATCGATCGGACAATGAAGAGACATTTTTTTTTTCGTCGTCAAATCGAGGCATATATCTCGGTTCATTTTCAAGATTTTGTCATAAAAATTGGTACAAAACTAGATGAATATTTACTTCATAAAATGAGTATAAACCCGATCCTTTCATAATTAGTTATGTCTATGGAAAAAATCGCCATTATTAATGACAAAGCACCCGTCGCGTAACGGAATAGGGGGGGGTGTGGTTCTGGCCAAGCGTTACGGTCCCGTTACGGCAGGGGGGGGGGGGGGAGGGTATAAATTGGGAAATTTGTGTACTTTTATTGGCTGTCGCTAGCTAACGATAACGAAAATTGTCGCTACCGAGTTATAACAAGTTACAGAATCGCGCTACTGGGGGTCGATTCTGTAACGGAAATGTGGTGAAAGAACTAGATGTGACCGGGTTTTTCGATTCCGTAACTTTCATCATAGTGAAAATGTGAGCCATCTCACGGGAGTTCGTACGACAAAAAATTTCTTGACGGATGGGTGAAATCCGAGACAGAAAAACCGAGCAAAAAGCAAATTTTAATAAATTGTGGATGGCACCGATAATTGAGGTTACTGCTCGCAAGTATTTCTATGTAGACACAAACATCGACTGGTATTTTCGCTAACAATAAATGTGGAGATAGCACCTTATATTTTGCAGGCAAAAATAATTACGAGTGGTAAATCCTATAAAAACAATGATCTATCCCTTAAAGTTCAAAATAATGGCGGAATGAGGGATATTGATTAATTGCTGTTGTGCAGATAAAAAATAATCGCAGACAAAACGTACAATATAGTGGGATCCCCAAAGTACTTTGGGTTTGTTTGGGTTTGTTTGGGTAACCCAAAGTACTTTGGGTTTGTTTGGGTTTGATAAACCAATACACGCGTATTGGTTTATCAATTTAGGCCATTTTTTTAACAGTTTTTTTTTATTTCATATTTTCCTGCTATGCATGTTACCTCATGCGCCACCTAATATAATGAAAAACCGCATAGGATAAAATTTCCGAGCCATGTTCTTCGGATGGAAAAGTAAGATTATAAGTCGCTAACACGTTCAATGCACTAAACTGACCGCACTATATGGTAACCAAATAGGCGAAATCACAGAATACGCAGGATGCGTTCTCACTATCAAAACATCCCTCGATACTAGCGACACCAAAGGCAGCTTCAATACTGCGAGTCACCGCCACTATTGAAATTCGATCGAGTTGCAAGACCGTACACAAAAGTCTTGGCTCCTCTAGCGGCCTAAGGCAGAAGCTCCATTACTATAGTAAACTTTGTCAAAATACATTGATAACAGGGGACAAAATTTTAAATACGAAAAAACTCGAGTTTCTGCTGTGTTATATCCAATGTATAAATATAATTCTTGAAAAAATTTTGCTCTAAAAAATAGAATTACTCTTCGAAACCTATAAATGACTCTCATAACCTTAAAAAAACTAAATCCAAAGCTGACAGAGCATTTATTTTCAGCTGAGGAGCGTAAAATAAATTATTCACTGCAGTAGCATCTTTACAATCTACCATGCAGGTAAATCCAATAGCCTACTCGCAGGAAATCAAGAACGAAGAAATGGTTACATTTGAGGCTATACTTTGACCGGCTATTTTAAAATACCGCTGCGCCACCTCTAGGACGTGAACATCGTGAATAGGCACGGAGACTAGATGCAGGAGTCCAAACTCCAATGGGAAAACAGTAAATAAAGTGTACCCAAAAATGGGAATAAGATGGATGGCGCGTCGATTGAACGAGACGTATCTATAGTAATGTATCAGTCGACTAGGTTTCAACACTAAGGCTGAGCTCTCTAAGGTGAGAGCATGCTACATTGAGCAGCTTTATTTGTTGTTTTCATAATCCCATTCAAGTAGTTCACTATCGCGCCATTCAAGGTTCTGAATCGTCGGTAAATTACAATTGCGACTAAATAAAAAAAACTTTAATAAAATAAAATATAATAAACTAAAATAAAATAAAAACTAAAATAAAATAAAAACTAAAATAAAATAAAAACTAAACTAAAATAAAAAAATTCGCGCAAATTTAGTAGATTTTCCAAGTTTTATCATCAATATTTTCTTTAAACGTTCGGTGACCCTCTGTTTTTATTGTCGTTACGGAATCTTTAGACTTTTTTACACCTGTGAGCAGTTTATATCAGGCATCTAGAGTTATTTAGTGTATAAATTATTAGATACAAATGTGGCCTGCGTGACATCTCCATAAAGCGCCGTATAAATGAGACGATTTTTAGGGTCGTAATTTTTCATTAAAGGTTCGGTAACTCGGCTTGAAATTTTACTAGCATACTAGGATGTATTTTTACTTCATTATAGACAAAAATCAGTTAAGTGTAAAATATTTGGGTTCGTGAAATACCTTAAGTTCAATTACTTACAACTTTTGAATAAAACTATATTTTTTAAATTCCGTATGTACTTCTTTAGGTATTCTAATGTAGATTGGCGAGAATTTTTGTTTTTTGTTCTAGGTAAAAAATTGTGGATGCTAGCTGTCACGCCGCGGAGCGCTTAAAAAAAAACAAAAGAAAATATAAAAGCTTGATATTCAGACTAAATAGATGTGTAATTAATTTGATGAGTGAATCACTTTTTCATACGAAAAAAATTGTTAAATTCGCACATGATTTTATACCCGTTACTGTGGCCTAACCCCTTAATACAGAATTCTTTAATTTTGAATATATCGATATAAAATGTTTTGAATATAAAACGTCCATTGAACTAAATAGGTATCTTGCCATATTACTCATCGTTCAAACATACTTGATACTTGTCCCATGATTCTTCGATTTCCTTCGCTGTTCTTTAGTTATTTTGATGCCTCGAGATAAATGGACCATCCTGTACAAAAATTAATATTCGTCGCATATCCTCCAAAATATAGGCAATATGAAATGTGAAAGAAAGTGTATTGAAAAAATATATTTAATGACTTCAAGATGGAATGAAATGTTACACATCCAAACATTTATCTGACCATCTTCTCGATACGATAACCTGCATCCTATATGCAAATTATAATATAAAAGTTAATAGTTCATTTTTTCAAATGTGAAATATACTTATTGTTCTCCCTGTTGCACAGATCTATTAAGAAATTTAATAATATTTGCAGTCTCAAGTTATACATACTCGTTTTTTCGCCCCACTGAATTACGTGTGAGAGATTAAAAGAAATCAATTAAAAAACGATGCATCTGCGGGCAGAAACTGAAAAATCTATATCTTTGAATACGTAATCTTTCATTTTATCGTAACACTGACACTGAAAAAAACATCAACGGTAGTGGGCGTAGGCACACTTTATGTCGTTTTTTATTCGGATTTATACCGCTTGGTGCGCGACAAAGAGATAAACGGCTCTTTCCGTCCTGGACGCGGCACCCGAGCCGTTCTCCCTACCCTTATTTCCCGCATTGTCGTTTAAGCTGTATCATATACGTCGAAATAAAGATGATTACAATGCGCTGCTTTTTGCGAGCTCTGTTTTTTGTGCACTTGGAACATTGGAGCATTTTTTCTGTAATGTTTCGACACGGATAGACGCTATTTCTTCGGCTTTAGCACTCAACGATTGCCTCAATAATTGTCCACGTTGTTTCGCCCGATTTTTAAGCCGCCTTTCCCGATAGCTCTTGTTCCGTAGCGCGAGTAACTTATTTTCGTCGATCGAATTGGATGCTCGACACACTCGGAGTAACGGTCGATTGTCTTTTGATCTCATATCTTTTTTCAAAATGAGTTTTCTCATTTTCATACAGTGATCGCACCTCTTTCGTTTCGAGACTAACGGGCAATCGTTCTGATGCCATCGGCCAACGGAGTCTTGGAAGGCGCCATTGGCACGCAAATGAAGCAGATTAACAGCACCCAAGCCATTGCATATATTCATATTTTTGAATCTTTCCAAAATCCCCGGTAGCTGAGTCACGTCGTTCAATATCATTTCGAGCTTACACTCTTCGGGATTTATAGCGCGCCCGAAAACGGAGTACGAGAGTGATTTTTTCGTCGTAAACATAACGCTCTTCGCTATTACCGGCACGACGACTCCATTTTCCACCTTCGCTACAACGTAGGAAAATATTATCCTCTGTTCGTCTTCCGTCGATGATTCTGTAATACTCCACAATTTAGGTATGGAGATGGAAGTCTTCTCTCGGCTGATCCCGAGATTTGCTGGAACTTTGGAGCTGTGAACGTTCAGCGTCATGTCCGAAATTTCGAAATGCGTTGCATGCGCTGATGCGGATCTCGTATTCGTCACAACAGTAGGAATTGATGGAAAAACCTCGCGTTCAGCACACTTGTTCGGTAAAGAAAACTCTGGCTGAATCGACTCTTGTGGCGGAATAAACTTTTCTTCTACAGTAATCTCCATTTCGAGTGCCGGGTCACTTTCTGAAGGAATATCCTCTTGCTTAATGGACGGTTTCGGTGAAAGACCTTCATACGATGTATCGTGCGCGCTCTCTGCATTCGGTACATCTATGGGCAAGGGAACCATGCTTTCATCTGTACCAAGAATTACAAAAATTATCGCATTGTAACCTCAACAAAATTAAATATCCTGTAGTCAAGTTTAGTTTTCTCGTTTTTATATGGATTGTACACTCAGCAAATAAATTAAAGGAACGGAACATTTTTTTTCAGTGATCTTCGAAGAGCCGTAACTCCGTGAAAAATTGTCGTACCGGGGGGGGGGGGGGGGGGGAGGGGCAAAAAAGCATTTTGAAGCTTGAAATGTTTAGTTTAAGAATCTTGCGGACAATTTGTTTTTTAGTATCACTCTCGGCGCTATCATAAGAAATAGCGGGAAGAAAAAATGTCGAAATTTTTTGTTTGTTCAAAAGCGTCCATGAGCCCAAAAAAAATGTCGCTCTTCGGACGACTATTTGTTGCTGAGATATCGCAGATTGAATGAGGAGTCAGCTTTTTTTCTGATAATCGAAATCTCATGTAGTGATAATCGTACAGCGAGCGGAAGGTGGGTTTTGGAAACTTGAATGAATCATCTATAAGTGCCTTTTGGTATTTTAGAGGAAAATATATTTTTTCTGAGCTTAATATTGATTTGAAAAAGTACAAAAAGATGACTTTTTTGCCATTTTGGAAAATCCAACGCCGCTTTGCAAATATTGCGAAAATGACCAATGTGTCTAGGTTTTTTTTTGAGCTCAATACGTGCCCGAAAACCCTGTAAATTTTCAAATCGATCGGTTGGACCGTTTTTTTTACCCGAATCGTCAGTTTTGTCAAAAATTAAAGGAGCACTTTTATTGCTCTTCAAACATCAGGTTATGAAGATTCAGACGAAAAAAAAAATTCGATGTTTTTTTTTACAATTTCGCATTGTCTACTCATCAAATGTCAACAAGAAATTCAAAATTTAGGAAAAAATCTGAATTTTGAAAAGAAAAAAAAGTTGATTTTTTTTCAATATTTTGCGTTGTATTTCAAAATTCAGGTTTTTTCCAGAATTTTGATTTTTTTACAAAAATTCAAAATTTTCGAAAAAACAATGTTGAAGAAAAAAAATCAAAATTTTGATTTTTTTTTAATTCAGATTTTTCCCCAAATTTTGAATTTTGACAATGCGAAATTGTGAGAAACACATCGAATTTGTTTTTTCGCCTTAATCTTCATTACCTGACGTTTAAAGAGCAATAAAAGTGCTCCTTTAATTTTTGACAAAACTTTGACGATTCGGGTAAAAAAAACAGCCAACATGGCCAACCGATCGATTTGAAAATTTACAGGGTTTTCGGACATGTATTGAGCTAAAAAACCTAGAAACATTGGTCTTTTTCACAATATTTGCAAAGTAGCGTTGGATTTTGTGGCAGAAAAATTAATCTTTTTGTACTTTTTCAAATCAATATTAAGCTTAGAAAAAAAAAATTTCCTCTAAAATACCAATAGGCACGTATAGAGGATTTATTCAAGTTTCCAAAACCCACCTTCCGCTCGCTGTGCGATTATCACTTCATGAGATATCGATGATCAAAGAAAAAAGCTGACTTTTCATTCAATCGGCGATATCTCAGCACCAAATAGCCGTACAAGGAGCCAAAAAAACTAAAATAATGTTTTTATTGAGCCCATGGTCTATTTTGAAAAAACAAAATATTTTGAAACATTTTTCTTCCGGCTATTTCTTACGATAGCGGCGAGCGTGATACTAAAAAAAAGTCGTCCGCAAGATTCTTAAACTAAACATTTGAAGCATCAAAATGCTTTTTTGAAGCTTGGATCATTTAGCTCATATGCGAATATAAATATCCATGCATTGGCATGTACCTGTAAGTTTTGAGATTGGTACTGGGCGGAGAACTTGGTCTATTTCTTGCTGTGCGCATCGGTTCACGGTCGAGCCTGTAGATTTCTGCACCACATTATCCTCGAATATTGTTGGTACTGCAAATTCACTGAGCTTAGGATTTGTGTATGGACTCTGAAATGGAGTACAAAAAGTTCATTCGTGACATTCAACGTTCTTGTTCGATGCGAAATAGCGTGAATTATTCCATCGTTATCGATTAAAAAAACAATATTTGTGAATAATCTTACTTCAGCGATAATCTGACCATTTGCATCCTCTTTTCTCCAATGTCTCACAATACATTGTTTTTCAAAATGTTTTTCACAAACGTACTGAGATTGTTTCAGTCCCGGGATCGCCTCTAGCCATTTTTTGTATTGCTCGACGTTTCTTGGCACTCGAAACACGGAGCATTTTTGTTTAACACTTCGGCACCCCGTTCTACACTTGGGAACCGCGCAACCCTTAACCATTTCCCGATGTTTTCGCCAATCCTATTAAGAAGAAATATTCAGCTCTCGCTATAAAAACACGATTGAAATAGAGGTTATATTGACATTCACGGCACAAAAACAGACGAAAACACCGGCAAGAGGTAAATAGGGAAGCACATCCCTTTGCTACAGCGACGCGTAGTGGCGCCTGGGGAATCAAAAAGTTTCGGCCACGATCGTGCCTACCCCCGCCTCTGAATATAACTTAGTTGCAAGATCTGTATGTAAGACCGTGTTCTCGGGTGAAGACTCTCACTTCACGCACTTTCAGCTGATGTAAATTTTGTCACAATCACGGAGCGGTCGAGTGACGAAGTAGGATCAGTAAGCACTTCCGACTCGTGATCTCACGTCATCGCGACGCGGTAGATGGAGAATGCCAATCGAACTCACTCAGCCCAAAACGACGTATGTGTCACTCAACAACGGTCTTACATACAGGCTGAAAACATGTAGGGGACCAAGGAGACTATAGGGAAAAAGTGCAATCATCTTATGGAGAGACGGCCAATGAAACGTCTAAAAATTCGTCCTGTAACCTGGTGTTAAATACGGCCTGTAAGCGTCGCAGTGTAGTTCGTGTACCAAAAATATAGTAATACAGCCAGTGCACAGGGCACGGTCTTGCATACGGGCCTGAAAACTCCGGCGTTTTTGCATGGCGGAAAGCCCACGGTCCTACATACAGGTCTTGCAACGAAGCTAATTTCGTGGTGGGGGTAGGCACGCTTATCGGCTTCACTTTTCGATTCACTAGGCGCCGCTACGCGTCGCTACTGGCAAGGGGAAGTAGTTTCCCCCTTACCTCTTACCGGCGAAAGGACCCAAGGTGTTTACGTATGTTTTTGTGGCGCGATTGTCGAAATAACCTTTATTTGCGGCCATATACCAGAAGGTTCTACGCGATTTACCGTGATACATTTTTTATCGTGTTTTTACGCATGAGTGTGAATTTTTTTTGGTAGTGTTTGCGAAAAAAATGCGAAATGGCTAAGGGTCAGCCCCGGTTCTAAGGAGGGGCAAACCGGGGTACCTGCCCCGGGCGGCAATTTAAGGGGGCGCCGAATTCTTGTGTTTGCAAAAAATTGTTTCGCTGAAGCGTCTAGTATCCAGGGCGCTTTAGTGAGTTTCAATGGCCTCGTGATTCTAGCCATCGAAAACAAAAGTGCCTATGAGACGAACTTTGATAAAGTGTTCCTATAGGCCTCTTTTGAAAAACTGCCAATGTATAGCTAAACAAGTTGACGATCAATCTGGCTGATCGCGTAAATAAGTTACTTTTTTGGGACAAAAATTGTCGAGAAAATTGTCAAAAATATGAAAATTTGATTACAAAGCCTACTTAATTTTTAATTTTATACTTTTCTATATTTTCTTAGGTATATCCTTCGAACAATGTTATACTGAGTAACCTCCCAAAATTTCAGCCAGATCGGTCAATAACTTTTTGAGCTATAACATGAGCAGTTTTTCAAAAGACGCCTAAAGGAATACCTTATGATGCCGCCATTTTGTTTTGCTTAAAAAATAAATCAAAATTAACACTCAAAAGTTGTAATAACATAATGTCAACATTTTTAAATGATGCGATTATTTCCTCACCGTTAAAAAAATGTATGAAAAATGACTCATTTTCGGGCGTCTAAAGAGATTTTCCCCCTTAATCTCAAATGCTGGAGGGGAGGGGCGCCAATATCAAGTTTTTGCCCCGGCTCGGAAAAATCGTAGATCCGGGGCTGCTAAGGGTTGCGCGGTTCGCAATTGTAAAACGGAGTACACAAATTGTAAGCTGAAATGCTCCGTGTTTCGCGTGCCCAGAGACGTCGAACGATACAAAAAATGGCTCGATGCTATTCTGGGACCAGCCCCCTGACACTGGTAGATAAATGCTGTTCGCAAAATGTCCTTGCCGCATTGTGGCGCTAGTAGTCGTGTGACAGGCATGCATATATATGTATGTTGCGCTGGTGTTTCGAATATTCTACATGAATTAAAGTCTATTGGTATATTTGGAATGATTTTTCCTCGTAATGATTTTCCGTTCGAACACAATAAATAACGTCGCAATAATGATAACAGGACGGAAGCCACGAAAGTATCGAATCGTTCAGCTGATCGGAGTATCTAGAGCCGAAGGCTGTCACATGACAGCCAACACTAGGCAGTGGCGATTTCAAGAACTAAAAAGCCGGGACAAAACGCGTTTTCGTTTATCGTTTAGGAATAGTAGGCCAGTGTCAGGGGGCTGTCCGGGACTGAAAGAGTCTCAGTACGTGTGCGAAAAACATTTCGAAGAACGATGTATTGTGAGACATTGGAGAAAAAATGATGTAAATGGTCTTAATATGTGCTGGTATGAATTAATGTATTCAAAAAGTTTTCAGTTTTTTTTTTTTAGGTGAAAGTAGTCATCTTTTTTTTAATCAACACATTTTTTTTATTGGTTTCGTATATTATGCAGTTTACGCAACAGCACGGTAAATTAAGTTAGGCCAAACGGCGCATGCGTTGCGTTCAGGAGGGAAAAGGACAGAAGAGCATTTCTCTCTTCGTCGCACCACTACTTCCCCTTGCCGTCACGCACCAAGCGGCAGAAATCGGAATAAAAAACAGAACCGCAAAGAGTGCCTACCCCCACTACCGGCGTTGTCAGACCTGTATGTAGTTGCATGCCCTGTATATGCCATGTATGTAAGACCGTGGACCGTGCCATGGACTGACGGGTGACGGGGGCTGCAGAACCGTCGCGGAGGTTGGGTGCGGGTCTGATTCTCGCGCGTGCCCGTCTGTAGGCATCATCATCGCGGCCGCTGTTCGCCTCCGAGCGGTTCGTCAGCGTGGGTGGATCGAAAGTGTACACTTTTATAAAACACCGTGATCGCGCGAGCGTGAGAGGCGCTCTACTCTTGCAGCTTGTATAACAATAGGTGTACATACCTCGCCTTGCGTCTTAGCTCTCCCCTTATACCTCATGATAATCGCGAAAAGAGAAAAAGCGCCGCTCATCACGGCTGCCGAATTTGTGGCCCAAGATCGAAATTGAGATGAGCGGTCGACGACCAGAATTTTATTCACAGTTGGTCAATTAGTTGAGTGCGGCTTGGCGATTATTATTGTCATTGTTAATCGAGCGACGGGTGTTGCATCGTTGAAAAGAGCTACGATAAAAGAAAAGTGAAAACTGTACACGATGGCGCAACGAAAGTCGACGTTGGCGGATCTCGGCATCACGATTATCGTTCTTATGTGCGTCTCGACGTACGCTTTCAATCTCGATGCGAGAATACCTGTTATCAAACGCGGTCCACCGGGCTCGTACTTCGGTTATTCTGTCGCTGAGCATCAGGAACTGCCGGAGGAAGGCGGCGCTAAGCCGAGAAGCTGGCAAGTACACTTATTAAACACTCATTCATTATTGCCCATGACTCATGTGTCAATCATAAAATCTATTTTTAATTCGGAAAATGAATAATGCGGTCGTCATATACTTCATCAAAACTAGGGAATGCGACGTTCATTCTTTTTTTTCGTTTGATAACATTTTTTTGGTCGTAATACTCAGGGATAGTCAAACTTAGTAGATATCTGGGGGGCACAATGAAACAAAAAAAATTCAACAGTATTTTGGCGTATATGGTGGACGCTCCAGCGAATCAAACCCAAACATGTGCACCATTGTGTAACACTGTTATGGACTTTGAAGTAGGACTAATTGAGACAATTGTTTGGCATACCAGCATGACGTAAACATCGTCCAAAGCCCTACCATGGCAATCCTAAACACAGTCCCCACAGTACGATTATTTCTAACTTTGATTCATATAGGGCTTGCATTATCCGTTGATTTTTCGTATCCGGATAATATGGATAGCGGTGAACATTACTATCCGGATATCAGGATTTTTCGGAAAATTCGTATAATTTCTACAAAAAAAAACAGGAAATTAAAAAGTAGTTAAAAGTAGTTTTATTTAGAGTTTATTTGGTTTTTTTAGACTCAAAAAAGTAGTTTTATTCATATTTATTAAAATTAAAGCAAAATTGATCTCTTTTTACTATAGATAATGGACGTCATTAACATTTTTAATATCACAATATGATCGAGCATAATTGTTTGCCACTATTTACCAAAAAATATCAACATAAAATGTAAATCATCGAAAACAGGTAGCTCTTTCTTCTGAAACGTAAACCAATTATCATAGTAATAAGTAGATGATAAAATATTTAAAAAAATAAGAAACAAATAAATCAACAAAACTTTTTTCTTCTGAGATTTAAAAATTAACCATTCGCTCCTCTGAGACAAAAACTAAAAACAATCATATATGTAAACGTTGCAGTGAGTGAAATAGAAAGAAAACATGTTTTGAATTAAGGGGTCTTCTCACTTTAGACGTTACAAAAGGCTATTTTCGTGAGTTTTTTAAATAGTTTTATATTATAGATATTGATATAAAAGTTGTTACACTTAATAAATACACTTTCGAAATACATTTTTTTAAATTATTTATTTAAGTCACTATTTATAGACGAAAAAGGTAGGTAAAAAAAGCCCTGAAAAAATTGTAGGTCAGCGCTGTGGATGAAATCTCGGAGATGCATCAACGGAAACAAAAAAATCAAGAGGTTGTAGATTCAGTATGTTAATTGCTATAGCGCATATCATACGATTTTTGATGTATGCAAAAATAACAAAATGGCGGACATTTTTCGAAAAAACCAAAAAAACGTGTTTTTTTCACCGTTTTTGGCAAAAAAAAAGTAAATATCGAAAATTTTTAATATCCTTGATATGCGCTGTAGCTATAGTTGTAAAGAAGATATGGTTAGAATTTCAGAAGGATCGGTTCAGTAGTTTCAAAGATTTTATCAACAAGCCGTCGAAAAACGTTTCGAGAATAACACGTTTAAAGTTTGTTTGGGTTACATAAACACATACATTTTTTTAAAAATGTATTCCGAAAATGTATTTATTGAGTGTAACAACTTTTACATCAATATCTATGATATAAATTTTTCAAAAAGTTCATGAAAATAGCCTTTTTTTAGCGTCTAAAGTGAGAAGACCCCTTAAGATCACTTATTACCTATGAGTACTGACTGCACACAATGGCGAAATTATTGTTGTACTATAGTTAGTTCCATTTTCAAATCGTAATTTTTTGATGAATTTCACAATCCGTATTATCCGAATTATCCACATTCAGTTGCTTTCATTATCCAGATTTCACAAATTGTCGGATATCCTGATAATTCGGATATCGGAATTGCAATCCCTAGCTTCATACCATGATCAATTACGAAAAGTGACAATTTCAAATGGCGTATCCATGACTCGGAGGATAAAATACGCCCAAATAGTAGTTTTTTCCCCTCAAACTACTGTATTACTCGGTTGCTATGTAGTCGTTTTTTAAAGGGTTTACGATACTGTGACGACCTGAAAATCTGGGTTATTAGAAAAAAATTAATTTTATAGGAATAAGATATTTGAAAAATCGTTTGGACATTTATTTGTATGTACATGCACAAGAAAGTTATATACCAAATTTCATTTTAAAATATTAAGAGTTTAGAAAAAAAACAAGTTTTTTTCTTCTTCTTAAAATAGATAATATTGACTAAGACTTTTGACCAAACTTTCTTTTGTTATTGTGTTTGAAACATTTTTAAAAAATCGGAATTTCAATTTTTTTATTTTTCGACGAACAATGACATTATTGCTGATGACTAATGAAAACAAAATGTTGAGAAGAAAAACTGCTGCTCAAATAAAAAATGCTGTAGTGATTTGTTTTTACATAAATCTTATTTTGTCTTTTGTACCGTGCTATTCCTAGAAAATGACATTTCTCTTCACGCAATTTGAATCTTCCCAAGTGTTTTTGAAAAAATTCCAAATTTTTTCATTTATGAATTTGTTACCGTTCGTGAGTACCATCGCAGACACACACACAGACTTTTGTTCATTGAAAATGGTATAGACAAAAATATTTCATTATTAATAAAAAAATCAGCCACTTTCATTAATCGATAAAAATTGTTGACGTTTTTTTCCTTCTATTACTTTACTTCTTTTTCTTTATTAAGAATTTTTGTTTGTTCCTTGATCAGAGTCACGGTAACAAAATGTCGCTTATTTTCATTTGTTCGAAGGAAGTATTTGAATCACCGTTAAAAATCTTATCATTAGTCTCGATGTTTACTTTTGCGCACTGACAAAATTCGTGGATCTAGAGATGAAAGAGAAGGTGAAAAAATGTCGTTTATTGCGGACAGGATGTTGGTGGGTGCTCCTCTAGGACAAAACAGACAACCAAAGACCAACAGATCAGGGGCCCTCTGGCAATGTCCCTTGAGCACCGTTATGGAGGATTGCACACAAGTGATAACCGACGGTCGTGCCAGTGAGTACAGCCTCGCTTCTATCATTTTCATAAATGTACTACCAAGCGAGAGGTTACTCGAGAAACCCTTATTTTCTAGTCACCAAAGTATTCCCTCGAAGAAGAATTAAGGGGCTATACCAGTTTGAACGCTGAAAATTTGGGTGATTTTTGGGAATTTTTTGGAAGAAAAGTACTCAATAAAATTATTCGTAAAATTAAGAATATATCTGACCTATGAGGCATTCCACGTCACTTCAGCCAGTAACAAAAAAATCCACAAATAATTTTGAAAAATCGACTTACTTTGTTAAAAAATATTCACCAAGGGTCGACATTTTTTTTTAATTTCTGACGTTTTTTCTCGTTGATAACCTTTTTTAATATTTTTCCATTCAAATCGCTGTATCTTTGGCAGGATTCGACGTATTTATATTCGTAAAAAACTAAAATGTGCGTCTTTTTCTAACCTTCCAGAAAAACAGTTGATTTATATTTTATTGAGCAAGTCGAACGTCCGTTTTAGGGCAAAATATGCAAAAATATTTTTTTTCTCAAGGAAAGACACTCGTTATTTTATTTTTAAGAATTTCCCCGAATTGCGAATACGAAAAACGGATTTTTGGTATTTTTTATATTATGGGATTCCTAAACACCGTGAAGTAACAGCTATCTTTATTTTTTTTATTTTTTTAAAATTAATATTCGATTGAAGAGTGTGGAGCACCCGGTGTATGTTTACCAGGTTTTTGAAATACATATGACATATATGTCATGGAGCCTTGGAGTGCTGCACACTCTTCAATCGAATATTAATAAAAAAATTTTAACAAATAAAAATGGCTGTTACTTCACGGTGTTTAGGAATCCCATAATATAAAAAATACTAAAAATCCCTTTTTCATATTCCCAATTCGGGGAAAATTTAAAAAATAAAATAACGTGTGTCTTTCCTGGAGAAAAAAAATATTTTTGCATATTTTGCCCTGAAACGGACGTTCGACTTGCTCAATAAAATCTACATTAATTTTTTTCTGTAAGGCTATAAAAAGACGCACATTTTCGTTTTTTTACGAATGTAAATACGTCAAATCCTGCCAAAGATACAGCCATTTGAATGGAAAAATGTAAAAAAATGGTAATCAACGAGAAAAAACATCAGAAATTAAAAAAAAAATCGACACGGTGAATATTTTTCAATAAAGTAACTCGATTTTTCAAAATTATTTGTCGATTTTTTTTCACTGGCTGGAGTGACGTGGAATGCCTCCTATATTACATAATTTTTTCATAGAAAAATATTAAGATCCAAGCGACTTATGCGCTCCACTGCTGACATGATTCCGGCCGATTCTGTAGATGAAACCGAAAAAGGAAAACATGTCGTTAAACTGGAAGGTATTTCCTGTACAATGACGTAGGATTTTCGAAAAATATCAAAATCTAACAAAATGGCGTAGTTATGAAAAAAGTCTGTTTTCTTGCCTATAAAATGGTCGTTTTTTTTCAATGCCAAATCGTCAATTTTCACCCAGTCAAAAATATCCTACGTCATTGTAGAGTAAATATATTCAAAAGTACTCAGTTTAAATTTCAAGTCAATCGGATAATTGCTCTTTGAGTTACAATGTCAGCAAATTTGAAAAATCTCATTTCGAGAAAAACGCGATTGAAGATTGAACTATCGATTTTTGCAAGATAAAATGATATTGATATAATTGATATAAATGATAATGATATTCTTGAAAGTATAAACCGTCGGAAAAGGCAACAAAAAAAAATCGATTTTTTTTAAGTGTCGCACTGGTGTAGCCCCTTAAGCACTGTGACGATCGAGACTAGTAATTAACGAGACGCTGCTCTACGTATATTTCATTTCCTGCTCTATTCGATGTTTATCGTACTCGCATTGGTGATAACGAAAATAATAATAATAATGTAACAAGTAAAAGCGCGCATTAATCTCAGGCACAATTAACTCATCCATTAAGATTCCACATAATATGAAATATCGTGACGAAAAAATAAATTTTGATTGTGTCAACAGCCGAAGATGGTCTAAGCGATCCAAGTAAGTGAATCCAAGAGGACTTGGCGAACATATTCAAATGTCTTTGGACGCTAATTTTTTTCTTCTCTCAAATTTTATTTCTCTCATTTGACGTTCTTCGGAACGTTTTTTGCAGGTCTTTTGACAAATAAAACGATTTCAATGATACAATGATTTGAGCATGAACAGCGCGGCGATGCTGACTTTTAAGCGAAGAGCTTGCTTGCGAGAGCACCGTGAATGAGGAATGAAGGAAAAAAGCATTTCCAGCACACCAATGAGCCTGCCGCAATTTTATTTCCCGCAGCTAAAAATTACCATTGCCAAAAAAGTTATGCGAGCTTCGACTAACGTACTTCTATAGTTATAACCATAACATTTTTTCTCGGTCTCTTTTTCTCACTATCTCTCTCATTTGTTGATGAATTACGCCTATTTACTAACAGACTTGACAAGGATTTTGCGATTTTTTGCCCAATTTGCGTTCTCGAGCAAGAAAAACGTGTGCGAAAGCTGAGGTATCAATGAAAATGCATTTTCTTGCGAAGGCTTCGAGTCGGATGAGCTGGATCCACCGAAGCCGGATGAGATCAAGGACAACCAGTGGCTCGGGGTTACGGTCAAAAGTCAAGGCGTAGGTGGCAAAGTTATGGTGAGTCTAAACGCATTAAAATTTGTTTTTTCTCCTGTACGGGTGACATTTCGGGTAAACGAAAAGATAAACCTACGTTTTTGAGGTTCTCTACTCAAAGAGCAAAACGGAACCCTTTTGCTGACACTCTGCTGTCTGTCCATCCGTATGTCACGGGTCTCGTAAACGGAATGACTTACAGACCTGGAATTTGGATATTTTGTGTAGAATGTTGATCCAAAACCGATTATTGAATTGGAAATTCAATTAAGAGGAGGTATCTGAGTAAGCGGCGAGAAAAACAGGTTAACTTCGGGAATTTTTATCTCAAAAACTAATGTTTCGATTGGATCAGGGTTTTTTTTATTGGAAAATATGTACATTGAGGTATGTTTAGGAATTTTTTAAAAATAAATTCGTTGACTGGAAGCGATTCAAACGCGATTATCTCGAAACATGGTTTTCAAAGTCAGTGCCAGATGTATCGCGAAAACGGCTTGTCCGATTTTGTCCAAATTTGGATACAATATTCTTCGATAGTTTTTCTCGTTCGCCACGTACGGGTTTTTCATTTGATTGAACCATTGCTTTTTTGCTGCAATGTGTATGCAATGCAAAATCGTCGGAAATTGCGAACGAAAAACGAATGTTAAATTAAAACGGTGTCAATTCCGTCAAAAATGAAAATAAAAAAAAATCCTAAGTGGTGAACGAGAAAAACTATCGAAGAATATCCAAATTTGGACCAAATCGGACAAGCCGTTTTCGAGATACATCTAGCACCGACTCTGAAAACTATGTTTCGAGATAATCGCGTTTGAATCGCTTCCAGTCAACGAATTTATTTTAACAAATTTCCTAAACATACCTCAATGTACATATTTTCCAATTAAAAAAACCCGAATCCAATCGAAACATTAGTTTTTGAGATAAAAATTCTCAAAGTTTACGTGTTTTTCTCGCCGTTTATACAGGTACCTTCCCTTAAATTATTTCTCATGGGGGTCCCATGCACGAAAAGGGAGCAGAAAAAAATGCTTACCCTGGCATGGGAGATGTCATTGTTCAAGGTAGAACGAGCGCGCAATCTTGATTTCATAAAATGAAAAGTTTTCGATTAATCAGAAATTCCGTACGTACTTCTCTGCGAAATGCAATTAGGAACATTACTTTGAAATTTGAAGTAAATCGAGTGAAAATTGTTGAAGTTATTTGTCACGCCAATAGGCAAAAAGCTGTTTCGAGAAGTTTGGAGTAGTCGGCCATTTTGTAAAAGAAAAAAAAATTCTAACACCTTGATATTCATACTAAATAGATGTGTAATTAATTTGATGAGTGAATCACTTTTTCATATGAAAAAAATGGTAAATTCGCACATGATTTTATACCCGGTACTGTGGCCTAAGGCCTTAGGTACTTTTCGTCGCCTCGTTAACGAAATTAAAACTTGTCGGTCAATGATTTTCGAAATATTATTATTAATACCGTTATCCATTTTCTTGAGGATGTAAACAAATGAGCTGGCGAATAAAACCAGACTTGTCCACAACACGTACAATTTTTTCAATTTAATTTTTTTTTGTTGTGCCTAAAATCTGTCTTTTCGTTTGAAAAAGCAGTTTTTAACCCCTTCTGGGTTGTTTAGGGCCGGATTTGATAAAAAAAACATTTCGGCAGCTAATAAAGGTGTGCTTAAAAACCGCGAAATATTAAAATTTTGTTCGCCAGCTCCTCAAATATTATTCCATCGTCTTTTGTTATAACGAATATGTTCCCGAGTGCGGTATATTGATGCATGGAACGTTGAATTAGGTATGCGCTCATCGGCACATCGTAAAAACCGCTGACTCTAGATGGGGACAGGGGCAGTGTTACATATTAACCCACGACCTCAAGTATCAGGACCTCAAAAGACCTTGCGCCGGAAAACCAACAGCCAAGCAAGTGACTTTTTTTTCTCGTCCTCAACTCTACAGATCAATTTTTTCTACAGCACAGTAACCTACTTTGATGCTTGCCACACGTACTTGACCGCCTTTATGTCTGTTTTTCACTTTCCATAAAACTACCTGGAAAATGTCGAGCTCGTTGGTAGTGTTTATTTTTTATCTTTATTCATGATCTTTCTTATTTAGAGCCCACGAACAATTTGGCTATTGTCAAGCCGGAACCAGCGGTATACTAACGTCGGAGGATCGCGTTGTAATCGGTACACCGGGTCCTCATACCTGGCGAGGCACCGTCTATATATTCAGCGTATCCGACGAATTTTTGACCCGTGACAATACCGCTTATCACGCCCCGATGCAAGACGCCTCGCCAGTCAGCAAATATAGCTATCTCGGTAATTTTGTGGAATTTTCATATGTTTTAGATATATTTTGCTTCGAAAGAAAAAAAAACTTGTATAGTTTTAAGAAAAGCGCCGACCAAAAGATTGGCCAGTATTGCGATATCTGTGGCCTCTAATTCTAACCACGCGGTCTCCATATTTGACCCAAAATAAGACTTTTTTCACGAGTGGTAAGAAACGAAATTCGATCCTTAAGTGGGTAAAGGGAGGGTTTTAAAGTTTTTATGAGACAACATATTTTTGAGACGACACTGAACAGCTAGGAAAACATATACTCATACACAGTTGCATGCAAAAGTGTCCGGCCAAAGATAATTTTATGATGGAGTAACGTTCAAAGGATGCAAAATGGCAACGCAAACATATCATCGTAAAGTTCTTTTATTATGCAATCCAAACGTGTTATTGAACAATTATATATAACTATTCATAATTATTTATAACCAAGATAACAATTTTCGCTTTCTCATAACTATCCGGTCAAGTACGAATTACGCACTATACAAAAAGGAAAAAATATAGTAACTCAAGAAAAAAAAAATGAAAACGGTAATAAATGTAAGATTTTTATCCATACTTGGTAGCCATGCCCTTCGAGGCTATCACGGCAGCACATCGGTGAGGCATCGATTCAGTAAGTTGAATGATTCTATCTTGAGAAATATTAATCCACTCTTCTTGAACTTTCCCCCACAAAGCAGTTTTATTGGCACAATGTTCAGGTCCTACTCTTAGTTTTATGTCTTGCCATAAATGTTCTATGGGATTTAAGGGGTCCCGATGGTCTAGAATTTTCAAAAAATTGATTTTTCTTTTGATATTTCGAAAGTATAGTATATCGAGAATATACTGTGAAATTTTCGTAAGGATATTCACAATATTCTCGCTTCTACAGCTGATTTAGCAGGTAGAGAGCGGTCCGCTCGCTCCGTCAAAAGATATATTGTTTGGCGAGAGGCAGCTGTTCCGACCCTTCTCCATAATATTTATACCTGTGTAGTCAGCATAAGTAAGACTAACTGTCATCTGGTTTTGACCTGAGATTGTTTGGACCTGATTAACTGTAAGTATTTAAAATTTGCTCAATCTTTGATAATATATGTACCTAAAACTTTAAACTCATTTATCTCAAAACTAGTTTTTTCGGCATGATGTTATAGAAAAAAAAACTATTCAACCGAATCAACTGAAATTTTGGATATTTTATTCACAACATGAATGGCTATGGGCGGGACTAGAATCATTTTTCTATTCCAATAATTTCGTATTTTTAAAATAAAATAACCGGTAAAAAACCTTGATTTTTAGAACTTCACTTTCAAAAGCGCGCCATTTTGTCAATTTTCAATTTTTTTTAGTCCCGGCCATAACCGCAATCATATTGATTGGTAATCTTTTTGGTTTTTATTTTTCAGATGAATAGAAGAGCCAAAACGAATAACATCGTCGAGGTCCAATTTTTCCGAAGGGTCAACTTCAGCGGAATTTTAAAAATAATAACATTTTTTTTTGTTTTCACAATGAACCTAATAGTAAGCCTGAAAAGTTGAAATATGGTTTTTCTTTATTTTTATAATAAAAAAAAATTCCGCAATATACCTAAGATTTTCGAGCTCTAGACCACCGGGACCCCTTAAGCCCGGAGATTGACTCGGCCACTCTAAAACTTGAATATTTTTCTTGCTAAAAACGTGTCGAAGGAGCTGTGATTGATGTTTTGGATCATTATCTCGCTGAAAAAGCCATCCTCGTGGCATATTCTGACGAGCATAAGGCAGCATTTCTTTTAAGGCCCTACCCCCACTTGTAGCGCAAAAAAGGCCTTTTTCATGAATTTTTTAAAAGAAAACTACAAAACTTTTTTAATCGATCAATATACCATCTTAAAGAACACATCTTGAAGAACTTTCAGTAATTTTTTTATTGAAAAATATTACATTGTTTAGTGGCAAATGGCCGTCAATGAAATAATGTTTTTATATACACGGTTTGCGGTGACCAACATTGCGGCGAAGTGGATCATCTGAAAAAAAATGCGGATGGATTTAGTCAAATATAAGTATAAACTAGTCTTTGATCGAAGTATTTTAAAAAATATTCATTTTTCACAAAATGGCGGACAGTCAAAGTTAATGGTTCGATTTTAACGAAAAAAAATCGAACGATTAAAGACTACATTTTTATGTATTAAATAAGCCTGCAAAATTTCAAGAAGATCGGTTCATTAGTGTTCGAGTAATCTTGGTCACCGACTTCAGAAATGCCATTTTGAGAAAAACGCGTTTAAAGTTTCTCTTTCAACGCTCTTTCAACGCGGATTCTTCTCTTTCAACGCTCATATCTCAGTCAATTTTGTTCGGATCGACTTGAAATTTTCAGGACATATTCTCAGATACTTAAAAAAATGCAATAAAAAAAATCGATTTTTTCAAAATCGCAAGTGTGGGTAACCCCTTAATATAATAGCTCTATACATAGCAGAGTTCATAGTGCCTTCATTTTGAAAGATTGGACCGATGCCTTTCTAAGAGAATGCACCCCATAGCATAATGCTACCTCAACCGTGTTTCACAGTTGGTGTTTGATATCGCGAATAATTTCTAGTTCCTTTTGATCGTCGAACGTACCTTCTCCCATCATTTCCAAATACATTTATTTTAGTTTTGTCTGAGAACAGCACTTTTTTCCAATCTTCAATAGTCCAGCTCTGGTATTTTTCCGCGAATTCTAATCTGGCCTTCATATTTTTTTTTATTGATGAGTGGTTTCTTAACGCCAACACGTCCAAAAAGTCCCACTTCTGTCAGTCCACGTGAAACAATCCTTTGGCTAATGTCAGCCAAATTTTCTTCGCGTAATTCACGTGCGAATGATTGCAGCATTCTTTTTTACGTCTGTGACAGCCTTTCTTTTGATCACTTTATCGACGCGATTAGTTGTTTTCCTAGGTCTCCCAGGACAGTGTTCATCTTCTAGAGTACCTGTTGTCTTGAATTTATTTATTATATCGTTAACAGTCGATTTTCCAATTGCCAACATTTTAGCTATTTCACGTGAAACTTTTCCCTCGTTGTGCAACTTGATAACCACTTTACGCATATCTAAAGACTCGCGTTTCGACATCTTGACTGAGTGCTACTGATCGCACAATGCAAAAGGAACAGAGCTCTCAATGTTTACATGATTTCGCGACTGATAACGTAAACAAACCGAAGCCAATTATATCTTCTTCGAATTTGGACGGACTTTTATGAAGTAGCAAAACGTGTTATTTTTCTTCCAAATAATTGTTAATCGTTATGAACAATTTTTGAATTACATATTTTGATTGCATAATAAAAGAACTTTACGATCATATATTTGTGTTTCCATTTTGCATCCTTTAAACGTTACTTTATCATCAAATTATCTTTGGCCGGACACTTTTGCATGCAACTGTATGTGAAATAAATTTTGTAGGTTTCAAGTAAATCTGGTAAAAAATATGTTTTCCCATACAAACGTTAACACTCCCGTTTAACCCCCTCAAAGGTTAAATTTGGAAAATTGCTGAAATACGTATTTAATTATTTGTATTTTAGTGTATTTATGCCAAGTTTCAAGTAAATCTGACTAAAAATATGTTGTCTCGTACAAACTTTAACACCTCTGTTTAACCCTCTTAAGGGTCGAATTTTAGGAAATGCTGAAATACGTGTTCAATTATTTATACTGTAGAGTACTTACGCCAAGTTTCGAGGAAATCTGACAAAAAAATATGTTGTCCCATACAAAGTTTGAAAGCCCTATTGCTCACCCCTTAAGAGTCGAATTTCGATTTTTGCCACTCTCGAAAAAAGTATTATTTTGGGTCAAATATGGAGGCTGCATGGTCAAAATTAGGGGCCACAGATATCGTAATATCCTCAACTATTGCCGTTACACGAGGGAAATTGATAATTTTGAAATTTCTCGATTAAAACAATTTTTTTAACGTAGGTATGTCAGTGACCGTGGGCAACTTTTTCGGGACCGATTTGGCATACGCGGCTGGAGCACCGCGCTCAAACGGCACCGGCCAAGTCATCATCTTCACTCGTCAACATCTCAGGCCCGACATGGACGCGACGCTCACCCTCGACGGCGAACAATTCGCCTCGAGTTTTGGCTACGAGATCGCCGCTGCCGACGTCAACGGTGACAAGTAACAAATTACAAGATTTCCAAAATAATTATATTCTCAATTGAAACTTGACTACAACCGTTTTATGGTAATAGGGCATTTGACTTTATTGAAAATATGATTCATTCTCTCGTCATCCTGAAGGAATATAGTGTTTAAAAAGTATTTTCAAGAGTACTCGGTTCAAATTTCAAGTCAATCGGATAATTGCTCTTTGAGTTACACTGTCAGCAAATTTGATAAATCTCATTTCGAGAAAAACGCGTTTAAAGATTTAACTATCGATTTTTGCATGATAAAATGATATAAATGATAATGATATTCTTGAAAGTATGAAATGTCGAAAAAGGCAACAAAAAACGATTTTTTGAAAGTGTCACACTGGTATAGCCCTTTTAAGTTGGTTTGGAAGAAAAACCGGAAGACGAATTGACAATTTTAACGATTTTAATTTTTTTTCGTATGTTTAAAATACATAGAATTGAATCTCATAAAAAAAGTATTTTTACTTTGGTACCCATCAGAATGTAAATTTATGATAACTTTCATAAATACTTACAATCGACATTGATTATTGAGCACTCGGTTGATCAGTATTGATTTTACTAGTGAGTTCATGTTTTAAGCAGTTGGCAGCGTTACACAACCTCACTTTAGAAGAATTCAAACATTACCTCTCAACGACTCGACAAATGTCAAAACATGGCACAATTACGTGCAAATGCTCGTTTTTTTTTACAGAAAATTGATCTGCTTTTGTTCACGCAGATAAATAATAAGAGATTGATTGGGCACTTTTTAAAGTTTCATCCTCAGGTAAATATACAGAACGAAAACAGAAAAAAATGTTTAAGTTTTCTAAATAATAATGTTTACAGCCGTTCTTCATATGTATATTCGTATGCGTAATAATCAATTAAAAAAATTTAAGATCTACAATCAACATATTTTTATTCATTTTTTATCCTTCGTTTTATTATTACTTTTATTCTATTCTTATTGTATCTAGCATGATCTGCAGCGTAGGCATTCGGCGACATTCATTCTTCGTGAATTGCCGTCTAGGAATTTCCCCTAGCAATCACAGCCGACGCTTCGATCACCGTTTAGAGAGAGATAGATGCCGCATAGTAAAATTCAATAAATTGTGAAAAAATTACACGGTGGATCAGCTACAATTTTTGCAGGTGAATTCCGTATTAATCGAAGACTCGAATAAGAAGTTTTGTTTGTTGGGTCAAACGACTAAATTTTACGTAAAGTTATCATTTCCGGTAAATATTTCGGAGGTTACGTTTGAGTGCGTGTATTTTAGGCCAACTTTCAACGTTCATATCTCGGAAATGGTCCGGTGGAGTGGCTTAATTTTTTTCATTTCAACGTGGTTAATGACATACTATCTCTTTCTCACAAAAAAATAGGAGGTTAAACGATAGTCGATTTTGGAATTGTTTCTTCCGAACCACCTTAAGATGATTTCCGTAGAACAGTCAAATACCGTATTGTACGAGTACTGCTATGTGTATGTATTCCAACATTTTCGTGTGCGTAACATTTCGTAAATGGCCCTTTCAGAATAACTGATCTCATCATATCCGCGCCCTTTTACTTCAACAAGGCTGAAGGCGGTGCGGTCTACGTTTACACGAGTCTGTGCCGTACGAAACGCGAAAGCAACGAGTGCAGGCCGACAAAACTCGTCGGCCGTGAAGAGTCGAGATTCGGCTTTGCTCTTACGAATTTGGGGGATCTGAACAAAGACGGATTCGAGGATATAGCGATCGGTGCACCTTACGAGGGCAAGGGAACAGTTTACGTTTATCTGGGATCAAAGAGAGGAATAATTACGGTGCCCTCACAGGTAAGCCGAAATAATTAACGAAATATCGCAACGAAACTCGAATCTGAAAATAGACGAACGAATCTCCCCTCGCTATCAATCGATCGACGTATACAAGTATTAATCGAATATTTTATTATAATACAAATGAAAAATCACGCCCGACTACATCTGGAAAATGGACCCCTATGGAAATTTATATACGCGAAAATATACTGCAAATTTATTTTATTAATAATTGTAATATATGTGAAATGTATGCCATATATTAAAAACATATGTTGCATATATGTGCCAAATTCTAATTTTCGTAATGTTTTTATATATGAGATGTATATGCGTGATATTACTGTATATCAATGTGTGATATATCAATGATATATGTAGCATACACACTGCATACATACCACATATATACTGCATAAATGGTACATATATGCCATATATATACAGATATGCGTAGCATATCTGTATATAGTGTTTATATGTAATAGTGTACTTTAACTGTAAGTTAAATTTTTTTAAGTTTAGGTTTTAAGTTTATTAAGTTTAACTGTAATAGTGTTTATACACAGCATATATTTCTCGTCAGGAATATGTATCAAAAATGTATGCGTCATGTATGACGCATAAATGACACATATATGAGTCATATATGACGCATACATTTTTGATATATTTTTCTGACAAAAAAATAGATTGAAAATATATCGAAAATATATGCGTCGTATATGCCTCATATATGCAACATATATAGTGTTTATACGTAGCATATATTTTTTGGTCAGAAAAATACATCGAAAATATATGGGTCATATATGCGTCATATATTTAGTGCATATATACTGAATATATACGTATTATTCTATTTTTCGTCACTATATATGCGACCGATATATATATATATATATATATATATATATATATATATATATATATATATATATATATGTAGCATATATTTTCTGCATATATTTTACATACATAAATTTCCATGGGGGGAAGCAGGATGCAAGGGGAGAAATTGTGATGAAAACGAGCGGCGGATTATGTAGGGAAGATTATGGGAATGGAAGAGGAGCGTTAGCCCAAGAAATGTCTGAGAGAGGTGGCGAGAGAGGTGTAGAATAGAAACGCGACCAAATGGGGGCGGGAAATGGAAGGAACCATGAACCAAGCAGGGGAGAGACGGATAGGAGATACATTAAGGGGTCTTCTCACTTCAGACGCTAAAAAGGCTATTTTCATGATTTTTTTGATAGGTTTATATTATAGATATTGACAGAAAAGTTGTTACGGTTAAGGCTTACGCCACAGTAACGGGTATAAAATCATGTGCGAATTTACCATTTTTTTTCGTATGATAAAGTGGTTTTTTCGTATGAAATGTAGATTGACGAGAATTTTTGTTTTTTGTTCTAGGTTAAAAATTCTGAATGCTAAATGTCACGCCGCGGAGCGCCTAAAAAAAGATAACAAAATAAATTATTAGTAGTCGGCCATCTTGTACATCGAAAAAAAAAATATATATTTTCTAACAGCTTGATATTCATACTAAATAGATGTGTAATTAATTTTATGAGTGAATCATTTTTTCATACGAAGAAAAATTGTTAAATTTGCACATGATTTTATACCCGTTATTGTGGCCTAAGGCCTTAATGAATACACTTTCGAAATACATTAAAAAATTTTTTTAATGTATTTATGTAACCCAAACAAACTTTAAACGCGTTTTTCTCGAAACAACGTTTTCCGACGGCTTGTTGATAAAATATACGAAACTACTGAACCGATCCTTATGAAATGTTAACCACGTATTCTTTACTACTATAGCTATACCGCATATTAAGGATTGTTTCAAATTTTGATATTCACTATTTTTTTCGCCAAAATTGGTGAAAAAGACACGTTTTTTTTTCAAACAATGTCCGCCATTTTGCTATTTGTGCATATATCAAAAATCGTATGATATGCGCTAGAGCCATTAAGATACTGAATCTAAGACCGTTTGATTTCTTTGTTTCGGATGATCCATCTCCGAGATTTCATCAACAGCACAGACTTACAATTTTTTAGGACATTTTTTGAACTACCATTTTCGTCTATAAATAGTGACTTGAATAAGTTATTTTTTTTGTTAATGTACTTCGCAAGTGTATTTATCAAGTGTAACAACTTTTATATCAATATCCATAATATAAACCTATGAAAAAATTCATGATAAGAGCCTTTTTTAGCGTCTAAAGTGAGAAGACCCGTTAAGCAGAAGTAACAACGAGGAATGGGCGATGAAGACAGGGAGCGCAGTGTGAAACATGACGGATCAGGAAGTACAGAGAAACTGGGAGAGAATTGAGAGGTCAGGATACTGCATTGAATATAAAGGCGGGAAGAAAGAGGTAGGGATGGAGGAGTATTGGGAGAAAGGAAATGTGAGGGGAGAAATCAGAGAAACATGGGCATGGATGAGGTGTGGAAGTGTGGGGAAGGAGAAGGAGAAGCGATTCAGGAGCACGAGGTACATAGTGTGCAGGAGGAAGAGCAAACCTTACCATTTTTCAAGGAAATTTTTTTAACTACCATTTTCGTCTATAAATAGGGACTTAAATAAATAAATTAAAAAAAACGTATTTTGAAAGTGTATTTATTAAGTGTAACAACTTTTATATTAATATCTATAATACAAACCTATCAAATTTTTTTATGAAAATAGCCTTTTTTAGCGTCTAAAGGGAGAAGACCCCTAAAAAAATGTATATTTGATGAAATCAAAGTGTTCTTCATTTGACCTTAATCTGGGTCATTTGCAAAACCTGTATGGAAAACCTGGAAAAGTCAGGAAATTTCTGAACCAAGGATGCGCAATCACCCTGAACTGAAGAACAGATGGGAGGTTGTAAAAACCCGGAAGGGTATACCGGGTGACCCTCTTATCTCTGCCACCCGAAGTAACTCGGTAATTATCGAAGTCACAAAAAAATGTTCCAGACAAAAGTTGTACGGTGTGAAGGGGACCATCAAATGCGACCAATTTTTTTTCTTCATTTCGGTGGACGCGCTGACGCACAGTGAAGGTCACCTCTACTTTTTCAAATGGAATGGTACATTTTGTTCAACCATCTTGTGGAGCACTTCAAGTCGCATAAAAGCTTTAGGGGGTCAAAGTCGTTCAAGGTCATTCGAGGTCACCTATTAAGAGGAGATATACACCTAAGAGCCGGAAAAAGGTCATTTTTGTGAATTTCTTTCAAGGAAAACCATTTGAAATTTCGGATTGGGATTTTAATTATCTAAAAGTATATACATTCAAAAATATGTTTAATTTTCTTTATTTAAAAATATCAAAAATATACAAGGAGTTGCTTAAAAAATCATCTGAAAAAAAAACCAAAAAGATTATTAAATTAGATACTATAATCTAGTACTTGTCATAGCCGATTTTGAAAATGTCGATTTATGACAAAATGGCGGACGTTTGAACATAAATAGTGATTTTTGGGCCAAAAATTAGTTATTATTTTGCCTACAAAACAAAGACTAAGTAACGGAAAAAAATCCTATGACAAGTGCTAGATAATGGTGTATAGAATAACCACAAAAAACCTCAAGGCAATCGGTTCATTGGTTTTCGAGAAATTTTGGATACCGATTTGAAAAACGTGGTTTTGAGAAAAACGCGTTTGAAGATTTAGCAATGAATAAATCATGATATTTGTCAACTTACATAGAATCATCGATACCAGGCGCATAGTGTAGGTCTTCTACGGTCGACGGAATGTTCATAGCTTCACCGTGCGTCAGCGCCTCTACGGAAATAAAAAAAAATTTGTCGCATTTGATGGCCCCCTTTACACCGTACAACTTTTGTCTGGAACATTTTTTCGTGACGTCGATAATTACCGAGTTATTTCGGGTGGCAGAGACAAGAGGGACACCCTGTATATATGGGGAATAAACTGCTACTACTACTATAAATGAAAAATCGAACCTCGTGTATTTCTTCAATAGGTAATTCACGCCGAGGACACGCCGGTTCCTCTCAGAACGTTTGGATACTCGTTGAGCGGTGGCATTGACATGGACAAAAATGGATATCCCGATCTTCTCGTTGGCGCGTACGACAACGACGCGGTCGCTCTCCTACGGGCGCGAAAAATAATCGACATTACCACGTCGATACGTTACATGAAGAAAAACGGAACTTATCAGGACAAGATCGAGGCGATAGATCCCAATAAATTTGGCTGCGTGTCCGATCCGACTTCGAATCACACTTGGTGAATAGTTTCCCCATTTCACATTTGTGCAAAAGTTGCATAAAACTGTTTTTTTTTTCATATGGTTGCTCCCCACGTGCGATTTTATAAAATATCAATGGCAGCCTACAAAAATTCGAGTGAAACAACTTAAGGGTGCGGAAAAAATTAACCGAATAATTTGCAGTTTCACGTTCGAGGCTTGCTGCAAGACGGAGTCACTGACAAAGAACGACGATATGCAGTATCTCCAGTTGAATTATTACATCGAGGCCGAGACTTACTCCGGAGTGAAGAAATTCTCGAGGGTCTGGTTTGGTTCAGGAAAAACGAGATTTCACTATGTAAATCGAACCGTCAGCCTGGATCCCACGAAGCTTGTCCACTGCCAACGCGAGACCGTTTATCTCAAGGAAAACACGAGGGACATACAGTCACCGATCAAGTTTCGTCTCAATTACACACTGGTCCAGGAGGAGCCAGTGATGCCCGCCGAGGGTAGATTGCTGCCCGATATAAAAAATTACCCGATATTGAATCAGCAGGAGGCTGCACGAGTTTTCGAGGCCGTGTTCCAAAAGGATTGCGGCGAAAACGACATATGCGAGAGCGATTTGCAGGTCGAGGCTAAATTGAATTTGTCCGGTAAGATCCGTTTGTATTATTGTCTAATTCGTAAAAAAAAAAAACCTCATCACTATGTATTGGGACGTTGAATAAGTTCTCGCTGTTTTTTTTCGTGAAAATTAATGCTTTGCTTAAAAAAAATCTTCCTAATACGTTCAAACGTTTCGAAACTTGTGTTATCAACTCGTAACGATTCTGCAAGTTCAACTAGCGTCCGACATCAGTCTTCGCGAATAATGCCTCCAATTCAACACATCGAAATCATTACTTTTGAGGCGTCTAAACCAATCTCTTCATGTTGTTTCCGACAGAGCATTGTCGCCGTAAGTCCCAACAAGAATTTTGAGTGCTTTAGCTGCAGATTTTCAAAAAATAAAGTAGCACAGTAAAATTCCCGAAAACTTCTCTTTTTTGGCGCGAAATTTGACATGTTTAACGCAAAAAAAAGTTGTTTATACTTTGGCGAAATGACATACACTGAATTTCAAGCTTGCTTGTAGTACTTCTTTATGGATGTGTTACTAGTAGTATCGAGTTTTATTTGGACAACTTTTTCACAAAACTTTTTACAAAAATATGACAATTTCACAAACGAACTTTTCACTTACTATCTACTCCCTACATTCCGCATTATTTTCACATTCTCCCTTTCTTCATTTATTCGTCCCCTTCGTCGATCTCTCCTCCGCCATGCTCCTTACTCATCTTTCTACATAATTCCTCTATTTCTCTAAAATACTCGCATATCCCTATTTGAATTTTTCTTCCCAGCATATTTATGATTTCCCCCTTTACTGCCAATTCATCCATTCCTTCCATCCACTCCTCTGATTTCTTCCTTGCTTTCTCTGATACTAACTCCCTACCTTTTTTACATATCATTAGGTGTTCCAATGTCTCATTTTTTTCTTTACATATCCTGCACCTCCAATCCTTTTCTCCTTTCTTTCCCGCCCTTCCTATGTTGCCACATCTTAGCCTCGCCCATATTTCCTTGTCCCTTCCCTTTACTCCCTCATCTGACCAATATTTCCATGGCATCTCGTCCTTTTCTATAATATATTTATACTTATCGTTATACGTCGATTTTCTAATTTTTTCTTCTTCCCTTCTTAAGATTCTGTTTTTTAAGTTTTCCAGTCCCTCTTCTATCCTTTCGTCTATTTTTTTACTTCTTTTCGCTCCCTTATCATTGTTATTATATCTTCTATCTCCATATCTTTTAGTACTTTCACCAGGTTTTTCCCCCATTTTGACGGGTCACCGTTTGTTATCGCTCTAATTTCGTCTATTAAACAAATTTTTGGCCACCTTGTCTCAATGGATGTGTTACTATCTAAAGATAATCCTATCGCCAGGCTTCATTCCACAGGATTTTCATTCTTTTTTGCGCTTCACTAAATAAATCAATAATCGTCTCTGTAAAATTTTAGGGTCAGTTAGCGACCTAATTAAGGAGAAAAAAATATTAAAATTGTGTATTTTTGTGCATGAATTCCGAGATGCAAAAACCCAATTTCCGGTCGCTACAAAAGTGTATGTATTGGCAATCTGTCAGATTCTTAAAAATAATCAGATTTACATACTTAAGGCTTGTCGTAATCCAATGGTCTTAGAAAAAATTACGCTTATTGACCTAATTTTTATGTAATATCAAGTTTAATTTGAACTTCCGGTATTGGATTTATTTGCACTTGCTGCGATAAAGAGACGTGACAGCAAGGCATTTATGCAATTCACAATGAAATTTTGAGTAATTTATAATTATGCCTATACATATTTACGTCACGAGATTATTGGCCCATGGTTTACGATGGGAAAGATGAGGATTTTTTTTTCTAAATGTTTACAAAGGTTCAGTTTGCGTTAATCCGTTGTTAGAAATGGTTTATCTTGGAGCTAAATAACTAAAAAATGACATAACCTTTAGTGTGAAAGTCTTGCCCATCTAACCGCACGTTTAATTACATACATTAAACTATTTTTTATCTCTAGTGTTTGGTGGTGAAACAAGTTAAAAAAATTCGTAAAGACTCAGTATAGTGTAAACAATAACAAGTATTTTTTTTTATTAAATTTAACCTTGGATTGTGGCTAACGCTCCAACCTCCTTAATACACGCACGCAGTTCCGGTAACGCCATCTGTTGGAAAACAGCGAGAACTTATTCAACGTCTTAATAATATTGAGCTAGCCCAATAATTATTGAAAATTTCAAATATTCTCTTCATTTCGATAATAATCATTCAATGACATATTAACTATTACTTCAACGATAAATAAAAAATGACAGATATTCTCATATCTTTGAATAATACTAATTTAAGGTAACAATTTTTTACTTAGAGTTGTAACGATGCCCTCCGCCGCAGCTTTTATTTTTGTTTGTTTCGAAATGAAGATACAAAGTATCGATAATAAAATGTGTGCGTACTATTTCAGCATCGACGGTAAAGCCAAATTTCTACGAGCTCCTGTTGGGCGAGGTCGAGGAAGTCGTGGTCGATGTGAATGCGACGAACGTCGGTGAATCGGCGTACGAGGCCCAGCTCTTCATAATACACTCGTCCAGCTTGAATTACATAGCAAGCAAGAGCAACGAGTCGGTCATCTGTAATTTGCACAATTCTACCACTGTGATTTGCTCGATCGGTAATCCATTCAGAAAATCGAAAGCGGTCAATATACAGGTTAGGTTCGATCCCAAAGGCGTCGAGGACAACGAGCCCCAGCTCGGCTTCCTCATATTCGCAAACTCCACGTCAAAGGAAGTTACCGACAAAGAACCGAACAAATTGCAAGCCATCGTCCTCAAGAGAGCCGAACTATCGATCAAGGGGTGAGCATTTTTTAAAAATAAACTTGAAACAAATGCTCCATCTGATGCTCTACCATTTCCAATCAGAGCTGCCTTCTCACGCCCCTTGCACTGGGCAAAACGAATATTTCGCTTATATCGATCGCCTGAAAATTGCAGAAGCGCGAAAACTCAATGGGCGTACTACGGTGGTCCGGTGGTCGGCGAATCGGCGATAAAACACTTGAATCAAATTGGGCCTAAGGTGTCGCACATATATCAAGTATTCAACGAAGGCCCCTGGAAAGTGAGAAGCGTCGATGTTTACATATCGTGGCCGTACGAGGTCGCGAACGACAAGGCGCACGGAAAGTGGCTTTTGTATCTCGAAGAAGTACCAACCGTTCAAGGTACGCTGAAAATTCCGTTCTCGTGAATTTTCCTTTAAGGCGTTATACGCAGTTGCAAGGCCAAAAAAGTCGTTTTTCACGATTTTTTTTTCTGGAAAAGGATTTCATTTGGGCAAAACGAAAAGTATTAGGCAGTGTAGTGGCATCTTTTAGCTTTAGATTGGCATTTTTTATTTTCAAAAATATTCATTAACATTGCTCCTGTTGGAAGTCACCTGGAGGTCCCCGAAAAAAAGTGTCCGGCGGTGAGCAAAGTATCTCCGGTTTGGATTATCTAAAATGAAAAAAAAAAACGGAAAAGATTCTTTTAGGGGATAGATGAATCCAGGTATTGATCGAAGAAATAGTCGAAATTTTCATTTTTGACAAAATTGTGGCTCCGGAAAGAAACAATTTCGATTTTCGACCAAATTTTTTTCGTTAAATCGTTGAAAAAAAGTAGAAATAATTATCGGAAATCTTATTCCTTCGATCAATACCTGAAGAATATATCTGACAAGGTTGTGTTGAAATTGGGGACCGATCGGTTGAGTCGTTTTTGAGAAATCGTGCTCACCGTTTTGAGAAAAACGCGTTTGAAGTTTCAATAGTCAACTTTGTAGCGCTCCGAGCGTCCTTACAAATATGTGTGTATTTCCGAGTATATTCGCTGGATTGATTTGAAATTTTCAGGGAATGTACTCACATATTTGTACATTCCGAAAATGCAATAAAAAATCGATTTTTTGAAATTTCTAACTGCGTGTAACCCCTTAAGGGATAACACCACTCTAGTGGCAGAAAACCAGGCCTAACTTTGACAATTTCTTTTGGGAGTATGAAAAAAGGAATAGGATGTCTTTTGAAAGGGTTTATTTAACACATATTAAAGTATAAAAAAAATTAATTATAATTTTCGTACAAAATGGCGGCGATAGAGCCCATCTTGAAAAACGTGTTTTTTACAAATAGCTTCACGGGAACAAAAACAAAAAAAATGTAATCTATATATTATTAGCTATGGGACTACGTAGGAATTTTTTTAAATCAAATTTCGAAACAATGGCGCACTTTGCAAGAAATAAATCGATTTTTTGCCCAAAAAGTAAGCAGTAAATTGTTTATAAAAAAAAATTTACATTAAATCAAAAAACGGCTACGTACTCCTATGAATAATGTAATTGTGAAGCTAGTATCAAAATTTCAAATCGATCCATGCAAAGGTGTTCGAATAATCCGTCCTCCCAGTTTGAAAAAAGTGGTTTCGAGAAAAACGCGTTTAAAGTTGTACGAGGCGCCTGAAAGAAGTCCGAGGCGCTGCGGCAAAAACGATAATTGAACCTTAAAACAAAAAATCGCTACAGGACCAATTGCATATTGTTTTTATGACCCCAAAGTATATTTTAAGCCAAAAAAGGGTAACAGTAAATGGCAAAGCATTTACTGTATTAATTTAAATCAAATGGTAAAATTTTGTCAATTGTCCCGAAGCTCCTTAAATGCGAGCAACTTGATCGGAAGAATTGAAATATAAAATCCATTGATTTGTTGCATTTTTGCTGCTGCAGCACTCGGAGACCTCGGTGAGTGCACGCTCGCGACAGGTCACGTGGTCAATCCACTGAAGCTTCCCGGTAGCGTGAGTTTCGACGACTTTGATCCGTTGTTCGCCTCGACGACGAGCGCGCCCGTAAATTATTATCGGAATCGTACGTACAATCACATAAGGGAAAGGAGGGACACCGAGAAAGTTGTAAACACGAGAACGATCGTCGACAACGACGGGCATCGCCATCAAGTCGTATCGATGGTACGACGAAAAAAAAAAACTTTTTTTCTTTTTCATACTGTGTTGCAAACGATAATATGATTCTTTTCTTTTTCCACGTCGAAACGCAGAACTGCAAAGCGGGCACGGCCAAGTGTTTCGACATAAAATGCACGATTTACAATTTGCAACGAAAGCAAGAAGCAACTATAACGATAAAAGCGAGGTAAGAACCCTCCGCATATTTTTAAGGTAATCCTATCGCTTCGCACTTGTCACACCACTGATCGTACTTGAGACTTGTACAATTCATATTTTTAACATATGCAAAAAAAATAATTTGTTATAACTAAAATTTTCCATGCGTAAACGGTAAAATTGTTATTCCAGCGATTCGCGCAGTATTTCTAGGTTTGATATTTGGCAACATTGGTTGTATCTCCGAAGCTCAACAATTTTTTTTTAAATCCTATGGATTGAAGCCTGGCGATAGGATTACCTTAAATGAGCTTTTTTTTTATCCCGAGCGCACTTTTGTACGATGAATACGGCAACTGCGGTTTTCCTCAGACTTTGGAATTCAACCCTCGTCGAGGATTATCCGCGAGTCGACATGGTACGAATCGGCTCCAACGCGAGGATCGTTATTCCATCCAACGTTGAAATACAACAGGAGAATCTCAGTGACGATCATGCGATCGTAAGTATTGTTCCATTTTCAATCATCGTAGTAGCACGCATCAAAATGAGCATTCAAGGAAAAAAAAACGTTCCATATATTTCCCGCGACCATTCTGGCTGTAGATCTCTAAAGGGTAACGAAGTGTAACAACCATCAGTAGGGCATTTGTTGTACCGAAATCATCTTAAATGGTTAATTATTTTATGTTATGCTCACAATGTTTTTTATCTTCGTGAATATCAGTATTAACGGTATAAATCGGCAATAAAATTTAAATATTCAACCAGACCGTCAAAACGCTCCCGTTGTCAGATATGTAGTCACGTGACGATTGTGACGTCACATGCCAGTAAACAAGTAAACGATATAGGTAAAGGACCTATATCGCCGCTGAGTTGTCGCACAGCAAACCTTCCTCTCCATTCTTATTTAAGGGGAGATATACACATGGGAGCCGGAAAAAGGTCATTTTTGTGAATTTTTTTAAGGAAAACTATTTGAAATTTCGGATTGGGGTTTTATTTACCTAAAAGTATATACATTCAAAAATATGTTTAATTTTCTTTATTCGAAAATATCAAAAATATACAAGGATATTGTATGATCCTTGGAGCATCGTAAAAAATCTGCATATACGGTACTCACTGGCGTTTCTTCAAAAATCATCTGAAAAAAAAAACCAAAAAAGATTATTAAATTAGATACTATAATCTAGTACTTGACATAGCCGATTTTAAAAATATCGATTTATGACAAAATGGCGAACGTTTGAACATAAATAGTGATTTTTGGGCCAAAAATTAGTTATAATTTTGCCTATAAAACAAAAACTAAGTAACGGAAAAAAAATCCTATGATAGGTACTAGATAACGGTGTGTAGAATAACCACAAAAAATCTCAAGACAATCGGTTCATTGGTTTTCGAGAAATTTTGGGTACCGATTTGAAAAACGTGGTTTTGAGAAAAACGCGTTTGAAAATTTGGGAATGAATAGATCATGAAATTTGTCAACTTACATGGAATCATCGATACCAGGCCCATAGTGTAGGTCTTCTACGGTCGACGGAATGTTCATGGCTTCTAAATCCTCGACCTCGACCATCTAGCTGTATATCTCCCGTTAATGAAGAAACTTCAAAGTTCTCATTTTCCCTCGAGTAACGACAAACAATGGGCATATTACAATATCTGTGGCCCCTCATTCTGACCACCCAGCCTTCATATTTGTCCCAAAATAGGACTTTTTTCAAGAGTGGCAAAAATCGAAATTCGACTCATAAGGGGTTGAAAAACAGAGGTTTTGAACTTTGTATGAGACAATATATTTTTTTTCGTCAGATTTGCTTGAAACTTGGCGTCAATACTCTACAGTACAAATAATTAAACATGTATTTCAGCAATTTCCAGAATTTAACCTTTACCCCCTTAAAGGTTACATTTTGTAAATTGCTGGAGATTGTGGAAATTTTGAAAACGGGAGTATTAGAGTTCGTAGTAGAAATCATTGTTTTTGACCAGATTTACTTGAAGCTTAACAAAATTATTTCATATATAAGACTATATGTTGTCCTCGCTGTTCGGTGCGCGTAGACAGTCAAGTAGTACTTTTAACCCCTTAACTGTGTTTTTGTTTGGGTTGGAGTGTATTTGTACCAAGTTTCAAGCAAATCTGACCCAAAAATATGTTGTCTCATAAACGTTAAAACCCCCGCTTTACCCCCTTAAGGTTCGAATTCCCATTTTTACCACTCTTGAAAAAAGTCTTATTTTGGGTCAAATATGGAGACCGCATGGTTAGACTTAAGGGTCGCAGATATCGCAATACTGCCCAATCTTTGGTGTCGGTGCTTTTCTCAAAATTATACAAGTTTTTTTTTCTTCATAATATGCCGCCAATGCCAAAGAAAAATATACCTAGAACATGTGAAAATTCCACAAAATTACTGGAGCGTTTTCGTTCACGTGACCAAACGTTCAATGTATCTAATTTAAAAATTGAAATAAACGAAATGCATATTTTTTTCGGTAAAATGATAGAAAATACTTTTTAAACACTATAGTCTTTTAGGATGACAAGAGAATGAACTATATTTTTTAATATAGCCAAATACTCTATTGAATCCCCGAGTCGTTTTCTCTTTATCGTTAAGCAATTGTTTTTCTCTTTTCATTTCCAGGCCGAAACGATCGCTTATCCCGATTTGTTGGATCAGCAAGAAGGCGAGCCTGTGCCCATATGGATTATAATCGTGGCAATAATCGCGGGCCTGTTGCTACTGATACTCGTTGTACTTGTACTCTGGAAGCTAGGCTTCTTTAAGAGACGCAGACCGGATCCCACACTATCGGGCAATCTGGAGAAGCACCGAGAGGCCGATAATCCGGAGAACGAGGCCCTCTTCAAGCACTGACACGAATGAGATAAGAGAGAACCTCGACTATACGAGCTTTATATATATATATATATATATATATTCACAAATTGTGCTCATACGCACAAACACACGCGCGCGCGTATGTATACAGGGTGTTCCGTAATGAATGGACAATCCTACAACTGGCGATAGCTCAGATCATGTTCCACTATATGCTGGAACTTCAGTTTAATAAAAGTGCCTCGGTTTTCGAGATTTTCGGCTTTTCGTTTTTTTTTTAATCATCTGCTTTTGGTTTTCTCGCATGCTATTTCTACAATACCATTTTCGACCCGTTTTTTTAACACTCTTGGTTATTCGTTTTATCTATAAAAGTCGTCTTTTTAACCTCAAATGTTAAGAAATATTAAAAAACGATCTTATGCAGGATTTTCATACAAAACAATTCCATCATGGCTTTGATAGCCTGCGGTGTAAAAAAAAGTACCACGCATATCGTGCCAATTACTTTTAAAAAGTTGCTTAGTTATCGCCGATTGTAAAATGATATTATTCTTTAACATTTTTCTGTTACTTCTTCTTTATTTATCGAATTTTAAAGGAACTTGGGCGTATTATTACAAATTTTTAATTTGATAAAAAATATCAAAAATGGTGTTACTAGCGAGTGGGACGAGATGTTTTATGATGTGAGGCATGCGAGCATTGGAAATGGTCGATCACTCGCGCGGCTTCACGAATTTGACCGTGAAATATGCGTTGTATGAAAATTCTGCAGATGTTTTTTCATCAAGTTTTTTGAACACTTGAGGTTGAAAAGAAGACTTTTAGATATAACAAATAACCAAGAGTATTTTTAAAAAACAGGTAAAAAAAGTTATCATTTGTAGAAATGACATGCAAAAAACCAAAAGCAGACTTTTTCAAAAATAAAGCCTCAATCTCGAAAACCGTGGGGCTTTTACTAAACTAAAATTCCAGCGTATAGTAGGACATGATCTGACCTACCGACAGTTGCGGGATTATCCATTCATTACAGGATACCCTGCGTATACATATAGTAGGGTGATCGAAACAAAATTGACTATTTTTTAATCAAATTCCTTCATTCTTTAGTTGCAGTAAGGTGAAATAAGACGTTTTTTACAATGTGAGCTCTTAATATTTATATTTAGAGGTTCCTCATCGCGATTTTCTATTTCCCATTGTAATAACATGGAGAAGACTCTGCTTTTTGCTTCTGAATTTCATGACTCGTCGACGGGTAAGCCTACAGTGCCCAATACACATTTTTGCAGGAAATTGAAAGCTCTTGAAAAAAGGGATTGTTTCATGATGAATCTACTCTTCCAAAATGATTCAAGGTAGACGTTGAATTTACAGTTAACTTCAAGATTTTTTCACTCTTCCGGCGAAACTATCAGACTTATCACAAAATGTCATACCTTTTTTCTAGATCATTTCATTTTCTATAAAATCGTGACAGAATTAAACATGTATTCGTTCAATAGTTAACGGCTTTACAAATTCATTTTTTGGAGAAATGTTGCTATTTCCGTGAAACTAATTGTTATATTCACCAAAAATTAAATAAATACATGCCAATTTTTATAAAGTTATTTATTCATTTTCGCTGTTGATGAAAATTCTAAAACACATGAGTATTCTTTTCGTTTTATTTATACTTTTTTCTGAAGCTATACATTTTTTCATTTTGAATTTAAAAGTTATGAGAAAAGATTCTCAATAACTTTTTCGTACTGTGAATAAACTAGATAAAGTAACTTTATAATAATCGGTATCCTTTTATATATATTTTTGCCGTTAACTATCGAACTTTGAAGTTACTTTGTTTCGCTGGAAAAGAGAAAAAATCTTGAAAATTACTATAAATTCAATTTTGACCTTGAATGACTTTCGAAAGAGTCGATTTATTATGAAATCTTTTTTATGGAGCGTTCAATTCCCTATAAAAATATTTATTGGGCATTGTTGTAGACTACCGGCCGAAAGTGTCGTGAGCATGGGAAATAGAAAATCGCGAGAACGAAATCTCTAAATATTAATATTGGAGGGTCATATTTCAAAAGGCGTCTTATTTTGCCTTGATGCAAATACGGAATAGGAGAACTTGGAGAAAAAAATAGTTTTTTTTCATCACCCTAATATATGTATATGTGGAGGGGAGGTCATATATATATATATATATATATATATATATATATATATATATATATATATATATATATATATATATATATATATGTGTGTGTGTGAGGGTGACACAAATTCGAGTTCTATGTTCTGTCATTTTTCTCACCATCCAATTATCTTCTTTAAAGAAAAGAAAAAAAAATTGTCGCGAAATCTGTACGCGGTCAAAAAATATTTAGACGTCGCTCAAGCCTCCCAAAAATTCAAATTTTCATTAAAAAATTCAATTTTTTTTTTCGTTTACTTCTCACCCGTGAATTTCACGCTTTATAATTTGAAAAATAAATCTCGCGGCAGCTCCAGCCGGTCATCGAATGTTTAGTGATCGCTCGAGAGCTTCGAAATTTCCTATTTTTGCCAATCTTTTTTTACTTTTCTCACTCATAAATTTGACGCTTTGTAAAATGTTCAAAACTATCGTTTTTCTTTAGAAACAGATTTATCAAATTCACCTCACACTACTAACCCAAGAATCATAATCTCTGTTCTCATTAAATAATTCTTGAAAGCTCTTGTCCGTAAACAAAATTATAGGTCTCCCGGTTTATCGGGTTATAAGTGTGAGGTAAATAAAAAAACATCCGTTTATAAAGAAAAAAAAAGGATTAATTGTTGGGAAAATTTTACAGTATTGAATTTATGAGTGAAGAGAGAAAAGAAATTCCCGACAATTGGACCACTGAATATTAACTAATATTGGCCGGCTAGAGCTCTCGGGAGCTTAATTAAAAAATTATGAAACGTAAAATTCATGGGTGAGAAGTGAACGAAAAAAAATCGATTTTTTAATGAAAATTTGAAATTATGGGAGGCTTGAGCGACCTTTAAATATTTTTTGACCGCTCGTAGCTTACGCGACAATTTTTTTTTTCTCTTTAAAGTAGATAACTGGATGGTGAGAAAAGGGAAAGAAAATAGAGCTTAAATTTGTGCCACCCTAATATACTTTATATATATATATATATATATATATATATATATATATATATATATATATATATATATATATATCCGATTACGAAGCGTGCCATTAGTACATCAAACTAGGTCGTACCCTGGAGCAGCAATACGATACGACCACAAGACGGAAGCAAACTGATTAATGGTACAGGGTACCAGTACGGTGTACAGATACCGTAATCTTTAGGTGCGTTCGTTACGGCACAGCCCGGGCCACCACAATAGTACCAGAATACTTCTCGTCTACTTGGATATATATAAACACACATAGTATAATACTTGAGACAAGCAGCTAAACACAGATAAATCATCACTGCCATAAAACGAAATAGGCCTGGAAAATGTTATCATCCAACGAGCGCAGATGCGAGAAAGAGGGAGAGAGATCCGATAAATCCAGAAAAAGAAACTAAGACTGACTAACGCACCGGTACTTTATCTCTACTACCTGAGGCCAGCGGATCACTCTTAATTTTTTTAAAAATAGAATCAGGTTCGAGAGGAATTCACACGGAAATGATTTTAAACATTTTAGCGAAATATAAAGAAAGCGCATTTATTTTAACTGTCAACGGATCGTTCGCAGCGAAATGCTTTTGTTGTATTAGCTATTATCGATCTGGGAAAGGAGTACACGTCTATTTCCATATTAAGCAAGTCATGCTGAACTTTACGGAAAAAGGGGTAACTTGTGTTTTTTGCCTTTATTAGTTTTCCGAAAGAGAGAATCAGTGTTTATGATCGAATAACGGCCATTGATCATTGGTGGATTATTGCTTGTGGCGTATATAGGATGCCAGCGACTTAACAATTCGAAATTACCATACGCGAAAATAAATTAGACACGCGCGCGTCAAGTCTCGTTGATGCAGTTTTTTTAATCTTGCCTGGCTAACGAGCCGCATTCGTTGAACGTAAATATATTATCTTATTTTTTTTATACAACGGTGCGATCTTAGTACTAATTTCTATTCGGAAACGCTTTAATCGTGGACGAACACAATCGATCGGTGAAACGATCAGATCGGCCGAGTACATGTTTTTTATTCGTCAATAATCGAGTTTGTCCATTTTCTACTGCAACACTTCTTCAAAAGAGTGTCGAATTACTCTTGTCGACGTATCGTCCCTTTCGTTGTTTTACTAATTTGACTCATTCGGTGAATAATTAATGGCGAAGCTTATTCTATTTTTGTACAAGGAATTAATAATACGGCCAGTGTTATTGATGTGTTTAAAAAAAAGGCTAGTATAACGAGGTTATTTGGAGAAGAAAAAAATAGACTAGAGTTGTTCGGAGTAATCGTTTTTCATCTCGTCGCATTGATTTCTCCTTTAGTTCGCAAAAATACGCAAGTCAGACAAGTACTTAATGACCGGCGAAATTTTACGTACAAGTACGTATTGATTAGACGAACGGTTTGGTCTTCAATTTCTTTTTTTTTCTTTCGTTTCCCTTATACATGTTATTTATATACGAACATTCCTTGAAATTGGTTAAAGTCAGTGCAACGTTGGGAAGAAAACATTATTTTTGACTAGCAAATAATTACAATGTCACGAACCAGAAACGATACTTAAGTGCTTTACGTTTACTTAAATTAGATAATTATTATGTATTTAGGATAGAAAAATATCGCAAACACAGGATTTACAACAAAAAATGGTGTATAGTGTAACATCTAACAATAAAGCACCATTTACGTTTGATAAATAGTGTCATTTCAAGTACCCTCTTCGGCAGTCAACGAAAGAACGATTAAATCGATATACAATCGTTACGTTGTAATACGAGTGTAAAGTTACAAGTAATACTCCTCTAAAGGTACGCTATTAGCTGCGTCCAGACCACGGTCTAGCGGTTCTGTTTTTTATTCCGATTTCTGCCGCTTGGTGCGTGACGGCAAGGGGAAGTAGTGGTACGACGAAGAGAGAAATAGCTCTTCTGTCCTTTTCCCTCCTGAACGCAACGCATGCGCCGTTTGCCCTAACTTAATTTACCGTACTGTCGTGTAAACTGCATAATATACGAAAGCAATAAAAAAAATGTGTTGATTAAAAAAAAGATGACTACTTTCATCGAAAAAAACCTGAAAACTTTTTGAATACATTAATTCATACCAGCACATATTACGACCATTTACATCCTTTTTTTCTCCAATGTCTCACAATACATCGTTCTTCGAAATGTTTTTCGCACACGTACTGAGACTCTTTCAGTCCCGGAATAGCATCGAGCCATTTTTTGTATCGTTCGACGTTTCTGGGCACGCGAAACACGGAGCATTTCTGCTTACAATTTTTGTACCCCGTTTTACAATTGCGAACCGCGCAACCCTTGGCCATTTCGCATTTTTTTCGCAAACACTACCAAAAAAATGCACACTTATGCGTAAAAACACGATAAAAAATGTATCACGGTAAATCGCGTAGAACCTTCTGGTATATGGTCGCAAATAAAGGTTATTTCGACAATCGCGCTCCGCAGAAATGCGGAGAGTCCTTTCGTCGGAATTATTTTTCACGATTTTCAGGTCAAATATCATTTTTACAAGTTTTTATTTAACTTGACTTTCTGTGAGATGCAAAACGGAAAATCGACATTTCACCCGCTTTACGACTACTTAGAGCTCTGAAATTTTGCAAACATGAATTTAAAAGGTGACAACGCATGATACATTTTAAGGAGTGAGATGCAGTCAGAGTTTTCAAAAAAGCGATTTTTTAATTACATTTTCTTGAAGTATGATGTTTCGAAAATATTCCCTAAACATTTGGAGTCAATCCGATGAATAGTTTCCGGGATATCCCACAATTAGTGAAGGGGCGTAGGGCCATGGCAGGTAGCGGAGGCAGCTGCAAGCAACCGGTTGCGACCCGGGAAGGCAGAATGCTTCGAAGACAACAAATTAATATTTTGGAAGCTTCCACATCGGCAGCAGCCCTATTGTATGGGCCAGGAATTGATGATTCGATGTAAGTAATTTTTTAATTAGTATTTCTATACATAAATCAAGTGTAAAATTGGAAAACTCTTTCAGAAATTTTCGAAAATTTATTACTCAAACTATGAACTTTAGCAAAATTTTATAAAGAATACTTCCGTTTTAGAATTGCCCAAAATGTAAAAAAAAAATCATCCCGAAAAACTTCAATTTTTGGAAAAATTGTTTTAACAATTCGCTATGACCAATTGAATGCTCAATTGAAAATTGACTTTTTCAAGTTGGTGACCACTATAATTCAAAAGCACTCGATGGATTTTGATAAAATTTGGTGTGCTTAAAAACTAGTCCTTAATCAAAGGATTTTCATTTTTGTTGAAAATTTCAATTTTTTTAAACAATAAACAAGCGATTTTTTGGTCGAAAATCGAAAGTTATCTGTCGGAAGCTGCCATTTTGTTAATTTAAAAAAAAGCTTCGATTAAGGACTAGATTTATTATTAAACTAATGATTTTTTTTTTGGTTTTTTTCATTTCAGATGATCCAGTAAAATGTTATGATGGTCGCCGCAAAGCACTGCATGCCGAAGGGGGTCCGGCAAAGATGGCGATATTTTTATAAATAATCAATATTTTTCTTTGAAAATTTGTACAAGTTAAGTTGAAATATAACATAAAATGTCTGTGTAACCTCTTTTGTGAAACAAACTTAATTACTATGTAAATTTTTTTATTGAAAATGCTCGTTTTTTCACGCCTCTGACTGCATCTCACCCCTTGAAAAAGAAAATGTACATAACATTTTCAACTTTTCATGTAAAGTTAGCGATCTCTAATCATACATATAAAATATTACTAACACATACGAACAAATTCGTAGCCGACTGTGTTTGTATGTGAAAAGTTTATATGCAGCAATTAGTCGTAAGTTCAATCCTAATTACAGTCTGTTATTTTTAACAAGCATTCCATGTTCCTGACGTACAAACTCATAAGCTGCTTGTAACAACTAACTAGTAAAATCAATTAAAGACTAAAAAGTATAAAATAGCTTATATGTCAAAAAAAATATTTAAAAAAACAAGCTTTTATTCAATAACATCTCTCTGGAATTATGGAAAAAAAGTTTTTTTTTTCCTTTAAAAATACTTTGGGGTCATAAAAACAATACGCAATTGGTCCTGTAGCGATTTTTTTTCAAATGTTCAATTATCGATTTTTCCGCAGCGCCTCGGATTTTTTTCAGACGCCTCGTACAACGTTAAACGCGATTTTCCCAAAACCACTTTTTTCAAAGTGCAATGACGGATTACTCGAACACCTTTGCATGGATCGATTTGAAACTTTGATAGTAGCTTCACAATTACATTCTCTTGGGAGTACGTAGCCGTTCCTCGATTAAATGTAAACTTTTTTTTATAAACAATTTACTGCTTATTTTTTGGGCAACAAATAGATTTATTTCTTTCAAAGGCGGCCACTTTTTTAAAATTAGGTTAAAAAAAATCCCTACGTAGTCCCATAGCTAATAATACATAGATTATAACTTTTTTTGGTTTTTGTTCCAGGTCTTATACCCTACGAGAAAATCCTCCCCTCGTGAAGCTATTTGTAAAAAACACGTTTTTCAAGATGGGCTCTGTCGCCGCGATTTTCTATGAAAATTATAATAATTTTTTTTAATACTTTAATTATGTTAATTAAACCCTCTCAAAAGAAATCACATTCCTTTTTTCATACACCCAAAATAAATTGTCAAAGTTAGGCCTTATTTTCTGCCGCTAGAGTGGTGTTATCATCCCTTAAATAAAAATCCTGAAACTGAGTATAAACGTGTGATGATAATTTCTCTAATTACTTTTGTGCCAAATTAAATACCGTTAATGAAACTGAATTGATCAAATTTATCAAACATTTAAAAAGTTGAGCGCCCCAAGCTTATATTTATAGTCACATATAGGTGACGTGGTAGAACAAATTATTTTCCACTTTTTAGTACATTAAATAAAAGCTTGTTTTTTTAAATATTTGTTTACGGTGCTACTGCGCTGCTAGATTTTCCCCACGCGTAGCACAATGCACTAGTGAATTAAAATCACGTGACCATTCCACTGGTGCAATCTGCTTCCAACGACAAGGCACCCTGACCATCTAACGTTATGGAATGTATATGACATTCGGAATGTCGGTAGTATGGGAATAAATTTCGGAGGAAGCAATTACCGGGTATGTTGACCGTGCTATTGGAGGTGATGATCCAACACACCCGAGTTTCTCTGCTTCCTGAGATACTGGCAATCCAGTATGATGAATCTGCGATTAAACGAAAATAATCATCACTGGTAAGCTCGATGACCGAATAAATATTTTAAACGGAATCCGAGTTTTAAGGCAGTAGTCTGCTTTACAGGCTTCAAAAAATCGATTTGAAGAAGAGGAAGGATTATTGTATGGCCCGGGGATAGCTGATTAACATCTAATTAGTGTAAGTATCCAAAAACTTATATTTTTTTGGACCGAAAACTTTGAAGCCCGTTTTCTCGAGTTTTCATTTTTACAAGTTTTAGAAAACGGTGCCGGCGATAGCAAAAACAATATATGTCCGATCGAAAAAAATCAAAGTGATCTAGCTTCAGTATTAAATTATCTTCTATTTGAACTAAAAAAGTTGGACAAAAGTACTATTTAAATTACTTGTTTTGCAACTTAAAGTGAATTTTTTTTTTCAAAAAAGTGCATTTTTTTTCAAACTTCGAAAAAATTTGGAATTTCATCATTTCTTCGGTATTTTTTTAGTTCATATCGAAAAGGAACTTATAAAAACTAAAAAAAAATTTGGTTCGACTGTTTCAGATGCATCGCACGACCTCCATCACCGGCACCGATTTACAAGTGCAGACTCCAGGCGCCCCAGAGAAATCGTTACAACTTTGAAAAATTTCAATATTTTCAATAATAAAAATTGTTTTTTAAAGCTTGAATATAATACACTATCGTCTCAAAATTTCGTTTACCGCAATCGTTTCCTTCCCTTTCAAAAAAATTGCTGAAAAAACGCTTTTTTTCGGCTTCTGAAGCAGACTACTGCCTTAATGCAGTCGTGCCGTCGCTGAAAAACCCGGAAATCGGAAGAAATTAGAAGAGCCTCAGTTTTTTGACAGATGATTTTGTAGGTGCCGCGGGTGCTAAATCCAAGTTTGCCTAAAAATCGGGGTTCAGGGTTTTTTTTAAGGGGATGAAAGGGGATGCCGCCCAGCGCCGAAGTTGTGGAAGTTCATTTTGGGGGTGAAATTTTTAAAAATCAGTTTTAATTCAATAATTCTTTGGGAAAAATTGGTGCACTTTTTGTTCTAATGGGAACGTAGTAGCCCTTAAAAAAACGCGTCGATCGAGTATTTGGCCATCACTCTCCGATAAAATCTTCGCCCCAAAAAAAGGTTGAAATACCAAAAAAAAATTGTTTACTAAATAGCTAAAAAACAATCGATTTTTCGGGTGTGGTTTACATGTACGAAATGTAGAGAATAATTTTCTCTATATTTTCGCTTTTATGGACCACCCTTGAATTTTGATTTTCCAACCCCTCTCGGGGGTTGAAAATTCAAAATGAGATTCTGGGAAAACGATTGACCGCACGAATTCGCCACCACGGAACAATTTGTAGCTTGAACCCTCGGCTACATGTTTGTCCACAGGGCCAAACTCGTATCTCCTTGCTTTCGGTCAATAGTTTTCCCAGAATTGCAATTTGAATTTTCAACCCCCGAGAGGGGTTGGAAAAAGCGACATTCAAGGGTGGTCAATGGAAACGAAAATATAGAGAAAATTATTCGCTACATTTCGTACATTTAAACCATCCCCGAAAAATCGATTGTTTTTGTGTTATTCAATAAACAATTTTTTAAAATACTTCAACATTTTTTTTAGGGGTGAATATATTATTGTAGAGGGATGATCAAATACTCGATCGACGCGTATTTTCAAGGGCTATAATGTTCCCGTTTGAACAAAAATTGTATGAATTTTTCCTAAAGAGTTATCGAATTAAAACTGATTTTTCAAAATTTCACCCCACTTTTTCATCCCCAAAATGAATTTCCACGACTTCGGCGCTGTGGACAAAAATAAAGCCCGGATTTTTCTGAACATTTTGTCTCCCGGCGCCAACCTCGTGGGGGTTGCAGTTTGACATTAATCCACCCCCATCCCCCTTCATCCCCTAAAAAACCCTGGACCCCGATTTTTAGGCAAACTTGAATTCAGCACCCGCGGCACCTACAAAATCACCTGACGGGAAACTAGCCTTCTTCCAATTTTTTCCGATTCCAATATACAGCACGACTGTACTATTTGGCGTTTTCGAGGAAAAATATTGCGTATGGCATGTAGAGTTGGATTTTTCTTTAACCTGTACAAAAAAATGGTGAGGGGCGCCGTTGCGGCGTGCCAGAGAGCGTGAGCGTCAAAGATCCAACGATACGGTGGAAAATCAGCAACTTCGAGGAGCGTAACGGCAACGGTCAAGATATTGAACCAACCGATAAGATAAAGGTGCCTCAATCTTTTACGATTAACATACCACCAAATCATCGTCACCAGAAATGTGAGAAAGCCTGCAAGAAACGATAACGATAAAACAAAGAAGCGCACGATGAAACGAAATAAAAGTGTCGTTCAAATAAAAAAGAAAGATTATTCGAAAAAAGGCTCTTTACCGAATAATATGTTAATTTTCATATTGTAGCCATAGTTGATTTTTCCCGACCACAGGTGGGACAAATGCGTGAATAGAACGCTCGCGTATGCGCATGTTATCACAATATATGCCTTTTTGTTGTTGTATGCTATTCTGCAATCAATAATGAACATTACTGTTACAATAGTTTAAACGCATTATACAGGTCCTGTTATGAATGGATAATCCCGCAACTGTCGATAGGTCAGATCGTGTCCTACTGTATCCTGGAATTTCAGTTTAGTAAAAGTCCCACGGTTTTCGAGATAAAAAGTCATATGCTTTTGGTTTTTCACATGTCATTTCTACAAATGATAACTTTTTTTTAATCGGTTGAAAAAAAAATACTCTTGGTTATTTGTTTTATCTAGAAAAGTCTCCTTTTTAACATCAAGGCCTTAGGCCACAGTAACGGGTATAAAATCATGCGCGAATTTAACAATTTTTTTTCGTATGAAAAAGTGATTCCTTCATAAAATTAATTACACATCTATTCAGTATGAATATCAAGCTGTTAGAAAATATATATATATTTTTTTTCGATTTACTAAATGGCCGACCACTCGAAACTTCTCGAAACAGCTTTTTTCCAATTGGCGTGACAAATAACTTTAACAATTTTCACTCGATTTACTTCAAATTTAAAAGTTATGTTCCTAATTGCATTTCGCAGAGAGGTACGTACGGAATTTTTGATTAAAGGCAGATATACACCTAGATGGTCAAGGTCGAGGATTTAGAATGGGCCTGGTATCGATGATTCCATGTAAGTTGACAAATTTCATGATTTATTCAGTCCCAAATTTTCAAACGCGTTTTTCTCAAAACCACGTTTTTCAAATCGGTACCTGAAATTCCTCGAAAACCAACGAACCGATTGCCTTGAGGTTTTTGTGGTTATTCCATACACCATTATCTAGTACTTGTCATAGGATTTTTTTTCCGTTACTTAGTTTTTGTTTTATAGGCAAAATAATAACTAATTTTTGGCCAAAAAATCACTATTTATGTTCAAGCGTCCGTCATTTTGTCACAAATCGATATTTTCAAAATCGGCTATGACAAGTACTAGATTATAGTATCTAATTCAATAATCTTTTTGGTTTTTTTTTCAGATGATTTTTTAAGAAACGCCAGTGGGTACCGTATATGCAGCTTTTTTACGGCTCTCCAAGGATCATACAATATCCTTGTATATTTTTGATATTTTTAGATAAAGGAAATTAAACATATTTTTGAATGTATATGAGGCGTTCCATACCATTTCGAACGGTCAAAAAGTTGTCCACTCTCGAAAAAATTGAAATTTTGTCAAATTATTTAATTATATGAAAAAAAAACAGTGTAAATTTTTTCAAAATTTTTGGATCGCATTTTCTCGAGTTTCTCAAAATTTCAAAAATTTCAAAATTCCGTTATATCTCGTGAGCATTTGATTTAACAGAAAAATGTTTAAGGCAAAAAACGTTGCAATTTTACATGAACTTTGTGAAAAAAATTTGTTTTGAATCTTTCGAGTTTAAAAAATGCCCATTTTCACCAAAATTATACAAAAATATTTTTTTTCGGTCGGTATGTCACTTTTGATTTTTCTCAAAAAATTCCAGAAAATACTCTGAAGTGTGTACAGTAACACCTATTTTTTTTAGACTGGCTCGATTCGTTGTTCCAAAGCTGTGCTTTGTTTTATTATTATGAGATATTTTCTTTTACACAAATCGATTATTATTAAAAATTATTCTCTCCCAAATTTTTCTCACATTTTTCAGGTAATAAGCATCCGTAACAGTAATAATTTGTTTGAGCTTCATCATAAATTATCGGTAAGGTAAACAAAGTTAACCTTGCCATACAGAGTAACGTTTGTCGTCCAACATGAAAATTGTCATAAAAAGTAACTTTTGATGTAGAATAGAATAGAAATTTGACAAAATTTCTATTTTTTTGAGAGTGGACAACTTTTTGACCGTTCGAAACGGTATGGAACGCCTCATATACTTTTAGATAATTAAAACCCCAATCCGAAATTTAAAATAGTTTTCCTTTAAAAAATTCACAAAAATGACTTTTTTTCGGCTCCTAGGTGTATATCTCCCCTTAATCGAAAACTTTTTATTTTACGAGCAGTTGTAACGGAATTTTTCACTGAAAATTCATTTCTTAAGTTCAAATACCTACGACTTTTGAATAAAACAATATTTTTTAAATTCCGTACGTACTTCTCTAGGTATTCTAACGTAGATTGACGAGAATTTTTGTTTTTCGTTCTAGGTAAAAAATATTTTCTAACAGCTAGATATTCATACTAAAGAGATGTGTAATTAATTTGATGAGTGAATCACCTTTTTCATACGAAAAAAAATTGTTAAATTTGCAAATAATTTTATACCCGTTACTGAACAAGGTCAACATAACCTCACAAATTTTCCAACACAATTTTCTCATAGATAGTTAAATTTTTTAGGAAACACGAACCATTAGGCTCTGAAAACTTCCCCGACGCAGAGCTTGATGCTTTCCTTTCGCCTTAAATATTATTCATGTCTGAGAAATCTCTGTTCGAAAATTTCAGCTATCTCTCTCGCACTCATATGTCACGTGGTAGATCTTCTACTTCCCCTTCAGGAAACTTGATGAAAAAAGATCGGTATTAGGGCTCTACTGCTAAAAAAGAACTGCTAAAAATTCTACTGCTAAAATTGTACAGCTAAACGGGCTCTACTGCTAAAACTGTACTGTTAAAAGCTCGACTGCTAAAATTGTACTGCTAAAAGCTCTAGTGCTAAAACTGGACTGCAAATGGACTCTAGTGCTAAAAGCAGCACTGCTAAAGAGCAAAACGCTAAACTGCTAAACTATAAAACTGTCAACTGCTGAAACGCAAAAACCCAAACAAACATATATCGACATATCGAAAATGGTATGATTTTTCGTCAATAGTGCAGCCCTAAGGTAAACTTTGGCGGTAGGTATTTCTAACTTTTGACGTTCCTGACGTCACAGAAGTACAAATGAGGTGTCTACGGACGCATCCCGCCGAGTGCAGCACAATGACGCCGATAGCAAGGTAAGTTTTCTAAGAAAAATCCCAAAAAATCGTCAAAAAACCGCAAAAAGTACAGTATAATCTCCATCAGTGGGACTTATATGAGCCCTCTGTCAGAAGCTAGTTTTAGCAGTACTTTTTCACAGAGTTGGGCGTAATTCTATTTATATATACGAATACGAATTTATTCACATCGTAATTTTCGTGTGGATATAAATACAAGTTTATTCATACTTCACTTATTGTAAATACGAATACAAATACAATTGTGTTCACAAATATTCCGAACATACAAATAAATGCGCAGAAAAAATGGTGAATATTCACAAAAAAATGTGAATATTTACAAAAAATCCTGTGGATTAAAAAAAATTCACATAAAAATCTGTGAATGCAAATGTATTCACAAACAATTGTAAATACGAAAAAATTCACAAAATAAGTTGTGAATTTTTTCGTATTTAAGACAAATTAAAATTAAATATACAATGATTAGATTGAAATTTACACCAAAAGTGAGTTCTTACTTGTCGAGTTCAACACAATGTTTTCTCTCAAAATACGTAAGGACTCACATGTGGTGTAAATTTTAATATAATTGTCGTGAATTCGATTTTAATTTTCTTCAACTTGAGGAAATTCACAACTCATTTTGTGATTTTTTTCATAATTATACTGTAATATTTGAAACTCGCAACTTTTTTTGCAAACATTCTGCCACGACGCAATGTTTTCTTTTAAAATACGTAAGAGCTCACTTTTGGTGTATATTTTAATCTAATCATTGTGAATTTGATTTCAATTTTTCTTAAATACGAAAAAAAAAATCACAACTTATTTTGTGAGTCTTTTTGTATTTACAATTTTTTGTGAATACATTTGTATTCACAGATTTTGATGTGAATTTTTTTTAATTCCCACGATCTTTTGTAAATATTCACCATTTTTTCTGTGTATTTATTTGTTTGTTCAGAATATTTGTGAATACAATTGTATTTGTATGCATGCATGTGAATACAAATAAGTAAAGTATGAATAAATTTGTATTTATATTTACATGAAAATCACGATGTGAATAAATTCGTATTCGTATTTATAAATAGAATTACGCCCAACTCTGCTTTTTTATCAGTGCTTTTTTAGCAGTAGAGCCCGAACACGAAAAGATCTTATGCAGAATTTCCATACAACCCATATTTCAAGGTCAAATTCGTGGAAGCGCGCGAGTGATCGACCATTTCCATTGTTCGCATGCCTCACTCTATAAAACAGCTCCGCCCATACAAACCAATTCGAACATCTGTCTTTGATACTCTACCGTGTAAAAAAAAGTGTACTACGCATATCGTGCCAATTACTTAAAAAAGTTGATCAGTTATCGTCGATTCACATCATTTGAAGAGATGGCATGCGAAAAACTAAAAGCAGATACTTTTTTTCGCAAAATGACAAAGTCCAAAATCTCAAAAACCGTGGGACTTTTACTAAACTGAAATTCCAGCAAATATTGGGTGTACAACTTTGCTTCCGCCGTTTTTTTTTTTCAAAATTTGAGGCTTTATTCCTAAAAAGTGATTACCTATTCATGATTCAAAGTACTGTCCGTCGCTAGCTACTACTTTCTCCCATCTTTTTGGCAATTGTCGGAAACCATCTCGAAAAACGATGCGTCTTTTGAGGCGATCGACGAATCGATCCATTTTTGGACTCCTTCGTAAGAGCGGAAATGCTGATCAGCCAGGCCGTGTGGCATCGATCGAAAGGAATGGTAGTCGGAAGGAGCAACGTCTGGAGAGTACGGCGGGTGGGGTAAGACCTCCCATTTTAGCATTTCCAAGTATGTCTCGACCGGTCTTGAGACATGTGGCCGAGCATTGTCATGCTGGAGGACAACTTTGTCGCGGTTCTCTTGGTACTGTGGCCGTTTCTCCTTCAATGCTCGGCTCAAACGCATCAATTGCGTTCGATACCGAATTCTTCTCGCGTTTGGCACGAGTCTTCATCACGTAACGCCTCCAGTTCGGAATCTTCGAAAATGTTCTCTCTTCCACCGCCATGCCGGTCCTCGACGTCAAAATCCACCGCTCTTGAAGCGTCGAAACCACTCACGACATGTTCTTTCACTAAGAGCAGACTCACCGTAAGTACTTGAGAGCATTTAATGCGCCTCAGCCGCAGTTTTCTTCAAATGGAAGCAGAAAATCAAAATTTGCCGCAAATTACGAGAACTTGGCTCGAAAACTGACATCTTCGATCGAGAATAAATTTATGATGCAAACACAAATTCACTAATGTGGTGCTGTCGTTATGTTGACAGATGTCCAACCTTACTGCGCGACATTTTTTATCTGCCTATTTCGACCGGCACTTACCGCTGCAGTCATCTATCGATAAACGGCGGAAGCAAAGTTGTACACCCAATAGCTGGACATTATCTCGCCTATCGACAGTTGCAGGATTATCCATTCGTAACAGAACGGCCTCTATATTCATAAATTCTTGATAATTCATGTATCAATATGTTTATCCATAACAGAGTTGGGCGTAATTCCATTTATAAATACGAATACGAATTTATCCACATCGTGATTTCCTCGTGAATATAAATACAAATTCATTCACACTTCACTTATTTGTATTCACATGCATGCATACAAATACAATTGTATTCACAAATATTCGGAACATGCAAATAAATTCACCGAAAAAATTGTGATCATTCACAAAAATGTGAATATTTACAAAAAATATTGTGAGGTAAAAAAAATTCACAAAATGAGTTGTGAATTTCTTCGTATTTAAGACAAATTAGAATCAAATTCACAATAATTAGATTAAAATTTACACCAAAAGTGAGTTCTTACGTATTTTGAGAGAAAACATTGCGTCGAGGCAAAGAAATTTTTGCAATAAAATTGTGAGTTTCAAATAGTACATTATGCATATGAAAAAATTCACAAGCTGAGTTGTGAATTTCCTCAAGTTGAAGAAAATTAAAATCGAATTCACGACAATTATATTAAAATTGACACCACAAGTGAGTTCTTACGTATTTTGAGAGAAAACATTGTGTTGAACTCAACAAGTAAGAACTCACTTTTGGTGTAAATTTTAATCTAATCATTGTGAATTTGATTTTAATTTGTCTTAAATACGAAGAAATGCACAACTTATTTTGTGATTTTTATTGTATGTACAATTTTTTGTAAATTCACATTTTGTATTCACATTTTTTCTTTTAATATTCAAAATTTTTTCTGTGAATTTATTTGTATGTTCAGAATATTTGTGAATACAATTGTATTCGAATTCGTATTGACAATAAGTGAAGTATGTATAAATTTGTATTTATATTCACATGAAAATCACGATGTGAATAAATTCGTATTCGTATTTATAAATAGAATTACGCCCAACTCTGATCCATAAATATTATAAAGCACTCATTTAAGGGGTTAGGCCACAGTAACGGGTATAAAATCATGTGCGAATTTAACCATTTTTTTCGTATGAAAAAGTGATTCAGTCATAAAATTAATTACACATCTATTCAGTATGAATATCAAGTTGTTAGAATTTTTTTTTCGATGTACAAAATGGCCGACTTCTCGAAACTTCTCAAAATAGCTTTTTTCCAATTGGCGTGACAAATAAGTTCAACAATTTTCACTCGATTTACTTCAAATTTAAAAGTTATGTTCCTAATTGCATTTCGCAGAGAAGCACATACGGAATTTCTGATTAATCGAAAACTTTTCATTTTATGAGCAGTTTGTGAGCAGTTATAACGAAATTTTTCACTGAAAATTCATTTCTTAAGGGGAGATATACACCTAGATGGTCAAGGTCGAGGATTTAGAAGCTATGAACATTCCGTCGACCGTAGAAGACCTACATTATGGGCCTGGTATCGATGATTCCATGTAAGTTGACAAATTTCATGATTTATTCATTCCCAAATTTTCAAACGCATTTTTCTCAAAACCACGTTTTTCAAATCGGTACCCAAAATTTCTCGAAAACCAATGAACCGATTGCCTTGAGGTTTTTTGTGGTTATTCTATACACCATTATCTAGTACTTGTCATAGGATTTTTTTTTCCGCTACTTAGTTTTTGTTTTATAGGCAAAATAATAACTAATTGGCCCAAAAATCACTATTTATGTTCAAACATCCGCCATTTTGTCATAAATCGATGTTTTCAAAATCGGCTATGACAAGTACTAGATTATAGTATCGAATTTAATAATCTTTTTGGTTTTTTTTCAGATGATTTTTGAAGAAACGCCAGTGGGTACCGTATACGCAGATTTTTTTACGACGCTCCAAGGATCATACAATATCCTTGTATATTTTTTATATTTTCAAATAAAGAAAATTGAACATATTTTTGAATATATATACTTTTAGATAATTAAAACCCCAATCCGAAATTTCAAATAGTTTTTCTTGAAAAAATTCACAAAAATGACCTTTTTCCGGCTCCTAGGTGTATATCTCCCCTTAAGTTCAAATACCTGCAACTTTTGAATAAAACTATATTTTTTAAATTCCGTACATAATTCTGTAGGTATTCTAATGCAGATTGACGAGAATTTGTGTTTTTTGTTCTAGGTAAAAAATTGTGCATCCTAAATGTCACGCCGCAGAGAGCCTAAAAAAAAGATAAAAGAAAATATTAGTAGTCGGCCATTTTGTATATCGAAAAAAATATATATATTTTTTCTAACAGCTTGATATTCATACTAAATAGATGTGTAATTAATTTTGAGTGAATCACTTTTTCATACGAAAAAAATTTGTTAAATTCGCACATGATCTTATACCCATTATGTGGCCTAAAGCCTTAATTTTATGTTTATCCCTTATATAGCGTTAAATGTCAAGGATAATTGACCTTATTAGCACACAGTAGAAGAGTGTAACGACCATTGCAAAGGCGCATGAATAATCCATCATCTCTGTGAAGGGCCTGTCTCGAGCATGGAATATCGCAGACCAGAACCACCCATTCAGACATACCTGCAAATTCGAAACTTTATCAAACTCTGACGACTACGCGCTGCCGCCGAACTTCATTGTGGGAACTTCAATGGAAAGCAAGATCTCTCATTGGAAAAAATATCTCGGCAACGAATCGACGAACTCCAGAAACTAAAAACTGTCTGAACGATTGGAACGAATTGACGAAGCTCGTACCACCGTGAAGTAAGTCCAGAGGAGCAACAGAGGCGAATCCACTCTTGTCTGCTTCCTGAACTCTCCATACAAAATGGCGTGAGCCCCAAAATTGAGCAACGAAAATACAACGGAAGCGGGCTCTTGAATTCCGTAGATTCTCGCAAACGGCCACTGAAATTATACAGCCTGTGTGTTTAGTCAGTCGGCATTTGCATTCGACGGGATCATTGGAGTTTACCTTGCCGTGGAATTGCGGTACTGGGTATTCATGACGATCGAAATAGTCAACAGTCTCCCACATGCAATTGTAGCCACAGTCGTCTTCGCATGACCAAGTTGTCAGGGACTTGTCCAGCGATGAACCTCTTATCTCAAATTCCGCATCTGTGCATCAAACGATAGCTCATTCGTACCGACGGCGACTCGACAATTTGTAACTTTCGGAGGTTTTGCTCGTTTTCTTATACTTTTGAAATCTCATACTTTTGAATGTCGATGTTTTTCGGACTTTTTTCATCGCATTTACAAAATGTAGAGCACGAACGAAATTTATGGACGCTTTGGGGATAATTCGGGCGGAAATATTTTTTTTATTCAACAATTTGGGCTGCGACAATTTCATTGAAAATTTAATGAAGCTATTAGTAAAAATATTTCACGTTCCGTCACAATCTTGATCTTCATCGTTGGAATGCAACGAAAATTAATATATTTAAATTCCTTTAATTTATTTTACCAGATTTTGCCTACAAAAATTCTTTAGCCGATTTTCAAGAATTTTTTGGACGATCCACAATCCTATAAAAAAATTAGCTTCTATAATTAGGAAAATATGAACGAAATTAAAGGAAAAACTTTCGTTGCATTCCAACGATGCAAACTTCATTATACTGAACGTCTCGATACATCGTAGCGACCGTAACTTTCTCGAAAAGTTGATATTGCCTCAAAATCATAACACTCGTCGAATTATCGCTTAAATTTTGAAAATGTTCCACGGACGTAAATGAGCAACGAAGCTACTCTTACTGTGCTCGCAAACAGAGGCATAACACTCGAAAATACATTCTCTGTAAAACGGCGACCTGTCACCAACCGAACATGTCACGATTTTCATGGAAAGCAAACATAAGAATGTGAGAAGAGTGCCGTGGAACTTCCACATGTCGACTGCCTGTCATGACAAGTTCGCTTCGACTGCCCGGTAGATATAGGTTATGTTTGTCGAAGAACTCAGGGATTATGGAGATTACAGGAGGGGAGTCAATGCCACGGTCATGGAGACTAGAGTAAAGGAGCCCGAACGCATATGGCGGAATCGTCGAAAAGTGGATCGCGAAAGTGATGAAAGATCTTGTAGTTCGAAAAATATCCGCAAGCGATACGAGCGCCTGGTACCGAATAGGATAGGTGCGTGAGGACCGGCTTAGCAGTGTTTGTGACATACATACAGTGATGTATTACTGTCAGTTACTATATATGTGAGTATTATATGTATGTCAGTTACATACAGTTTGCGCTGTCACGCATCGTTGAGTGATATTTCGGTATTAAAAGTATTTATAAAATCAAAACAGAAAAAGACGATCCAATAAAGATAAGAACTGAACCTTAATATTATGTTTATGCAATTAATTCGCGAATTGGCGAAAATATTGACAAATATTGACATCGGCATGTGCAACTACATGTTGATTCATTTTGCCAAATCGTTTGTATTTCTTTTATTGCATGCTATCTTCGCCGGATTTAATTATAATTGCCATCAATTTTAATGCGGTTAGAGATTCCTTTGATACAGCAAAAATGTAATGCATGGTGCTTGGATAAAAAAACGTTTTTTAGGTTAAATATGCAAATCCTTTAATATAAATCCCCCTCGCTCCCATTTCGTTATAATGTATTACCTATAACATTCAATTGGATTTATTTTTTGATTTCACTTCGCCATGGGTAAATATTGCGCTTACCCCGCATGTCCCTTCCGTCACTAGAATATGTAGTTTTCTAATATTTAAGTTGTTGCCCCGCCTGGGGTTTAGATTCGGTTTTGTTTGTTGGTTGATTTGAGGCTTGATGTAAATTATACATTTTATTATTTCTTTTTGTAGCGACGAAAAAAATATTTTTCTTGAAAATCCAGTATGCAATATTCACATTATGGCTCTTTAATCGTACGTGTCACCGTATACAAATAAAACAATTACAGTATAGATCACCTCCAAGTAAAAAATTACTGATATATTATCATTTCATAATTTAAACAAAAGCATATCAATATTACTCTTGAGTATTATAAACCGCGCTAATAAGAAAGAAATATACGACAAATTGCGGATCGAAGAAATATACGAAATTGCGATTCGAAATCACCGCGCGGACGGAGCCAGCAGTGGTAGCGCCGCCAGGCGGGTACAATCCGCGGATCATTCATCACTTTCACAACCATTTCGCCAGCATTGCGTTCGGGCTCCTTTACTCTAGTCTCCATGGCCACGGTCTTACATACAGGTCTCGAAACTCTGGTGGTGGGGGTATGTCCTCGGATTGAAGCAGCCCCCTGACACTGGCCTACTATTCCTAAACGATAAACGGAAACGCGTTTTGTCCCGGCTTTTTAGTTCTTCAAATCGCCACTGCCTAGCGTTGGCTGTTGTGTGACAGCCTTCGGCTTTAAATACTCCGATCAGCTGAACGATTCGATACTTTCGTGGCTTTCGCCTGTTATCGTTATGGTGACATAATTTATTGTGTTCAAATGGAAAATCAATAGAACGGAAAATCATTCCAAATATATCAATAGACTTTTATTCATGTAAGATATGCGAAGCACCGGCGGGACATACATATATATGCATACTTGTCACACGACTACTAGCGCCACAGTGCGGCAACGACATTTTGCGAACAGTATTTATCTACCCGTGTCAGGGGGCTGGATTGAAGCACCGGCCGTTTCGTCTAGCGACCACGAGTATCGCTGCGATAGAGTGATGCAGGCTGTGCGAGAGATATGGAAATAGATTGTTGACTCATAGGAACCTAACCTACCCAGGCAGCATAAATGTCCAATTCACGTCGATAAGTTAGCGTTGTCAGGTTACCTTCAAGACATGACCGTAAGATAACTATTCGACATCTTTCAAATGACATCTCGTATAATGCTGCCGTAAAGTTATCTTTTTTATGATATCCTTCGGCGATGAAAACGGATGTCTAAAAGGTATGCCAAAATATTATCCAACTAATTACTTTTTTAAGTTATCAAAAAGTTATCTAGTTAGTGTTATCTATTGTATCTAGTTCAACGTTATCCAAAGGATATCATAAAGACGAATTACATAAGACGTCTTTTTCATGACATCTTTTAGATATCGGTAATATGCTGTCTTTTAAGATATTTGGTATTGGCGGGAAATAGTAAAAAGTTATCCAAATGTTGTCCTAAAAATCACATCCAACGGATCACTTTTATCACAGTGCGAATGTAGCGTGTCATATTTCATTTCACCGGCAAAAAATTGTGTGTAACAACAAGTAGTTGAAAAATAAAGATGTTGAAAGACATATATGTGAGTGCCTTTTATCCTACTATTCTTTTCGCCTCTGTGAGTACATATATGTGTTTAATGTACTATCTTTTTATTTTAAAAGCGTATGTCTGCTTTTGAGGTTATCCACGGGATCGCTTGGAGCATGGAGACTAGAGGTCACGGTCAGCCCCCTGACCAGGGAGGCTAGAGTGGGAGGAGTCCGATCTCTTATGGAGAGACTTGAAAAAAGTGGCTACAAAAATGTGGTCATACCGGGATGGCGCCACTATTGCTAAGACGTCGAGAAGTGAGCTGCGTGTGACAGAGACGGAACAAGTAAATAATGAGAAGTGAACTGTGCATATGGCAGCATGGTACTTGAGAAGTAGGCTGCATGCGAGAGAGATGCAAAATGATATATAGCCAGATCGCGCGCAAAAGTTACCCCCTCTCTAGCCTCTTACGCGCCCATCACACAATCATAGTAGCGCGTGTTCGTGAGCGAGCGACTCTCGGACATATCTTCGGAAAGAGCCGAGCGCGCCGAAGTTTCCCGACCGCGCCTTCGGCAGCTACACCAACACATGGACGCCGAGCTCGTTCATGTGCGGCCAAGCCGAAACGAAGGCTTCGAGGGAAAAAGCAATCTGAGCACGACTAGTCGTGCGCGCTGACTAGTCGAGTGACGTCACGCGCGAGTCGCGACTCGTGCGTGACGTCACTCGACGGAACGCGCGAGGCTTTTAGACGATTTCAATGCTTATTCAGCTCTTGATTCTCTGCGTTATCAATGTATACAAAAAAATGTATCGGGCACCCTGATCGCTTTTTTTTTAGTTTATACGTTAATTTAAATATAACAATAAATCCAAATTACAACTTATTTGTCTTCTAAAAAATTGTTTACATTCTACTCACACCCATCCTTATGCCAAATAAATTATAATTCATAAAAGTAAGCGGAAATATATTTATATTCGTATTATTATATTAATTCTCATACTTTCATCAAGCGATAAAGCATTATCCCCAAAAACAAGCGAATCATTCATCTGGCCGCGAATCGTCAGTACCAGAAAGTGCATATTCTACAAGCGATGAGATGGTCCCGTTGGTAGCGTTCCTGGCTTCGGTCCGCAGGGACGCGGGATCGTTCCCCGCGCTCAGTGCTTTTTTTAAAATTCTGATTACCATTAATTCTTATTTGATTAGTTATTTTTATTAGTTATCATTATTATTTTAATTAGTTATCTTTTAGTGTCGAAAAATTTATCGCGCACTCCGACCGCTTATTTGATTAGTTTGTACGTTAATTTTAATTTAATAATAAATCTAAATTACAACTTATTTATCGTCTAAAGAATTGTTTGCGCTTCACTCACACCCGTCCCTATGCGAAATAAATTGTAATTCATAAAAACTAAGCGAAAATATATTTATATTCGCATTATTATATTCATTCTCATATACTATCATCAAGCGATAAAGCATTATCCCCAAAAACAAGCCACATCCATTCGGCCGCGAATCGTAACTTACGAGAATGAATATAATAATACGACTATAAATATATTTCCGCGCTAGCAATTTTGGCAACTGCAAAGTCAACCGAAATAATCGACGGTTGAATTTGGACAGCTTTACAACTATAAAGTCGACCGTAAAAAAAATCCTAATGGTTGATTCAACGGTTGTTTAACCGCGGCCATTTTGCTTTCGCTGGATGGTTGTCTCACTCCGTCGCACAATCTGCTGCGGATATCCCCCCCCCCCCCAGTGTTTGATGACTCAATTCTCCGCAAATCATCAATTTAATTATCAAGACAGTATAATTTGATTAATCATTAAATATATTGCGTCGAGTCAACCATCCAATCAACCGCCGAGTTAACCATCGAGTCAACCATCCACAGAAAACGCAGGATGGTCGACTTTCAAAGATGAACAGTTGAGAAGCTGTTCAAATTCAACCGTTGAACTTTTACGTTGACTCAACTGTCTTGTACAACCGGTTGACCAAAATGACAGGGCGCTTACTTTTATGAATTACAATTTATTTGGCATAGAGACGGGTGTGAGTAAAGCGCAAACAATTTTTTAAAAGATACATAAGTTGTAATGTCGATTTATTATTACATTCAAATTAACGTACAAACTAATCAAATAAGCGGTCGGAGTGTGCGATAAATTTTTCGGCACTAAAAGATAACTAATAAAAATAATAATGATAACTTAATAAAAATAACTAATCAAACAAGAATTAATAGTGATAATAATTTTAAAAAAAAGCACTGAGCGCGAGGAACGATCCTACGCTTCTGCGCACCGAAGCCAGGAACGCTACCAACGGGACCATCCCATCGCTTGTAGAATATACACTTTCTGGTACTGACGATTCGCGGCCGGATGGTTGATTGGCTTGCTTTTGGGGATAATGCTTCATCGTTTGATGAAACTATGAGAATTAATATAATAATACGAATATAAATATATTTCCGCTTACTTTTATTAATTATAATTTATTTGGCATAAGGACGGGTGTGAGTAAAGCGTAAACAATTTTTTAGAAGATAATAAGTTGTAATTTGGATTCATAATTATATTTAAATTAACGTATAAACTAAAAAAATTAACAATCAGGGTGCGCGATACATTTTTTTGTATACATTGATAACGCAGAGAATCAAGAGCTAAATAAGCATCGAAATCATCTAAAAGCCTCGCGCGTTCCGTCGGGTGACGTCACGCGCGAGTCGTGCTCACATTGCTTTTTCCCTTGAAGCCTTCGTTTCGGCTTGGCCGCACATGAACGAGCTCGGCGTCCATGTGTTGGTGTAGCTGCCGAAGGAGCGGTCGGGAAACTTCGGCGCGCTCGGCTCTTTCCGAAGATGTCCGAGCGTCGCTCGCACACGGACACGCGCTACTATGATTGTGTGATGGGCGCGTAAGAGACCAGAGAGGGGGTAACTTTTGCGCGCGATCTCGCTGCAATGCTTGCTGGGATGCGTATTCGATCCTCTTCCATCTCTCTTACACGACATCGATACTCAGCTTCGTGCTCGAGGTTTTAGAGATAGTGGCGCCATCCCGGTCTGACCACATTTTTGTAGCCACTTTGAAATGCACAGATCGGCCTCCTCCCACTCTAGCCTCCATGCCCCTGACACTGGTAGATAAATACTATTCGCAAAATGTCCTTGCCGCACTGTGGCGCTAGTAGTCATGTGACAAGCATGCATATATATGTATGTCCCGCCGGTGTTTCGCATATCTTACATGAATAAAAGTCTATTGATATATTTGGAATGATTTTCCGTTCTATTGATTTTCCATTTGAACGCAATAAATTACGTCGCCATAACGATAACAGGCGAAAGCCACGAAAGTATCGAATCGTTCAGCTGATCGGAGTATTTAGAGCCGAAGGCTGTCACACAACAGCCAACGCTAGGCAGTGGCGATTTGAAGAACGAAAAAGCCGGGACAAAACGCGTTTCCGTTTATCGTTTAGGAATAGTAGGCCAGTGTCAGGGGGCTGGTCACGGTCTTACATACAGGTCTGGAAACGAAGCCAGATTTCAATGGAGTCGTGAGGCAGCGTTACGAGCTTCATTTTTCATTCCGCTCGCCGCCACCGCCGTCGCTACTATCGGCGAGTACCTCCCACCCATGGTCGTCTGTGATCTCTCCCTTCGCCCCTTGTCTTGTCTTAGACCCCCTGCCTTATTGTCTTATTCCCCCTTCGCCCCCCACGAAAAAGGTAATGTGCATTTCGGATCATCGAGAAGAGTGAGAGAGACGGACGGAAGCTGTTCTGTCCTTGTCGCACACGTACATGCCGATAGCAATGCCACGTAGTGGCGAAAATTAGAAACAAACGTGGGTTCGTTAACAGTGCCTACCCCCACCACGGTCGTTTCCAGACCTGTATGTAAGACCGTGGTTCGGACTCCTTTACTCTAGTCTCCATGACCTGTATGTAAGACCGTGGTCACGGTCTTACATACAGGTCTGACAACGGCGGTAGTTGAGGTAGCCACCCTTAGCGGCTCTGTTTTGTATTTCGATTTCTGCCGCTTGGTGCGTGACGGCAAGGGGAAGTAGTGGTGCGACGAAGAGAGAAATAGCTCTTCTGTCCTTTTTCCTCTTGACCGCAGCGCATGCGCCGTTTGCCCACCAAATGTTCAAAATGAGACAACTGAAACAAAAACGGCTAACGTCTCAAAAAATTGTCGTTTTGATTTTCAGTATAAACAATTATCCGACAAACGTTGAAATTAATCGAACAATGACCGACAAACGACTGGCAAACGAATTATCAAAGAACAATATCATAAAGGTGACTTTGGCGAGCTAATTTCACAGAGGTCGTGATTTTGGCACCTTTTGAAACTTTCCCGTGAAATTTCAAAATGGCGATCGGTTGCGAACGCGCGGGGGAAGCGCCGGAAACATTTGTTGTTAGAAAGCCGCGCGTTCGTTCTCCGTTTCTCTCGACGCGTGCAGTCGCGTGTTCGTCGTCGCCGCGTTACGAGCAATCCTCTCAATTGTATTCACAAGGAAAAGATTCACCTCGTATCGACGGAAAAAAATAGCGGCAAGCACTACTGAAAGCGTTTTTGTAATGGGTAACGAAGCGACCTGAGTTCAGAGATTCTTGCATAAATATATATAGCCGGTACGAAGAAAAGAAACAGAAACATAACCTCACATTCCGCAACGATCGTGAATCGAGGAATCGAAAATGGATTTCCTCGAATATCCCGATATTACGGCCGAAGTTAAGGGCGCCATGGTAAGAATCAAACCATTTTTTTATTTCTATTTCGAAATTTGAAATATTGCGATATTTTTTTTCACGAAGAAATTAATTACTGATTTTTCCGTCTCCTTTCTCGAAGACGCCCGGCAGGCTCAAGCTCACCGATCAACATCTCATATTCAAGAACCAAAAAACCGGCAAGGTCGAACAAATTTCCTCCGGCGACATGGAAATGGTGAATTTTCAAAAATTCGTCGGCACTTGGGGCCTGAGAATATTCCTGAAGAATGGAACCCTTCACAGATTCAGAGGCTTCAAAGACGCCGTAAGTTTAGCATCAAGAGACGCGGCAGCGTCTTGACGCCGAGTTTTCCCATTCCGTAAAGTAAAAATAGTGCCGGGTCGCAGAAATTGGTCAGCGTGTATGTAGCGGGACGCTATGAAAATAGAACTTTCAAAACTGAATTGACACCCAAACAAACCCAATGTTTATTTGGATTTTTTTGAGGGACACATTTGACCTTGTAACTCTGAGGTCGTTGACCTCAGACATAAATGACCTAAACAAAAGTTACGTTTTTGATGCAAGCTACTCAATGATGCCATGAAAAGGGGGTGATTGTTTGTTCGTATGAAAAAGTGATTCACTCATAAAATTAATTACACATCTATTTACTATGAATATCAAACTGTTAGAATATATATATATATTTTTTCAATGTACAAAATGGCCGACCACTAATATTTTCTGTTATCTTTTTTTTAGGCGCTCCACGGCGTGACATTTAGCATCCACAATTTTTTACCTAGTACAAAAAACAAAAATTCTCGTCAATCTACATTAGAATACCTAGAGAAGCACGTACGGAATTTAAAAAATATTGTTTTATTCAAAAGTTGTAGGTATTTGAACTTGAGAAATGAATTTTCAGTGAAAAATTTCGTCATAACTGCTCATAAACTGCTCATAAAATGAAAAGTTTTCGATTAATCAGAAATTCCGTACGTACTTCTCTGCGAATTGCAATTAGGAACATAACTTTCAAATTTGAAGTAAATCGAGTGAAAATTGTTGAAGTTATTTGTCACGCGAATTGGAAAAAAGCTGTTTCGAGAAGTTTCGAGTAGTCGGCCATTTTGTACATTGGAAAAAAAAAATATATATATTTTCTAACAGCTTGATATTCATACTTAATAGATGTGTAATTAATTTTGGTACATATTCGGAAGTGGGGCTCCTGCTAGAATCAGGCTAATTTTTGTATAAATGGTTTAATATGGTTAACAAACATCATCTTTATCATTATTGTAACAGCGCGTGATGTTTCCGCCACAATAATGTTATGAATATTTATATTCCACGTAACCCCACAATTCCACGCACCCATCCGAGGTGCCCGCCGCCCACCCCAGTATATGATTTTATGTTTATAGCCCAAATGTAACCCAGAATTAATCCATCCAAGCAGAGATCCACGTCCAAATTTTTGAATAATTTTTTTGAAGAAAAAAATGTCGTGCGCCTTTATAATATTACTTCGTATCATCTGCTATGATCATTGAAAGAAATGAGAAAAAAAATTAGCCTGATTCTAGCAGGAGCCCCACTTCCGAATATTTACCTTAATTTTATAAGGGAATCACTTTTACATACGAAAAGAATTGTTAAATACCCACATGATTTTATACCCGTGGCCTAAGGCCTAAAAAAATATGGAATATTCATCTCCAACGTAGCTTCGTACAGCTTTCCAAACTTCTAGGATCCAATTTGGTTCATCTTTAGCCCTTTCACTTGTTTCGCGATTATCAGTCCTCCGGAAACCTTTTAAGCTTGGTCTTGAAGCTTGCATCATTGGAATGCAATGAAATTTGTATGTCTTTCATCGCCACCTGAAATATTCAACAAATTTACAATGCATTTACAGTTACAATTTACAGTCAACTGCGTCGACTTTCGCTGGCATAATCTTGACGAAGCTTATAATTTCGGAACATTGAGAGTAGGAATTTTAAGCCGTCGGCGCATTCAAAGTTCGGAATTTCAACCCGGCTCTCATGTTAAGCTCATGCCAGCGAAAGTCTACACAGTTGGCTGTAAATGATGTAGAACGTAAAACATTGTGTAGACAAATTTCAAAATTGACGCAAAATTACTTCTTAATAAACAAAAATTCTTGAAATAATTCGTCGATTTATTGAAATTTTGAAACTTTTAAAACTTCCATAGCCTAATTATTTTGACGGTGTTAAGATTTTCGGAGTTTTGGTCTTTCGTGTAAAATTCTTTCGGAGTTTTGATCTTTCGGGGTATTATTCTTTCCGAGTTTCGAGCGTTCTGACCATTCAAAGTTCGGAATTTCAACCCGGCCCCATCTTGATTTTCGGAACATTAAAATTTGGAATTTTAAACCGCCGGAGCATTTAAAGTTCGGTCCATACATGAAAAAAGAGCAGAAAAAATTCTTACCTGGCATGTTGGGTGTCATTTTACAAAGCTCATTGAGTAGAGTACAAATATATTTGTTTTATCTTAAAAAATAAAGAAAGGGGGGCCGCCGAAATTGTCAGTTTTAGAGCATTTTTGTTAAGGGGTCTATCTCAAAAACTAAACTAGTCAAGAATTTGGAATATCTGTATATTATGTACCATATACTATATTTAAACAACAAATACTGAAAACGCCTATTCATAATATAGTATATATAATAATTTATTGTATACATAATACAATAAATTGGAAATTGGCTGGTACCGATTCCAAAAATGAGTCATTTGGTGTTGTAAATATTTAAATAACATTAATTTTATAGTAGTAGTAGTATTTATTTCAGGTATACCCCTTCAGGGTGTTTACGCATATGAAATGCCCCCTACATATTCCGGATCTAATCCGGATAAATGCAAAAATCGTTTGATGAAAGCGGAAGTTGGCACTCGGGGGTTTTCGGGGTCGCTCATTACAAATCTGCACTCAAAATTTGCAAATTCAAGATGGCGCATCCAATATGGCGGACCACAAATGCAAAAATTGTTTGTTTGGGTTATAATATATAAAATTATTTATATATTATAACTAATATATAAATATATTATTATAATATATTATAATAATATATTATATAAAAAATATATAAAATAAAAAAGCAAAAAAATGCTGGTAATGCTAAAAGAGTAATTCTATTAGAAATTCAGTATAACAGAATCACTATATTGAGCAACTCCGATGTTTTAGTAATTCCAGTAAAATCTCCGGTTTTGGTCCGCCATATTGGATTCGCCTTTTCGAATGTCTGGATTTTGAGCTCGAATTCGTAATCAGCGACCCAAAAAACGTCTCTGAATTCATTTTTTGTGTATGGTTTACGTGCTAGATTAGGCACAATTACATTTATTGTCTACAAAATCGTTTTTTTGTACTGTAGTGAAGATCAACATCCACTAAGTGCAACATAAGCCCTTAATAGTGATATTGTAGTAACAATTGATCTCCTAACATCCTAAATATACATTTACATTCGTCGTTATGCGCTAAAAAAAATTGTTATTCGGAAAAAACAGAGTGGAGGTAGGTGACATACCAGTATGTCACTATGCTTCAAAGGGTTAAATGAATGAATATCTGGGATATATGTGGTTGAGATATATATGTTTAGATTGATGAATATTTAGGACATACGTGTGTGTTTGCGCGCGCGTATGTGTGCGTATGTTCGCGCGTGTGTGCGGGTGTGTGTGTAAAATTCGATAGATTTACTATATTATCTTAAAAAAAAATTGTTTAAAAATTCGTTATCTCGAAAACTAATATCGATATCGAACAATTGTATTCTTCACTTTCGATTTGTCCCGTCGAGATACACGAAAATCCATCATTAAATCGCGGCTCCACGGTTATCGTAGAACTGCCCGACTCGCACTTGGCCGAGTTTTTAAAAAATGGAGACAAGATCAATTTTCGTTCGGTCTCCAGGATCAGGAGAAAGTCGCAAAGTTCTTCAGCACGAACTACAAGAAGGACATGCTGGAGAAGGAGCTTAGCTTGAAAGGCTGGAACTGGGGAACAGCCAAGTTCAACGGCTCGGTGCTGAGCTTCGACGTTGGTCATCACACAGCCTTTGAAATTCCCCTCGAGGACGTGTCTCAGTGTACGACCGGCAAGAACGAGGTTACTCTGGAATTTCATCAGAACGACGACGCCCCGGTCAGCTTGCTCGAGATGAGATTCCACATTCCCGTGAACGACGGCGGCGATCAGGACTCTGTCGAGGCTTTCCACCAGCAGGTCATGGAGAAGGCGTCCGTCATAAGCGTCAGCGGCGACGCGATCGCAATCTTCAAAGAAATTCAGTGTCTCACACCTCGGTAAAAATTCTTGGTCGAGTATGACGACGCAATCTTGTCGTGTTTGACTATATTAAAAATATGGTTCATTCTCTTGTCGTCCTAAAAGAATTTTATCGTTTAAAAAGTATTTTCTATCATTTTATGGAAAAAATATTAATTATTTTCGTTTATTTCAAGTTTTGACGGTCTGGTTGAATATTTAAATTTTATCGCTGATTTATATCGTAAATACTGACATTCGCGAAGATAAAAAAATATTGCGAGCATAGCATGAAATAATTAACCTTTGAAGATGATTTCCGTACAACAGTCAAATACCCTAATGCGTTATCTTTCTGTTCCAGTGGTCGCTACGACATCAAAATATTCCAGTCCTTCTTTCAACTCCACGGTAAAACGTTCGACTACAAGATCCCAATGTCGACGGTCCTCAGACTCTTCCTCCTGCCCCACAAAGACAGCAGACAAATGTTCTTCGTCGTTTCCCTCGATCCACCGATCAAACAGGGACAGACGCGCTATCATTATCTCGTACTTTTGTTCAATCAGGAGGAGGAGACGTCCATCGAGCTGCCTTTCTCCGAGTGAGTATAACTCACTCTCCGTTCTTCTCTCATGCAGGTTCAGTGCCGTGATGCCAACTCCTACAGAATGTTCCCTCTAGGACCGACTTCAAATCCCCCTAGATGTCGATGAAAAACTCCTAAAGTTTTCATTGTACACCCTGTTTGAGTACTTGACTTACTTTGCAATCCAATAAAACTCGCGGGTAAACAACCAACTAACGGACACAACCTCAACGTTACAACTGACAACGTGAAAACGTTGAACCGTAAAAGTAAAAACGGAGTTCTCTTGATCAGCAAGTTGTTGGTCGTAATTCGAAATTCGAAATAAAATTTGAAATAAAATACGCAATTAGACAACAAACTAACGGACACAACCTCAACGTGACAGCGTGAAAACGTCGAACAGTAAAAGCGGTAAAAGCGAAAACGGAATTCGTTGGTCTTGACCAGCAAGTTGTTGTTCGTCGTAGTGCGAAATTCAGCCACCAGCGCCACTTGTGTTGCTAGTACAAGCCATGAAGCATTGGTGTAAAACATTTTGAAAGGCAATCGATTATAATTGAGCAAAAAGAAAAGTGATCCTTAAATTTAACGTTTAGTTTAAAAGAAATATTTATTGCGAATGAAAGATTCTTCGCAGGAATATGTATTTCGAATATATAAAATATATTATCGCACACATAATTTCGACGATCGAACGAATTGACCTATTTCAATTTCCGATCGAATCAATTGAAGATACATTGTTTTCTTTTTTTTCACTTTTTTAAAAAGATATACACTTTAATTTCACGCCTTCAGAAAAGTTTCTTAAATAATGTACCCGCTAAAAAACCCCCCTAAATAATACCCCTTAATAAATGTATCCCCTAAACAACGCCTTCACATTTTTGTTCCCCGTAAAGTTCCCCGGAGATAGAACCAATGTTGCCAAATATCAAACCTAGAAATACTGTGCGAATCGTTGGAATAACTATTTTTTCATTTTTCTAATTAAATGTGAACATTCATTAAACAGTTTACACATGGAAAATTTGAGTTATTACAAATTATTGTTTTTGCATATGTTAAAAATATAAATTGTACAAGTCTCAAGTATGATCAGTGGTATGACCAGTGTGAAGCGATAGGATTATCTTAAGGAACACGTAGAATTGTGTTGAAGAGCATCAAACCTAAGTTTCAAAAAAATCTGAACCGATATTTCTTTTGCCATACAAACTTTGCTACCATCTTTTTCCCTTAAGGATTGAATTTTCCTAAAACGCTGAAATTTCATTAATTGTGTTTAGGAGCAGTAATGCAAAGTTTTAAGTAAATTTGGCACGATTTTTTTTATTTCTCGTATGAACGTTGCCACCCCCTTTCATTGAAGGGGTTGAATTTCGGAAAACGCTGAAATACGTGTTTTATTAATTGTGTTGAAGAGCTTTAATACTAAGTTTCAAGTAAATGCGCTGACCAGATATTTTCATTTTACATACAAACTTTGCCACCCTCTTTTTCCCCTTGGGGGTTGAATTTCTAAAAACGCTGAAATACGCGTTTCATTAATTGTGTCAAGAAGCACGAATACCAAATTTCAAGTAAATACGACCAGATTTTTTTTCAAATTTCCATACATACTTTGCCACCCCCTTTCGTTTAGGGGTTGAATTTCGAAAAATGCTAAAATACGTGTTTTATTAATTGTGTTGAAGAGCTTTAATATTAAGTTCCAACTAAATCCTCTGACCAGATATTTTGTATTCTACATAGAAACTTTGCCACCCTCTTTCTCCCCTTAGGGGTTGAATTTCTAAAAACGCTGAAATACGTGTTTCATCAATTTTGTCAAGAAGCACGAATACCAAATTTCAAGTAAATCTGACCAGATTTTTTTAAATTTGCCTACAAAGTTTGCCACTCCTTTTTTCCCCTTAAGGGTTGAATTTCGAAAAAGCCCTTCTTAGTGAGGAAAAAGGACCTGGGGGTCATGTAGGATGGGGGCCAAGTGGCCACCTTTAGGGTGGGGGCTTAGGGCTTACAATGGGGTCAAAACGACCCAGTGTGCAGTCGAAGGGTTAAACTGAGCAATCTGTTTTAACGACATCTGCGATTTTTATGCTAAATTATAGTGATTCGAGTTTCTAGCGACAATTCATATTCTTTATTGATTTTCAATATGCATCAGTCCATTTACCGGTCGGCTTACCCGATTCGGGTGAAGTCGTAACTTGACCCTTTCACCAGAAAATGAAAGTTTTCGCTTGTCGTTTCCTAGAAAAGAGCTGAAGGAAAAGTACGAGGACAAACTGACGAAAGAACTATCCGGGCCGACGTACGAGGTTCTCGGCAAAGTCATGAAGGTCATCATCAACAGGAAGCTCACCGGTCCCGGTGGCTTCGTCGGGTAAGCTTTCGAGCCTGAAGGATGCTCCACAGTCCAATTGAGGCCGAAGAACACCTGAGGTTAAGGCCTTAGGCCACAGTAACGGGGATAAAATCACATGCGAATTTAACAATTTCGTATGAAAAAGTGATTCACTCATCAAATGAATTGCACATCTATTTAGTATGAATATCAAGCTGTTAGAATATTTTTTTTTCGATGTACAAAATGGCCGATACTCGAAACTTCTCGAAACAGCATTTTTCCAATTGGCGTGACAAATAACTTCAACAATTTTCACTCGATTTACTTCAAATGAAAAATTTATGTTCCTAATTGCATTTCGCAGAGAAGTACGTACTTCATTTTATGAGCAGTTGTAACGAAATTTTTCACTGAAAATTCATTTCTTAAGTTCAAATACCTACAACTTTTGAATAAAACAATATTTTTCAAATTCCGTACGTACTTCTCTAGGTATTCTAATGTAGATTGACGAGAATTTTTGTTTTTTGTTCTAGGTAAAAAATTGTGGATGCTAAATGTCACGCCGCGGAGTGCCTAAAAAAAGATAAAAGAAAATATTAGTAGTCGGCCATTTTGTACATCGAAAAAAATATATATTTTTTCTAACAGCTTGATATTCATACTAAATAGACGTGTAATTAATTTTATGAGTGAATCACTTTTTCATACGAAAAAAAATGGTTAAATTCGCAGATGATTGTATACCCGTTACTGTGGCCTGAGACCTTAAATCAACACATTCAAATTCTGTTGGCAGTCACTCGGGCACCGCCGCGGTCGGTTGTTCGTTCAAGGCAGCCGCCGGTTATCTGTACCCCCTCGAGCGCGGCTTCATCTACGTTCACAAGCCACCGATACACATACGCTTCGAGGAGATAGCCTCGGTGAATTTCGCTCGTGGTGGCGGTTCGACGAGATCCTTCGACTTCGAGATCGAACTCACCAGCGGCGTTATGCACACGTTCAGCAGCATTGAAAAGGAAGAATACAACAAGCTCTTCGATTTTATATCCTCGAAAAAGCTGCGCGTCAAGAATCGCGGCAAGAGCGTGAGTCGCGCGGCCAACTGCCTTTTCATGTTCATATGGTTTTTTTTTTCTTCAAAATAACTTGGTCGGCCGGTCCCTTCTGTTTGACGACTTATTCTTCGTTTTATCCTCTTCCAGGACAAGCTCAATTACGACAACGATTTCGGCAACAGCGATCAGGAAGACGAGCCTGACGCATATTTGGCCAGAGTCAAGGCCGAGGCGAAGGAACGCGACGACGACAATCAAGACTCCGAGGACGACGAGTCGACCGACGAGGACTTCAATCCGAACGTCGAGGAGAGCGACGTCGCCGAGGAATACGACAGCAATCCCGGCACTTCGGACAGTGATGCCGATTCCGACGCTTCCGAAGGCCAGAAGAAAGAAAAGAAGGAGAAGAAAGAGAAGAAACAAAAGAGCGCCAAGACAGTGGTAAGTGTCGAGGTTTTTCTTTATTTTATTTCGCATTCTCACGCCACTGCCCCCGAATCTCAAATCCTTCCAAGAAATCGACGGAAATTAACGGGAGGGAACGGGTTCCAGCGTGAAACAAAAAACACTTTTGCGATTTTTTTTCATCTATATGGATAGAGTTAATTTATTGAAACTTTTTGTACATTGTTAAGTGTCATTTCGAGAACATTCCGTGAAATTTGTACGCGAAAATATCCACAAACAAGCCGGTGACAAAGCTTTTCCAAGAACGTCTTTGAAAAAACACGATTTGCGGTGCTCACTGTATCTCAGCTAAAAATTATCTGAAATCAACTACCATTAAAATTTAGTCAAAGTATCATCCAATCCTCCCCCCAACGGTCTTTGATAATTTTTTTTTTATTTCTAAATTTTTGGCGGTCATGTAAAGTGAAAAGTGCTATCTTTCACGAAAAATTCCGCCATTTTGGGGGTGGAAAACCCCCTAATGTAAAAAAAATCTCAAACTAACCGTTGGGGGGAGGTATTTTATATGTAGAAAGTGTGTACCAAGTTTGAAATAAATCGGTCATGTAGTTTTCAAATGGCAGTGAACACGGACTTTGAAAAAGTGCTTTCGAGAAAAACGCGGCACCGCCTTGTTTGTGGATATTTTCGCGTACAAATTTCACGGAATGTTCTTGAAATTACACTTAACAATGTACACAAGGTTTCAATAAATTTACTCTTTCCATATAGATGAAAAAAATTCGCAAAAGTGTTTTTTTTTTTCACGCTGAAACCCCTACCCTCCCCTTAAGGCTGTCGTCTAGTGTGAAAATGGAGAAACCCAATCATTTGAAATTTTGTTCTCGACAGCCATCAGACAGGACATTTCGGGTTTTTGTGCTTTATTAAGGGGAGGTACCTGAGTAAACGGCGAGAAAAACAGGTAAACTTCGGGAATTTTTATTTAAAAAACTAATGTTTCGATTGGATCCGGGTTTTTTTAATTGGAAAATATGTACATTGAGGTATGTTTAGGAATTTTTTAAAATAAATTCGTTGATTGAAAGCGATTCGAACGCGATTATCTCGAAACATAGTTTTCAAAGTTGGTGCCAGATGTATCTCGAAAACGGCTTGTCCGATTTTGTCCAAATTTGGATACAATATTCTTCGATAGTTTTTCTCGTTCGCCACGTAGGGGTTTTTCATTTGATTGAACCATTGCTTTTTTATGCAATGTGTATGCAATCCAAAATCGTCGGAAATTGCGAACGAAAAACGAATGTTAAATTAAAACGGTCGCAATATCGTAAGAGATGAAAATTTCAAAAAAAATCCTACGTGGCGAACGAGAAAAACTATCGAAGAATATTGTATCCAAATTTGGACAAAATCGGACCAGCCTTTTTCGAGATACATCTGGCACCGACATTGAAAACTATGTTTCGAGATAATCGCGTTTGAATCGCTTCCAGTCAACGAATTTATTTTTGAAATTCCTAAACATACCTCAATGTACATATTTTCCAATTTAAAAAAAACCCGCATCCAATCGAAACATTAGTTTTTGAGATAAAAATTCCTTCAATTTACCTGTTGTTCTCGCAGTTGGCTCAGGTATCTTTCCTTAAGGTAGTCCTACCGTCAGGCTTCAATCCATAGGATTTTCATAATTTATATTTTGAGATTCACTAAATATATTAATAATCTTGTCTGTAAAATTTCAGGGTCGCTTATCGACTTAATTACAGAGAAAAGAAATATTAAAATTGCGTATTTTTGGGAAGGAATTCCGAGACGACATACAAAAACCCAATTTCCGGTCGCTACGAAAGTGTATATAATAGTCGGAATCCGTCAGATTCTTAAAAATAATCAGATTTACATACTTAACACTTGTAGTAATCCAGTGCTCTCAGAAAAAAGTACGCTTATTGACCTAATTTTTATGTAATATCAAGTTTAATTTGAACTTCCGGTATTGGATTTATTACCACTTGCTACGATAAAGAGACGTGACGGCAAGGCAACAGCTGACTGTAGTCCTAACCTCATCTCACTCATTCGAATGTCCACACATATTTCATGTTTAATCGACATATTTCGCCGACACAAATTTTCCACGCTTTTTACCAGTCGTGGCCCGAATACAATGCTTTGTATTTCCCGCACCTAACACTGTTTTGACAGATCGACGTTGAAAAGCATGGAGGTTAAACTCGCCTGGTTGAGTTAAAAGAGACGGAGATAGAACCAATATTGCCAAATATCAAACCTAGAAATACTGCGCGAATCGTTGGAATACCTATTTTTTCATTTTTCTAATTGAATGTGACCATTCATTAAACAGTTTACACATGTAAAATTTTAGTTATTACAATTTCTTTTTGCATATGTTCAAAATATATATTGTACAAGTCTCAAGTATGATCAGTGGTATGACTAGTGTAAACCGATAGGATTACCTTAACGTGCACACAAACGCACACATACAACCCGCATTTCAAATTGTTTTTCGGCCTCGCCGTCTTCTTGAGTCTTCGCAAGTTTGTTCCCTATATCGAACTTGTCGGAAACAAAAATCGCCGGATATTTTCAGTTTTTCTTTGCTAATCAATTTTGCCGCAATTATATCGTGAACTTGGTCAATTTTTATTGACTTCCTTAGATGTTTCCGGCATGTTCGTTGATTTAGCAATGAAAAACATCATTTTTGTGCAACAAAAATCTGAACATTACAATAAAAATATTAATTTTTCATTTAGAATATCGAGGAAGATATGAAAATGGCGATTAAAATGCAGCAAACAATTTCTCCATTTACCCTAATTTTCTGATTGTATTTGATATTTTTCAAAAAGCTTAGCATTACTTTATTCTAGCACGGTTAGTAAGGTTAATTGCACACACACAGTTTCGTCCCACATAGTTTGGTCTCCGATATTCTGACGTCACAAAGAGTATCGATTGAAAAAAGAATGTTGTTCCCTCAGTCGGAAAAGCCGAGAAAGCAGCGAAAAAAGAAGAAGGAACGAGACGAGAATAAGCCGAAGAGGCCCGCGACCGCGTTCATGCTGTGGCTGAACAGCAATCGCGACAAGATCAAGGCGGACAATCCGGGAATCTCGATAACGGAAATTGCGAAGAAGGGCGGCGAGATGTGGAAGGAATTGAAGGACAAATCCGAGTGGGAGGAGAAGGTAAACGTCCTGAAAAAGAAGTATACCGAGGCGATGAAGGAGTACGAGGAGAGCGGCGCTGCGCAAGAGGCGAAGGACAGAGCCATGGAGAAGGCCAAATCCGAAAAGTCCGAGAAGAAGAAGAAAGATGCGAAGAAAGAGGCGACGTCACCATCGAAAATGATGAGCGGCTCGTCCTTCAAGAGCAAAGAGTACATAAGCGAGGACAGCAGCAGCGAGGGCGACAGCGACTCGAAAAGCAAGAAAAAAAAGAAGAAGCCGCGAGACTCGGACACGGAAAAAGACGCCAAAGCGAAGAAGGAAAGCGCTAAAAAGAAGCCAAAGGACGATGAGGAGGAGGATGAAGATGACGAGGAGGAGGAGGAAGCGGAAAGCGGAGAGGAGAAAAAGAAACCAGCCAAAAAAGCTGACAAGAGGTCCCCACCAGAGGTCCGTAAAACTTTTTTAAGCGATCATCGCAGTGTAACGGATCGAAAAATATAATTTCTCCATGGTTTAAATACGCTAATCAGTCTGATTTTCATGGCAAATTATTTTTCGCACTCGTGAAGAACAGGAAATACCTTTTAAACGTTTATTTTCATTTATTTTTACATTTTTTGAACGGTTGAAAATGTCTTCGAAAAAAGGAGTCCTCACGGTGTACACACTTGTGGCCGTAAATATTATCTGAATCAAAATTCGTAAAAAGATTATTAATCAGTATGAAAGCCGCTATCTTGCTATTGAGGTTTTTTTTAATATAAAAATTGACAAAATGGCGGCGGTTTGAAAAAAGTATCGAATTTAGCCTATTTTTTCGACAGGTTTCGTTAAAAAAATGTAAGGATTTAAAAAAAGCTTCCATAGCAAGATAAAGAATGGCGTGAAGAAAGTTGTGTCAAAATTTGAGACGGATAGCTTGAAAACTCTTCCTTTGAGAGTGTAGGGTCAGAGTGGGACCAGTGGGTCATTTTTTTCAGAGGTCTATAGATGCCTAACCCATCACACAATCTCAATGAAACCTCGACTAAACGTGAGGTGTGTTCAATGGCTTCATTTTGTTAAAAGACACTGAACGGCCTAACCCAATAGATATTGAGATTATAACCATTTTTTTAAAGTGGGATTTTATCCACTGTGTACTTGGGGGTGTGCACAGTGGAACATGAGGCATTCCACGTCACTTCAGCCAGTAAAAAAAAATCCACAAATAATTTTGAAAAATCAAGTTACTTTATTGAAAAATATTCACCGAGTGTCGAAATTAAAAAAATTCTGACGTGCCTTCTCGTTTATTACCATTTTTTAACATTTTTCCATTTAAATGGCTGTATCTTTGGCAGCATTTGACGTATTTACATTCGTAAAAAACAAAAATGTGCGTCTTTTTCTAGCCTTCCAGAAAAAAAAAATGAATTTAGATTCTATTGAGCAAGTCGAACGTCCGTTTCAGGGAAAAATATGCAAAAATATTTTTCTTTCTCAAGGAAAGACACTCGTTATTTTATTTTTTTAAATTTCCCCGAATTGTGAATACGAAAAACGGATTTTTGGTATTTTTTATATTATGGGATTCCTAAACACCGTGAAGTAACACCTATTTTTATTTTTTTTATTATTTTTTTATTAATATTCGATTGAAGAGTGTGGAGCACTCCAATACATATGACATATATGTCATATGTATTTCAAAAAGCTGGTAAACATACAGCGAGTGCTCCACACTCTTCAATCGAATATTAATTAAAAAAAAAATAGTTCTTCACGGTGTTTAGGAATCCCATAATATAAAAAATACCAAAAATCTCTTTTTCGTATTCACAATTCGGAGAAATTCTCAAAAATAAAATAACGCGTGTCTTTCCTTGAGAAAAAAAATATTTTTGCATATTTTGCCCTGAAACGGACGTTCGACTTGCTCAATAAAATCTAAATTCATTTTTTTTTCTGGAAGGCTAGAAAAAGACGCACATATTCGTTTTTTTACGAATGTAAATACGTCAAGTCCTGCCAAAGTTACAGCCATTTGAATGGAAAAATATTTAAAAATGGCAAACAACGAGAAAAAACGTCAGAAATTTTTTTTAAATGTCGGCACTCGGTGTATATTTTTCAATAAAGTAACTCGATTTTTCAAAATTATTTGTGAATTTTTTTTTTTACCGGCTGAAGTGACGTGGAATGCCTCACATGTCTAATTTCACAGTCAAACAAAGTTTCAAAATCAAGCAAAATTTGAAGAAAATTACCCTCATCCACTGTACACTTGCAGGTAATGGAGTGCTTTTCTCTTTACAATGGGGAGTATTGTACAGTAAACCATTGAAATATTAATTTAAAAAAAGCAGCATATGAGATCAATCACAATAATTTATTGAATATTAATCACCAACGAGTACCTACCTAACGAAGTAGTCCCAGTACCTATCTAAATCACAACGCGAAAATATTCATATTATGACTTACCTCTGTGTGCCTCGAAAAATTGAGCCACTGTGTACCGACCCTCTCCTTTTTTTCTAAAACGGGTACTGACAAGTTTCTATTTTTGTTAGGTTAACAAACACAATGCTCAAATACCGCGATATAGCTGTATATTGCGGGGGAACAATGACTTCGAACATAACTGCGATAGGTAAAGAAGCAAAAAACATCCAAACTCAGCTGGTTTTTCAACTTTTGACACCAAAAACAATATAAAATCAAATCTCACAACCGAGTTGCGCGGGAGCGACTCACAGACAGGTTCAAACCTATTGGCATCCGAGCAGCCTCGGATCTACGATTTTTCGGAGCCGGGGCAAAAACTTGACATTGGCACCTCTCCCCTTCAGCATTTGAGATTAAGGGGGGAGATCTCTTAAGGCGCCCGAAAATAAGTCATTTTTCATGATTAAAAAAAATGTGATAAGATAATCGCATCATTTAAAAATTTTGACATTATCTTATTACAACTTTCAAGTGGTAAAACTTTTTTTCTTTTTCAAACAAAACAAAAGAGCGGCGTTATAAGGTATTCCTTTGGGGGTCTTTTGACAAACTGCTCATGGTATAGCTCAAAAAGTTAGTGATCGATCGGGCTGAAATTTTCGGCGGTTTCTCACCGTAACATTATCCGAAGGAAGGACCTATACAAATATTAAAAGGTATAACACTGAAAATTGGGTAGGCTTTGCAATCAAATGTTCATATTTTTTACCATTTTCTCGACAATTTTTACCTCGAAAAAGTGATTTATTTACGCGATAACCTTGAAACTTTAGGTATATCCTTCCAATAGTCTTATAGTGAGAAATCTGGCAAACTATCAGCCAGATCGATCAATAACTTGTTGAGCCATAACAAGAGCAGTTTTTCAAAAGACGCCTAAAGGAATGCCCCATCAAAGTTCGTCTCCTAGGCAGTTTGATTTTCGATAGTTAGGATCACGACGCCATTGAAACTCACCAAAGCGCCCTGGATGTTAGGCGCTTTAGTGAAACTAGTTTTTCCAAACACAAGAATTTGGCGCCCCCTTAAATTGCCGCCCGGGGCAGGTACCCCGGTTTGCCCCCCCTTAGATCCGGGGCAGCATCCGAGGGCGGTTCTAATGTAAAAAAGACGTAAAAAATACATGTCCACTTCTGAGAAACAGAAAAAGTTCAGTGTACCCACTCTTGCCACCGTTCCCACTTTGACCCTACACCGGTTTGAAAAACAACAGTTCGAGGAAAACGCGTTTAAAGTTACGAGTGCGGAATTTTCATATAAATTGTCCACTTACGATCAATCGGCGATGCCAGGTCCATGTTCATAACCGTCTATACTATCGGATAATGCAAAAAATCGATTTTTTGGAAATTTTACACTGTGATGATCCTTTTATTCGTCTATTCAATCTTCTTTATTTACACCATTGCTTACTAAACCATCTAGATTTAGTTTTCTATATCGAGATTTTTTTCACGCACAGAACGACAGTACACAGAAGAAAGCGAAGGTGGCGAAAAAAGCTACTCCCCCAACCAGCGGCGGTGAGGACGAGGAAGAAGAAGAGATCGAGGATACGCCCTCGTCGAGCGACGCCGAATCCAAGGGTAGCGATTGAAGTGTTTATTCTTACGATTTATTTATACAAGACATTTTCTCCCCCCGCCCCCTGCGCGTTTCAATCGTCTCGGACGTTTGAAGACGCCGGTTCGTCGTTTCGTAAATTTTCCTACCGTACACACATCTCGTTTCAACCGGAAAATAATTACGTTTTTTTGATGATTGTTGCGCCCACGGGTTTCACGGGATGAAACCGTTGCAGTGTTTCTATAAAACGATGTTTGAAATAAAATAAAAACGAAAAATAAAAAAAAATTAACAAGTTAACGTCTAAATCGTTGCTCTAATTTCCTACTTTTGTCTGGATTTATTTTGGAGTCCCCAGTTTTTAGGCAAAATTCGAAAGAACCAGGCCAGCAATGGCCAAAATTGAATTTACCGACCTCAAACGAATAAAATGTCCATTTTATTATCCATTTTCAATTGCTGTGTACTTGAAAGAAGTTGCGTCTAGTTATAACATTTTTGGGGCTACCCAAAAAAATTAATGAACAATAAATTTCGCTATTCAAGCGCAATAACAAATTAAAAAATGTACGTGTACTTGGTAAATTCCAATTACGTCTTTATTCTCGGGGCGCTGTAGCTCGTGCAGCATTGCCCGGGCTTGAAGTTGAAGTATTTCGAAGGTTCGAAAGACCCGACGAGAAGAGTACGTCGAGCGTCGATCCGAGCGTGACGAAACACATGATGTTTCGTCCAATATTTCGTTTCCATTGTATTTTGTAGTCGTTTTTTACGCTCGACGACTCGTCAACTATGTGGTCCCTTTTCCTTTTCCGTACCCAGGTGAGTCGCCTCAATCTCCTTCAGTTCTATATTTTGCTCCCGTATGGCTTTCTGCGTTAATAAGAAAAAAAAACTAACGTCGATTACGCCGGTGACGTATCGGGAGGGAGTTCTGTGAAACAATATTTTTAGGCGCAAATTTGGTCGAAAACGGTTCAAACGATTAGCCGATTAATTATGTAATCGAATAAATAATTATAGAATTATTGACACTTGCATAATAATTTTTAATTTTATATGTGTATATATGTATCTAAGGATTTCGTATTTAATTACACAATGACTAGCATTCGGTGAAGTATATAACTAATTGTATAACTTATCGAATACGTAAAAAAATAGCCTTATGTACTTATAATATATGCTGTATGTGAGGAGGGGCGAAAACTGGACCGCAAAAAAATCTTTTCAAACTTCCATTAACTTTTGATGATTTCATGGCAAAATCGAACTTTAGTTATGACTAAATGGTGTCCATTTCAACTGATGGAGCTCCGGCAGTGATAGGCAAAGAAAAGGAATTGAAGAAGAGAATCAAGGATAAGAATTTTGGGTTACCGTCGTATGCGTGCATTATTCACCAGACAGCCGTTTGTGGTAAACTCAGTGCTACTCTTAAGGGGCCAGTCTACTTTGGAGCCACGAAAGAAGGCTATTTTGAGGATTTTATAAAAGATATGAATATAAAAGTTGTTGGGCTTGATAAATAAAGTCTTAAAATACATTAAAAACATTTTTTTAATCATTTTGATTCATTTTTAAGTACAAAAACTATAGTTTAACGTAACGCTTAAAAAATAGGTGGGCTAGGTAGGTCCGTCACAACTCGGCAACGGCTTCGAAAAAAATATATATACATATTTTCTAACAGCTTGATATTCATACTAAATAGATGTTTAATTAATTTCATGAGTGAATGACTTTGTCGTACGAAAAAAATTGTTAAATTTGCACATGATTTTATACCCGTTACTGTGGCCTAACCCCTTAAGTCTTGTTCTGCTCTTCAGCAAAGATAGTTCAGAGAGTTCCTGTCTGAATGTAGTTCGGCATATTTTGACCTAATGCGACACAACAATTTTCGTTGCTTAAGTAAAGGCCAAGTGATTGAACGTTTTTGGCAAATGAACAAGTAATCGCCTTGAAAAACTTGGACAGGCAGAAGGCAAGGAAGTACTTGGTATTCCTAGCAAAGGAATGCAATACGCTGACTATGGCTTTCCTGGAAGACATTTCGAAATATTTCAATGTGCCCAACACCGAGCTACAAGGAAACGGGAAGTTAATGTGAGATCTGATACGAAGTGTGTCTGCTTTTCGTCGCAAGCTGCTGGATATCTTTAAAAGATATTGAAAATCAAGAATTTGTACATTTTCCAACAATTCTTGAATATAAAAAGTAGAATCCCGAAATAGATACTGCAGAGTTTTTAAGTTTTATGTCAGATCTTGGGAAGGAATTTGCAGCAAGATTCCAAGATTTTGCATACATAGGAAAGCTATAGCAATTTTCAAACGGAGTGACTCTCCGCCCGGTTAGGGGGCATCCATTAATTACGTGAGGTGATTTTGGCGATTTTTCGACCCCCCCTCTCCCCCTGGTGAGATGTGAGATTTTGCTCGACCCCCTCCCCCCGCCCCTAATCTCATGTGAGATTTTTCAGAATGCATACGTTCACGGAAAATAAATTGTAGTAGAAGTAACTGCGACTGTAGTACCATTTACTCCATCATATAAAGTAGTAGGGAGACTCTCCCTACGTGATAAAAATTACGTGATTACTAAAATTGCTAAAATTACTAAAATTACGTGATATTTGGCGAAGCCCCCCTCTCCCCCACGTGAGATTGGGTAAGATTTCGCTCGACCCCCCCCCCCCCCCCAAACGCCTCACGTAATTAATGGACGCCCCCTAATGTAAAAAATAACAAAAATCTGTTTTTCGTATTCACAATTCGGAGAACTTCTTAAAAATAAAATAACGAGTGTCTTTCCTTGAGAAAAAAAATATTTTTGCATATTTTGCCCAGAAACGGACGTTCGACTTGCTCAATAAAATCTAAATTCATTTTTTTCTGGAAGGCTATATTGAAAAATGGTAATCAACGAGAAAAAACGTCCGAAATTTTCTAAAAATGTCGACACTCTGTGAATATTTTTCAATGAAGTAACTCGATTTTTCAAAATTATATGTGGATTTTTTTTTTTACTCGCTGAAGTGACGTGGAACGCCTCATGTCTATACAAGCCCTTTGAATTTTTCGTATTTTATTCTATAGGGTATCAAATGTGCACAAATTGCCTCAAACACAATTGTCCTCTTTGCCCCTTGGGAAAAAATTCTTATGGTTTTTTTAATGCTACAAAAGTGAAGAGGTTTTTGTCTCAACAGTGTGCAAGCAGGAAAGAACTTACCTGAACACATTCTTTATAAACCTTCAGTAGCGAGGAACAAATAGAGTCGTTATTGTCGCCCTTGAGAAATCTCTCAGAGAACCAATAATTGAAACAGGTGTCGTAATTCTCCTTGAGCTCTTTGCACGCATCCATAACTCGTTATTCCTATCGAACTCTCCACGCTCTCCTTATCTTACTGTGTAGAAATGAAAAAATTATTGTTTTTTTTACCTTGATACATTGCTGATATACTTTGAAGATGGGAGCGCACATGGAGTCATTCGTGTCGCCTTTCAGGAATTTCTCAGAGAACCACACGTGAAAACAGGAGTCGTAATCTTTCTTAAGCTCATTGCACGTCTCACCGATACTATTCATTATTATATTGACTCTTTTCTTTCTTTTTGCCCGCGTTTCTTTTATCGGCTGCCTCTGATTATTCTGAAAGCAGACATTGAGACTCCAATAATACACGCAGTTCGGAGTAAACGAAAGATTTCGGCAATATTCAAGTATTCTATTAATCAACTTGGGAAATGGCAAACTAATGGCCCTTGACCTTATAACAAATGTATATTTTTTTTTATCAAATCGGGACAGGTGGGTGAATCGATTAAATGAAAAAAGTACACGATACCTCTTAATGCGCGCTCTCTCTTTCTCTCTTACTCTCAATAGCGGTTCTCGACTGTCCGATTTGTTTTCACGCAGAAATTTCAAATTGATTGCCTCTGTATTATTTACTGACAATTTATACCATTACTTTCATTACGAATATTCTTCCGTGCGGAGGTTATGTTGGTCTTTTCATAATAACGCGATTGGTTCGCGGAATCGCCACTTCGAGCTGCGGCGTCGCCACTGATGGCCTTCGGTCTGAACTCGACGAGAACGCTCGATGATCGATCTTTATCGATTATTCACGAAAGTTTTCGGCAAACTTCCATTCGTACTATTGGAGGATCATTTAACGTTTCTCTCTGCATTCAAACAGGATGGTTGCAAGAATAAAATATATTGTTCGCTGGTCAGATACATTATGCTTTGCGCAATTATCGACCCTCGTCGATAACAGTTTTTTACGCATATCCAAATTTTGTATACGCGTAACGATTTTCAACTGTTTTGATTGTGCATGCGATTGGCCAGGAAGACTAGAGGTAAGGAGTACGAACGCCGTGTCGTCGAAACGTCCGCAAAAGCGAGGACGAGAAGGGCGGCGCTGCTCTCCTACCGCACCGGAGTAAAGTCAGCAACAAACCAGTGCCGTACGATATGCAGAAAGCACCCTTTGCTCCCTCATATGGAGCGATAATTTGATCAAATGAATTGTAAAGACAGTGCCGTACGATATCCAAAAAGCACCCGTTGCTACTTCATCTGGAGCGATCATTTCATCAAATTAATTGTACAACCAGTTCGTGAAGGCAATTTCTATATAGATAGACAGAATTCTTATTATAGATTGTTTTGGAGAATACCGAAATACAGAAATGAAGTCAATGTTTTTTGTTGTTGCGGAAGCAGTAACAAACAAAATTTATTTATGGGCACAAGGAAATTCATGAGAAATTTGCATCCAGACAAAAATATTACAGATTATCACCATATTTACACATTATGACACGCTGTACAGATAAAGAATAATAAAGAAATACAGAAATTGAGTCAGTTTTTTAATCCAGACAAAAGTTTTTCAAATTATCACATCTCATATTTACACACTATGATACGCTGTACAGATAAAGAATAATAACGAAATACAGATATTAAGTCAATGTTTTTTTTTCGTTGCGGAAGGAGTAAAAACATAGACACAAGAAAATTCATAAGAATTTTGAATTCAAACGAAAGATTTACAAATTATCACACATCATATTTGCACGTTATGACACGCTGTACAGATAAATCGATCTTGCAGTTTTGATTTTTTCCTATTGTCTTTCGTTTTTATTTTCCTTGTGTGATTATTTTCGTTGACCGATCGCGCTAGAAAATGTCCTCTCATGACGAGATAATAGTTTATCACTCTCTTCGTGAGCTCTTCGATGTGTGCTTGGCATCCCACGTTCTGCAATTTTTTTCATGTCCGAAACTTTGTCGAGAACTTAATAGAGAGTGTTGATTTTAACGTCATTCCTCGATCGATCGCTGCACTTCAAGTTTGTCTCGCGTTCGGGCACTGAAAGCAACAATTCAAACAATATTACAAGCTTTTATGTCATTCGACTTTCTATGAAAATGGCAAATCAATATTTCACTCACTCACCCACTCACTTCCCATTTTCAAGCCTCGAAAATAAACATTTTGTTTATTTTCGAGACATGAGACAAAACGTGCAATATATGAAAAAAAATCATATATTGCACATTTTGTCTCATCGACGGGATACTTCCTCCGAATGTCGCGTTTGTGATAATTTTTATTTCACTCGGTACGATAATGGTACAGTAAAACGAAACCATTCTTTTTATAAATGTAAGTACTATTTTTCTCACCTACGATTGATTGTTTTCGCCGCAGATCACTAAATATATTTTATACCGAGACACAATTATTTTTTTTTACATCTAACACAATTCGCAAAATTGGTTAGCCCGAACACGCTTTATGCCAACACGGACGATGAGCGGGAATCATCGATGACACATGACTTCGGTTGTGTTCTTAGTTCACTTCGGTGTTGTCATGCACTAGCGACGCACGCCGTGAAAGCACTAACTACTAAAAGCCACAGTTTCACGGACGCTTTTGGATCGGGCTCGCCACAGGCTTTCGTACTCCTTACCTCTAGTCTTCCTGAGTTGTCCAAATGGGTACCAAATGTCCGCCCGGAAGTTATCTTAAAGTCAACAACCATCCAAAAAGATAACTGCTGGACACATGATAGCTTGTAGGTAACTTCCAAGCGGACATTTGATACCCATTTGGACAACTAATAGACATCTATTTTGAAATTGGTACCTGGGATGGGAGGATCATTTAAACAGAATCGGTTCAAGAATGAAAGATCATGTTCGCTTGTCAGATACATTATGTTTTGCGCAATTATCGACCCTCGTCGATAACAGTTTTTTACGCATATCCAAATTTTGTATAAGCGTAACGATTTTCAACTGTTTTGATCGCTAGCTAACCATAACGAAAACTGTCGCTATGGAGTTATAACGAGTTACACAATAGGCCTACTGTGGTCCGCTCCCAGCCGAGTTTAAAGAGCTTTTTCGTTTATCGTATAGGAATAGTAGGCCAGTGTCAGGGGGTTGCATACAGGTCTGGAAACTCCAGTGGAAGAGGTAGGTAGCTTATTGAAGAGAGTTGGTAGTCCACTAGTCGCCACTAGAGTCGCTGCGATCAGAATACCCGCAGCGGCGCGGCCGGGGGGTCAGACAGAGACAGCACTAGTCGGCCATGCTCGTGTCCCTCTATCTCTGTCCCACCTTCACGTTCGTTCCACCGATATTTTTTATGAGTTCGAAACACTGTTAAAAGGGCTAGGAAAAGGCGTTAATCATGTCAGTTTCGATTAATACAATAAAAAAATATATGATCCTAATCGGAATCAAACAAACGTTCTAAAGCCAAACGAGCGTGATAAGTATATACATACGATTTCAAAGCTGTCACATTGCATGTGAACTTTGACGGAGTGCTTCCGCGCTCGCCTCATACTCGCGTTGTTGTCGGTCCAGAGCCACTTGTCTCAATTTTTTTCTTCCATCCCTCCCGTGTTTTTTATGCAATTTAATAAAAATGCAGCAAATTGTCTGTTATTTTTTATTTTCGTACGTGCATTTGTTTTCATATCGAGGTAAGCAGAATGAAGCCTTTAAATTTTTTTTTGTTGCCCCTTCATGCGCCGTACGGCGCACCACATCACCATTTTGAAAGAATATGCTTTCAGTTTATCGAAAACGTACTGAGTCTAAAACGCAGAAAAAACAACAGTTATCAGCGACTCAGCGACACACGTTTTCAACCGCTCACTCCGTTGCTCGCCGTATTGAGGTTATGTATGTGCGGGTTTCGGAACCGCAGTGACAACTAGTGGCGGCGCTGGGACCGAAATTTGCCACGCTAACTGATCCATCGGATCGCGGCTGCCAGCATTAGATTTTTCGGACCTGTATGAAAGTCCGTGGCGTTGACACCTCCTGTTATTCTTGACGAATTAACGTTTATATTTCCAACATGACAATTCGAAAGAACTTCCGATGCGTATGGTTGAATGGCCTACAGGGATGGTCGGCTCATCCAACTGTGGAAGATGCGCCGGAAATATTCAATAAAATTAATACTTTCAGGAAAAAAATCGTCGTACAAACGCCTGCTCGGTGAATTTGTTTATAATTAATTATGCGTTAAGAAAAAAAGCACCATAACAAATAGTGCGAAGCAACTATTTCTGTTGGTAGAAAAAATTCATTTTTCATGCAGAATTTCGTTTCGGCAAAATTAGTGAAGACGAATGCTTAGTTCGTTGATTGCTCATTTGGCGCTTCCTATGCATGCTACCAACTAGGATCGCGTCGTGAACCCGATTTTCGTTGATGCTACAAATTACACTTTTCTTTGGGGTACATTTGCGTACAATCTTTCATGCGTTTCGGAGGCTCGCATCGACTAGCGAAACAATGTTGGGAAGCGATGTCAGTTTTTCACAATTTTGTTTTCCGCAGGTTCACAGCTGCGTTAATGATCAACTTCGTACGAGCCAGATCTTAGAAGCTAGTGGGCCATTGTATTGGTTCTTATCATAGGTCATAGCACAGGTCAATGGTGTTGTTTTCTTTTTCACATGCACTCACAGGCAGCGAGGACGATTTGAATAAAGATTTTTTCACCGCGCTTAGTTTTCATTTCCTCGTGAATACAAAAGCTGGCGCGAGTTGATTGTCTGAAAATAACTATTCTGTAGGACTGTCGCTGATTTTCCGATAGCGATGAGACATAACGAAAACAATGAGGCGGTGCTGCGTAAACAGCGTTGCACAAATCTCTTTGTCTTTCTCTATCTCCCTTTATCCTTTTCGCGCTCTCTTCTATGTTTACGTAGTATGAACTCTTATTACTAGTACAAAAGCGGCCGCTGCAACAAGTGTTCCTAATCGATATGTTGGGGAGGTAAACTCGCGCGGCACACTAGAGCCCACCGAGCCTCAGTTGTCTACCATATGGTACGGCACAACACAATTTCGTCACGAAACGTATCATTTTTTTCTAGTCTTAACTTTCGCCTGCCAAATTTCGAAAATTGTTCCTCCTTAAGCGCGACGATCACTTTATAACGTAATGAAGAGCTTATAGCCGAAAATGAACTCCACGAAGAACCTGAGGGACTACTTCACGATCCCGATTCTGCAAATTCATTGGCAGTTCGAACCTCGTACTAAATAACTCGAGAACTAGTAAATCGAACCTTTTGAGATTTCCCATCCTTTTAGCTAACGTAACTACCGTCTATGTGAACCGAAAGTTCTTTGAAAACTATTTTAGAAATCTACTTTTTTATCAACGCATGCCATGGTAAAAATTTCATGGAAAATAGAATATTTTTCAGTCACGTACGATTTATCGAATTTTTACTTTTCTTTCAATTTTTAGGTTCACATGGAGCGTGTGAGTCTTAGAAATTAAAAACTTCGTGGTCTGGTGTTTCAGATCAGTGCACCAGGCGCTAGGTTGTACGCCGTGGAACAACTACGGCGGCAACCCTATCTGAAGCAAGTGTCGTACAGTCGCCAAATTAAATTAAAAAATTAAAAATAAAATATTATATATATATATATATATCAAAATTAAAACATTTTTAAAAAATTGTAAAATGAAATATGTAATATTATGTACATAACATTTTAGTTACATAGAATAAATACTTTTAACACAAAAAATCTTCCCCGCAATGCTTTTGAATTATAAATGTATATTCACATTCCATAGAACAAAACGGTACAAAAATGAACTCTGATCGTTCGTTCAATAAAAGCATCGCCATTGGTACGATAATGACCCCCGGAAGTAGATACTTTGAATCCTCGGTTCTATTGTATATTTTATTGATGTCGAGGCGGCTATCTTGGAGAAATAAGCACGACGAAGCCCGGTCAATTCGGGTGGCGGAAAAAATTGGAAAAAAGAAGAAGGACAACGTAAAACAACACTGCAAGTCGCGTTCTGCGCGTGTGTATGTGTGTACACACCCACACCCACACACACACACACACACACGCGCGCGCGCACGCACACACACACACACACACGCACACACACACACACACACACACACACACACACACACGCGCGCGCACGCACACACACACGCACACACACACACACGCGCGCGCGCACACACACACACACACCAACAGACACGTACATCTGCACACACACACCCACACACACCGACAGACACGTACATCTGCACACACACACACACACACACACACACACACACACACACACACACACACACACACACACTCGCGCACACACTCGCGCACACGCACGCACACAAACACACACACAGAGTTGATTCCCAGTGTTGTCAGCGTGGAAAAAACAGCATCTCGTGGGCGATGTGGGGGTAACCCCCTGAAGATTATATTTTCCATCTCGCTCTTGCCCCTACATACTACGCGGCGTTCCACGCAAAATAGACCAGCGTTCGACCCTTAACCGTTTCAAAATTTGAATCCGTATCCCTTACACCCTACCATCGAGTACCAATATCTAATTTTATTCGTTCGATCGAATCTCATTAGTTAAGGCCTTAGGCCCCAGTAACGGGTATAAAATCATGTGCGAATTTAACATTTTTTTTTCGTACGACAAAGTGATTTACTCATAACATTAATTACACATCTATTTAGTACGAATATCAAGCTGTTAGACATTTTTTTTTCATGTACAAAATGGCCGACTACTCGAAACTTCTCGAAACAGCTTTTTTCCAATTGGCGTCACATATAACTTCGAAAATTTTCACATGATTTACTTCAAATCGAAAAGTTATGTTCCTAATTGCATTCCGCAGAGAAGTACGTACGGGATTTCTGATTAAGGGGCCAGTACACTTTGGAGCCACGAAAAAAGGCTATTTTCGCGATTTTTTTTGGTGGATTTTATAAAAGATATGAATATAAAAGTTGTTGGGTTACATAAATAGTCTTGAAATACCTTTTAAAAAATTTAATTCATTTTTATTAATTTTTAAGTACAAAAAGTATAGTTTAACGTAACGCCTCAAAAATAGGTGGGCTAGGTCCATCACAACTCGGCAACGGCTTGTCTGAAACAAAAAAAGTCCATTAGATTCAATATGACACCAGCTACAAAATGACCCTCGGATATAAAGTTTTATCAAAAAATTAAAAAATGGCAGATGAAAAACGAAAAAAGTTTAAAAAAAACGCGTTTTTTCGTAGTTTTTCGCGAAAAAAACAGTAAAAATATAAATTTAAATATCATCGAGGGTCATCTTGTTGCGAATCGTGTTTACAATATGTGGTTCAAATTTCAAGAGAATCGGTTTATTTGTTTTAGAGATACGATGGAGCTAGATTTTGAAAACGTTGTTTCGAGAAAAACGCGTTTGAAGTTTATACCATGAAAAACTTTGACCTAAACTCAATCAGCAATTCCTGCACCGTACAAAATCCCTTCTGATCGCTCATCATCGTCGATTTCTTCAAGTCTTGCTTGCTTTCGATTTTTTGAAATTCTCAAAGTGGACCGGCCCCTTAATCGAAAACTTTTCATTTTATGAGCAGTTTATGAGCAGTTATAACGAAATTTGTCACTGAAAATTCATTTCTGAAGTTCAAATACCTACAACTTTTGAATAAAACAATATTTTTTAAAATCCGTACGTACTTCTTTATGTATTCTAACATAGATTGACGAGAATTTTTGTTTTTTGTTCTAGATAAAAAATTGTGGCTGCTAAATGTCACGCTGCGGAGCGCCTAAAAAAGATAACAAAAGAAAATATTAGTAGTCAGG